>CM040403.1:70877672-71261672 GCA_022702515.1 Ilyophis sp. 1 JC-2022 | reverse complement strand
TGTCCACTAATGGTGTGCACTGTAAGTAGCCTTTCTCCACAGTCTTTGTGGTCTATGACAGGTGTGCAATGTAAGTTACCTCTTTCCACAGTCTCTCTGGTTTCCTAGAGATGAGCACTGTCAGTAGCCTCTCTCTACAGTCTCTGTGATCCACTACAGGTGTGCACTTTAAGTAGCCTCTCTCCACAGACTCTCTGATATTCTAAAGTTCCCTTTCACCACAGTCTTTCTGGTTTACTAAAGGTGAGCACTGTGAGTACCCTCTTTCACCAGTCTCTGTGGTCCACTAAAGGTGTGCACTGTAAGTAGCCTCTCTCCTCAGACTCTGTAGTCCAATAAAGTTGTACACTGTCCGCAGTCTCTTTGGTCCACAAAAGGTGTGCACTACAAGTAGCTTCTTTCTACAGTCTCTCTGGTCCAGTATAATTGTGCACTGTAAGTAGCATCTCTCCACAGTTTCTGTGTTCCAATACAGGTTTTCACGGTAAGTAACCTCTTTCCACAGTTTTTGTGGTCCACGACAGATGTGCACTGTAAGTAGCCTCTCTTCACAGTTTCTGTGGTCCACTACAGGTGTGCACTGTAAGTAGCCTTTCTCCACAGTCTTTGTGGTCTACTACAGGTGTGCACATGGAAGTAGCCTCTCTCCACAGACTCTGCAGTCCAAGAAAGCTGTACACTGTCCGCAGTCTCTTTCTACAGTCTCTCTGGTCCAGTAAAATTGTGCACTGTAAGTAGCATCTCTCCACAGTTTCTGTGGTCCACTATAGGTGTGCACTGTGAGAAGCCTCTTTCCACAGTGTCTGTGGTCCACTAAAAGTGTGCACTGTAAGTTGCTTTTCTCCACAGTCTCTCTGATCTTCGAAAGATGTGCACTGAAAGTCACCTCTCTCCACAGTCTCTGTGGTCCACTAAAAGTGTGCCCTGTAAGTTGCTTTTCTCCACAGTCTCTCTGGTGTTCTAAAGGTGTGCACTGTAAGTAGCCTCTCTCCACAGACTCTGTAGTCCAATAAAGCTGTACACTGTCCACAGTCTTTCTGATCCACAAAAGTTGTGCACTGTAAGTAGCCTCTCTCCACAGTCTTTCTGGTCCAGTAATGGTTTGCACTGTAAGTAGCCTCTCTCCACATTCTCTGTGGTACCCTAATGATGTGCACTGTAAGTAGCCTCTTTCCAAAGTCTCTGTGGTCCACTACATTACATTACATTACATTATAGGCATTTAGCAGACGCTCTTATCCAGAGCGACTTACACAACTTATACATCTTATTACATTTATCCATTCATACAGCTGGATATATACTGAAGCAATTCAGGTTAAGTACCTTGCTCAAGGGTACAACAGCAATCGAACCTACAACCTTTCGGTTACAAGACCAGTTAATTAACCATTACACTACACTGCCGCCCTCCACAATCTTTGTGGTCCAATAAAGGTGTGCACTGTAAGTAGCTTCTCTCCACATTTTCTGTGGTCCACTACAGGTGAGCACTAGAAATATCCTCTCTCCACAGTCTCTGTGGTCCACGACAGGTGTGCACTGTAAGTTGCCTCTCTCCACAATCTTTGTGGTCCACTAAAGGTGTGCGCTGTAAGTAGCCTTTTTTCACAGTTTCTGAGGCCAACTACAGGTGTGCACTGTAAGTTGCCTTTCTCCACAGTCTTTCTGCTTTACTAAAGGTGAGCACTGTGAGTACCCTCTTTCACCAGTCTCTGTGGTCCACTAAAGGTTTTCACTGTAAGTAGCTTCTCTCCACAGACTCTGTGGTCCACGACAGGTGTGCACTGTAAGTAGCCTCTCTCCACAATCTTTGTGGTCCAATAAAGGTGTGCACTGTAAGTAGCTTCTCTCCACAGACTCTGTAGTCCAATAAAGCGGACACTGTCTGCAGTCTCTTTGGTCCACAAAAGGTGTGCACTCCAAGTAACCTCTCTCCACAGTCTGTCTGGTCCACAAAAGGTGTGCACTGCAAGTAGCCTCTCCTCACAGTCTTTCTGGTCCAGTAAAAAATTGCACTGTAAGTAGCCTCTTTCCAAAGTCTCTGTGGTCCACTACAGGTGAGCACTAGAAATAGCCTCTCTCCACAGTCTCTGTGGTCAACTAAAAGTGTGCACTATAAAGCCTCTCTCCACAATTTCTCGTCTACTAAAGGTGTGCACAGTATGTAACTTCTCTCCACAATCTCTATGGTCCACTAAAGTTGTGCACTGTAAGTTGCCTCTTTCCACAGTCTTTCTGGTCCACGAATGGTGTGCACTGTGAGAAGCCTCTTTCCACAGTGTTTTTGGTCCACTAAAGGTGTGCACTGTAAGTAACTTTTCTCCACAGTCTCTCTTATCTTCGAAAGATGTGCACTTAGTCGCCTCGCTCCACAGTTTATGTGGTCCACTAAAAGTGTGCACTGTAAGTTGCTTTTCTCCACAGTCTCTCTGGTCCTCTAAAGGTGTGCACTGTAAGTAGCCTCTCTCCACAGATTCTGTAGTCCAATAAAGCTGTACACTGTTCGCAGTCTTTCTGGTCCACAAAACGTGTGCAATGCCAGTAGCCTCTCTCCACAGTCTTTCTGCTCCAGTAAAAGTTTGCACTGTAAGTAGCCTCTTCTCACAGTTTCTGTGGTACACTAAAGATGTGCACTGTAAGTAGCCTCTTTCCAAAGTCTCTGTGGTCCACTACAGGTGAGCACTAGAAATAGCCTCTCTCCACAGTCTCTGTGGTCCATGACAGGTGTGCACTGTAAGTTGCCTCTCTCCACAATCTTTGTGGTCCAATAAAAGGTGTGCGCTGTAAGTAGCCTTTTTCACAGTTTCTGTGGTCAACTACCGATGTGCACTGTAAGTAGCCTCGCTCCACAATCTTTGTGGTCCACTAAAGGTGTGCACTGTAAGTTCCCTTTCACCACAGTCTTTCTGGTTTACTAAAGGTGAGCACTGTGAGTACCCTCTTTCACCAGTCTCTGTGGTCCACTAAAGGTGTGCACTGTAAGTAGCCTCTCTCCTCAGACTCTGTAGTCCAATAAAGTTGTACACTGTCCGCAGTCTCTTTGGTCCACAAAAGGTGTGCACTGCAAGTAGCTTCTTTCTACAGTCTCTCTGGTCCAGTATAATTGTGCACTGTAAGTAGCATCTCTCCACAGTTTCTGTGTTCCAATACAGGTTTTCACGGTAAGTAACCTCTTTCCACAGTTTTTGTGGTCCACGACAGATGTGCACTGTAAGTAGCCTCTCTTCACAGTTTCTGTGGTCCACTACAGGTGTGCACTGTAAGTAGCCTTTCTCCACAGTCTTTGTGGTCTACTACAGGTGTGCACATGGAAGTAGCCTCTCTCCACAGACTCTGCAGTCCAAGAAAGCTGTACACTGTCCGCAGTCTCTTTCTACAGTCTCTCTGGTCCAGTAAAATTGTGCACTGTAAGTAGCATCTCTCCACAGTTTCTGTGGTCCACTATAGGTGTGCACTGTGAGAAGCCTCTTTCCACAGTGTCTGTGGTCCACTAAAGGTTTGCACTGTAAGTAACTTTTCTTCACAGTCTCTCTGGTCTTCGAAAGATGTGCACTGAAAGTCGCCTCTCTCCACAGTCTCTGTGGTCCAGTAAAAGTGTGCACTGTAAGTTGCTTTTCTCCACAGTCTCTCTGGTCTTCTAAAGGTGTGCACTGTAAGAAGCCTCTCACCAGAGACTCTGTAGTCCAATAAAGCTGTACACTGTCCCGCAGTTTTTCTGGTCCACAAAAGGTGTGCACTGCAAGTAGCCTCTCTCCACAGTCTTTCTGGTCCAGTAAAAGTTTGCATTGTAAGTAGCCTCTTTCCAAAGTCTCTGTGGTCCACTACAGGTGAGCACTAGAAATATCCGCTCTCCACAGTCTCTGTGGTCCACTACAGGTGTGCACTGTAAGTAGCCTCTCTCCACAATTTTTGTGGTCCACTAAAGGTGTGCACTGTAAGTTGCCTTTCTCTATAGTCTTTCTGGTTTACTAAAGGTGAGCACTGTGAGTACCCTCTTTCACCAGTCTCTGTGGTCCACTAAAGGTTTTCACTGTAAGTAGCCTCTCTCCACAGTCTCTCTGGTCCAGTAAAATTGTGCACTGTAAGTAGCATCTCTCCACAGTTTCTGTAGTCCACTAAAGGTGTGCACTGTAAGTAACCTCTTTCCACAGTCTATCCGGTCCTCTAAAGGTGTGCACTGTAAGTAGCCTCTCTCCACAGTCTCTGTGGTCCACTAAAGCTGTGTACTGTACATAGCCTCTTTCCACAGTCTATCCGGTCCTCTAAAAGTGTGCACTGTAAGTAGCCTCTCTTCACAGTTTCTGTGGTCCACTAAAGGTGTGCACTGTACGTAGCCTCTCCTCACAGTTTCTGTGGTCCACTAAAAGTGTGCACTGTAAGTTGCTTTTCTCCACAGTCTCTCTGGTCATCTAAAGGTGTGCACTGTAAGTAGCTTCCCTTCACTATTTATCTGATCCTCTAAAGATGTGCACTGTAAGTAGCCTCTCTCCACAGACTCTGTAGTCCAATAAAGCTGTACACTGTCCGCAGTCTTTCTGGTCCACAAAAGGTGTGCACTGCAAGTAGCCTCTCTCCACAGTCTTTCTGGTCCAGTAAAAGTTTGCACTGTAAGTAGCCTCTCTCCACAGTCTCTGTGGTACCCTAAAGATGTGGACTGTAAGTAGCTTCTTTCCAAAGTCTCTGTGGTCCACTACAGGTGAGCACTAGAAATAGCTTCTCTCCACAGTCTCTGTGGTACACTACAGGTGTGCACTGTAAGTAGCCTCTCTCCACAATCTTTGTGGTCCACTACAGGTGTGCACTGTAAGTTACCTCTTTCCACAGTCTCTGTGGTCCACTAAAGGTGTGCACTTGTTGTGTCGCTGAATAAGACAACTTTGTATGTACTTAACTTCACTTTATTTCAAAGTAACAAACGGCGTAGCCGCCATACGGTAGCTGCAGACAGACCGATACTTTCTTCTTCTACGCTGGAATACCTTGCCTTCTTCTGGTGTTTACTCAGTTAATACAACTCCTGTACTCATACTAACACCTAGCGTTCGGGCTGAAACATTGAAACATCAGATATCTCCCTTAATAAGCAAACATGTACCGAACTATACAGTGTAATTCAACTCTTCAAATAAAGACAATTTTCTTACTGTTTCCTTTATGCAGTATTTTACATATATATATATATATATATACTTTATCCTGTTTACAGTATGTGCTTAAATTAAACAACATAACATTACCCTTATTTTGTTTTTCAGAAAACTCAATTAACTTATATTTTCACCTTAGTGACTTCTCAGTAGTTATTTACTCTTAGGAGGATTTTACGCAAAAATGAACACTGTTTTCATTAATTCAACTCCTGCATTTGTACTCATTTAGAACAGAATATCCTTAAGATTTTCACTTTTTCTTTCCTGCAAGACATTTAACAACAAAGTCTTTAGTCCACTCAGGCACTCTTCTGAGCCTGACTGGTCTGGCAAATGGTGTGAGTTGCACTGGTTGTGGTACAGCCGGTATAGCTGGTGTATCTTCAAAGTCCAGAGGTAATAGTTCATTGTCATTCTCCTTGTCCTGAAGAGAGGCAGGTGCGAGGTGAGATGCATTCCAGCACCGTCCATCTGACAGTAGGTAGGTGTACTGTCCTTTTTTTCATCACTTTGAGTGGTCTGGAAAACTTGCACTGTGTTTTAGGGAGAATACCAGGCTTCTTCACCCACACATATGACCCACATGCGAAGGATACAGCGGTGGCACCACGTTTTTGATCAGTGTATGCTTTACACTTTTTCTGTTTTTCTCCTACTCTGATGGCGACCTGTTGTGATGACAGTGGTGCACTGTGTGGAAGTGGACGTCCAGCCACCTGAAGTTTAGTGCGCATAGGTCGACCATGCAACAGTTCAGCTGGTGAGCGCTGAGTCGTGGAGTGAGGTGTTTCACGATATATGTGTAGAAAATCCCGTGTGAACTCCTTCCATGGCTTCCCTTCCAGCAAAGCGGTTTGCAAACTGTCCTTCAGGCTGCGATTGAAGCGTTCAATTTCTCCATTCGCTGTCGGATAATAGACAGATGATTTTCTGTGCACGATGCCTCTGTCTTGGAGAAATGTTTCAAACTCATGTGACACAAATTGAGAGCCGTTGTCTGAAACCAGCTCTGTAGGATCACTTTCTCTGCTGAAGACTGCAGATAAAAACTGTATGACAGTTCCTGAGGTGACCTGTGGAACAAAGGCTAGCTCGGGCCATTACTGTGGTAATCAATCAGTGTGATTGCAAAGCGGCAGTCTATGGGTGCTCTATCAAAGGGCCCCACCACATCAATTGCAACTTTTTCCCAAGCCTGCTCTTGATATGGCACAGGCTGTAGTGGAGTAGTGTCGGTGACTGCAGACTTGTCATGTGACTGGCATGTGATGCATGCTTTAATGGCTGCCTCGACCTGGGCATCCATGCCCGGCCACCAATATGCTTCTCTGAGTCTCTGTTTTGTTCTCACTATTCCCTGGTGTGTGTCATGAGCCAGGGAGATCAGCTTTGGCTGGAGACTGTCTGGCACCAGGAGTCTGTGTGTGCCACGAACCACGCAGTCATCTTGTAGTGAGAGTTCGTGTCGAAGTTTGAAGAATGGCTGTAGTTTTGGAGTCAAGTTTTTAGCTGAATTGGGCCATCTGGAAGTGAGCAGTTCACGCAGTTTAGTCTGCACAGGACAGGAAGTGCATGCAGCTTTAAACTCAGTTTCAGTAACAGCTGTGAGTGCAGACGATAGTGCTACTTCTGTGTCGTCTTCCAAGCTGGGCTCTGAGCTTGGCAGCGGGAGTCGAAATAAACAGTCAGCAATTACATTCTCTCGACCCGGCTTGTACTGGATGTCGTAGTTGAATGATAACAGTCTGGATGACCACCTGGCTATCCGCATACCTGCTCTACCTTAACCTTTTGAGGCAAGCAGTGTGGTGGAGAGGGCTGTGGTCGGTACGTAGTGTGAAATGTCTTCCCCATAAGTAAGTTCTCCACTTTTCTGTGGCCCACACGCACCGCAGGGCCTCCTTTTCGACAGTGGAGTATTTTCTCTCTGCCTGGGTGAGCGTGCGTGATGCAAAAGCAACAGTTCTCTCTGTACCGTCTTGGTGCATCTGAGTGAGAGCTGCGCCCAGCCCATAGTCAGACGCGTCCGTTGTGACAACAGTGGGCAGCTCTGGGTTGAACAGGGAGAGTGCAGGGCTGTTCACTATTAGTTCTTTAACAGCCTCAAAACTCCTCTGCGCCTCAGGTGTCCATGTAAAAGCATCAGCTCCACGCAGGAGTGTTCGCAGGGCCTCAACAACAGCAGCCTAGTCTGGTAGGAATTTTGAATACCATGACGTGAGCCCGAGAAATGACCTCAGCTTAGGCAGGTCGGTTGGTGGAGGTGCTTGTGAAACAGCAGTCACATGTGAGGCATCCGGCTGCAGTCCTTTACCTGATACTGTGTGTCCGAGAAAAGACAGTTCTGTTTGTCTGAAATTGCATTTTGAGCGGTTTAGCTTGAGCCCGGCGTCATCAATGCGCTGAAGCACAGCTGTCACCCTTTCATCGTGTTCCTCAGCTGTTGCACCTGAAATGATTATATCATCAAGGTAACATTGGACCCCCTTTAAACCTTTGAGTATGGATGACATCATCTGCTGGAAACAGCTTGTCGGATGCCAGTCCGAATTGGCACCCGCTTGAAGCGAAACAGTCCGTCATAGGTGATGAATGTAGTTAAGCTGCGGCTGTCCTCATGTAGTGGCACTTGGTAATAAGCGCTCTGGAGATCTAATGTAGAAAACAGCGTTGCTGCTCTCAGCTCAGTGAATATTTCCTCCATGTGAGGTAGTGGAAAGCCGTCGACTACAACTGACTTGTTAGGCTCTCTAAGGTCCACACAAAGACGTGGATCTGGTCTGTCTTTTCTTGTGGAGACTGTAATGTTTATGGTTCATGCCTCCGTTTGTTCTATTATTAGTAATAGTAAGTTCTGACTAGCAGAGGGCGCTCTAGGTTTTACTCCAGGTTATTCATCCAGGGCGGGGACTCTTGATACGCTAGCTAGAGAAGCAGCGGAAAGATTGGGATTCTATAGATTGTTAGCCATGACAGCAGAGACTTATCTGTAATGTCTGAGAACGTTCATTAAATAGTGAAACTGAGATCATCGTGTTTGAATGCTCAATTCTAAAACTTTACACTGGCGATGAGGAGACAAATTGTTATCTTTCCACAACTATGGCTGCTTCACTACCATCGTTCCCTGCTTTTGATACAAGTGACGACCAGAACTCGTCTGTCCGATGGAAAAAATGGCTACAGCGTTTTGAAAACTTCATTGTTGCTTTGGATGTGAAGGACAATACAAGACAACGTGCAATGCTCCTACATTATGCGGGGGAAGGTGTACAAGATGTTTTTGATACGCTCCCTGACACTGGGGAAGCAAAGTACTATAAAATAGCGAAAGAGAAACTGAGTGAGTATTTTCCCCCTAAAATCAACATCGCCTACGAGACCTACAAATTCAGGCAAGCTAAACAATTAGCAGGGGAAACACTTGATTCCTATAGCACTAGGCTGCGGCAGCTTGCAGCAACCTGTGAATTTTCTGATAGTGAAAGAGAGATCAAAACTATGATCATACAAACGTGCACAAGCAATAAGCTGCGGCGCCAAGCACTACAGAAACCGGAGATGACACTTACTGAGCACCTCTTACTTGGTAGAACCATAGCGCTTGCCTCTGCAAGCATCCGGCAAGCACCTTGTGTCAAGCATCCGGGATGGAGCAAACACAAGGTTCAGCTCAAGGAAATCCAAGGGAAGATGTTTTGGCTATGGAGATAGGGAGGGGAGCTATAAAGAAAAAATGCTACAATTGCTCTGGCACATTTCCTCACTGTGAACAAATGCCGTGCCCAGCAAAGGGAAAACATGCAACGCATGTGGAAAACAAGGACATTTTGCAAAATGCTGTCATTCTAAACGGCCACAAGGGGGCACCAGAAGTCGACATGACGTGCATTACATGCACACCAATGGAAACAGTGGAATCACTAATGCGACAAGTGGGCCCAATGCAGACACAGATTCTCCTGAGGAATATCTTTACACAGTTTCGCAAACAAAAGCAAACCTCCCACATGCTAAAATAAAGGTTGGTGACTGCAATGTAAAAGTGATGCTGGATACAGGGGCAACCGTAAATATAATCGATGAGACAACTTATCAGAGACTGAGATGTAAGCCTCCACTCACCAAATGTACTGTTCCTATATTTCCTTATGGCTCTCGCACGCCACTGCCTGCCCTGGGAAAATTCACCTCGCTGGTGGAGTCCAAGTCACAGTTCACAACTGCAGCATTCCATGTACTACAAGGAAATAATGGCAGTTTACTCGGTTATAACACTGCCACTCAACTGGGACTCATCAAAGTCGCCAATGCCCTTCGTACACCTCCACAGCAGCAAGAGCAGCCCACATCTTCACAACAAACGGTCGGCCCACAACCCACACCAGCTTGCAAGCAGACAGAAGAAAAAGCAGTGGATGATATCCTCATCGAGTACAATGATCTCTTCCATGGAATGGGCAAGTTGACTGATGTCCAAGTCAAGTTGCACATTAAGAAGGATGTTTCTCCTGTCACACAACCCCACAGAAGAGTACCATTTCATGTAAGGTAGCGGATCGAGGCCGAACTACAACGTCTAGAGGATCTCGATGTCATCGAAAAAGTGGATGGCCCCACTCCATGGGTTTCTCCAATAGTCGCTGTTCCAAAGCCAAAGGACCCGGAAGCTGTGCGCATATGTGTGGACATGAGGATACCAAATCAGGCCATCGAATGAGAAAGACATCTCACACCCACAGTAGATGATGTGATACAGGCGCTCAATGGAGCCAAGTTCTTCTCAAAGTTGGATTTGAACAGTGGGTATCATCAGCTGGAACTCGAGCCATCCTCATGGTATATCACAACATTCTCCACTCACGTAGGGCTGCGACGGTACAAGAGACTAAGCTTTGGGGTTTCGTCTGCGGCAGAGGTGTTCCAAAATGCCATTCAACAAGCCCTGGATGGCATTCCAGGAGTTATCAACCTCAGTGATGATATTCTGGTGTTCGGTGAAACAAGGGCTGCCCATGATCAAGCTCTCAGAGCGACCCTTCAGCGACTGAGAGAAAAGAATCTGACTCTCAACAAGGCCAAGTGCTCATACGCACAAACCACTCTTGACTTCTTTGGGTACACATTCTCAGATGGGGGATTCTCTCCGGATCCAAAGAAAGTTCAGGCGCTTCATGATGCCGCTGCCCCAACCAATGCAGGTGAAGTCCGCAGCCTCCTTGGTATGGCAAACTACAGCGCCCGATTCATCAAGGATTTTGCCACCATCACTCAACCACTGCGGGACCTGACAAAGAAGTCTGTTCGTTGGACTTGGGCGGAAGAACACCAGAGATCTCTTGATGAGATGAAACGCAACCTTTCCACTAGTGCTGTGATGACATATTTTTCTTTCTCAATTCTTTTTATTGATTTTTAGATTTTTTGGAAAACAACAACAATGACACTGACAAGCATAAACAGAGAAGTGTTTTGGGACATCCAAGTGGGCCGGTATGCGGTTAGCATACAAAGAAATGTAAACAGCGTACAGGGTACATAGGCAGCAACAAGGAAGTGAGCCGGATCTCGGCTGGCAGCTCCTACACAGTATTACCTGCCCCTTCCCACCCGCATTCCCAAACCCCTCTCACAGGTAGTGATGAAAAAAAGTCACGCAAAGTAAGAAATAGAAATTTTAAAAAAATAAAACAATTAATTTAAAAAATTAATTAATTAATTAATTAATTAAAAAAACAAGACATAAACCCACAGCTTAAATAAAAAAAGACCTAATAAGCTAGACAAACAGAAAACAAGCAAAGCAAAATTAAACAAGAAGGGGTGGGGGAGGGAAGCGGGGGGGGGGGGGGGTGGCATCTAGTTGTCTTCTAGGTGAATGGCGGTCCTATCTAAATAATCGGCAAAGGGCCTCCAGGTCCTCTCGAAGGAATCATTGGGGTCCCCAAGTGCGAACCTGATCTTTTCAAGTTTAATGTGGTTTAGGATCTCCTTGAGCCAGCTATTGTGGAGGGGGGGAGAGCATGCTTCCACTTAAATAAAATCAGTCTCCTAGCAAGTAAGGTTGTGTAGGTAAAACCCGCCGCTTTGTTGATGGGTCTTATATCGCGGGTGGTGGGATTCCAAATAAGGCCGTGAGAGGGTCGGGGCTGAGGCTCACGCCCAGCACTATCCCCAGTGTGTTAAAGATTGGGCCCCAGAAGCCGGATAAGGTCGGGCAGGACCAGAACATATGAGTGTGGTTAGCGGGTGACTGTTTGCACCTATTACAGGTGTCGCTGGTGCCTGTCTAGCACACATGGATGCCGAATGGACTAGTTTTAGAGTTTGGTCCCACAGGTTATCTAGTATTAGCACCCCTATCTCTTGCTCCCATGTCTGTTTCAGCTGGGCCGCCGGGTTCGGTTTAAGGGAGTCCATGGAGTCGTAGATTATGGAGATGGAGCGTTTCTGGGCGGGGTCTAAGGCGAGTAAGGAGTCGGTTGGAGACCCGGGTG
Source organism: Ilyophis sp. 1 JC-2022 (assembly GCA_022702515.1). Lineage (NCBI taxonomy): Eukaryota > Metazoa > Chordata > Actinopteri > Anguilliformes > Synaphobranchidae > Ilyophis > Ilyophis sp. 1 JC-2022. The sequence continues at coordinate 71,250,022 of CM040403.1, read as the reverse complement.
GGTGATTAGGGAAGTGAGGGTACTTAGATTTAATAAAGTGTCTAACTTGGAGAAAACGAAAAAAGTGAGATGTGGGCAGGTCAAACCTAGACGAGAGCTCTGTGAAATCAGTGAAGTCCTTTATAGAAGTCCTTTACTCTAAGTAAGCCCTTGTCTCGCCAGATACGGAAAGTGGGATCGGAAGAGGAAGGTGAAAATAAGTGATTCCTAAAAACTAGAATGGAAGGTTTGTTTAAACCAAAGTGTTTACGGAATTGTACCCAGATCTTTATTGAATTAGTGACGACTGGGTTTTGGGATATATTATGGATTTTAACCCTTTCGCACGTAAGTTCTAAAATATTTCCAACGGCCCCAAAGACTGAGTTTTTTCCGCATGCGCACCAGCTGTTCTAGAATTCGACTGTTACGTCACACTAGCCTTCCGAAGGTTGAAGTTGCTTAGTTTGAGTGCTGATATCTGATCACCTAACCCGAATTGTAACCTTACCCTTTACATTAGTGTGTAAATTTCCAAACTGATCCCACATCAGCGGATACCTGCCACCTTCGCGTCTCCCTAGTCACCACGTGACCACTTGCCTCTGCACTTTTTTTTTTTTTTTTTTTAAGCAGCCGCTGTTATTTTATTAATCTTCCATTTTGCCACGTATGGACATCGGATAATTTATCTCAAGACAGCTGTCATCATCAGTAGGTGAGTAACGTTTTCTAGATGTTTGCATTTGCAATTGGGACGAGTTAACTTCTAACTTCGACACGGGCCATGCACAACGAAAAAACCAAGGGGATTAGCAAACTAGCTACACGTGGTATGTCTTTTCGCCGATACATATCTGAGCAGTGACGTTCAAATTCGGTCCTGCGGGATCCCTGTTTATGCTAGTTTTCGTTCCAACAATTGCAATCCCTTTAACAAGCTTGTTTATTTTTCTTAAAAGGGGTTATTTACCCTTTTATGCGACATTACATAGGAAATAGCTATGCGCGCTCTGAATAATTAAAGTATCATGTTCACATTGTGCTATACTGCAAACGATTACATGGAGAGGTAGAAAAATGTTTTAATTGATCAGAATACAGACTGAGGTGAATCAATAGGCTCCTAATTGGTAAACGTGTGTACACCTGGCCACTAAAACTAACAATTTGGTAGATATGAAGAATTCAAAGACAAATCAAACGATAAACCAAACCTGCATTTATATGAAAGATGAACACATGTGGTCAGCAACCTAATTAGGAGCCTGTTGATTCCCCAGTTTTTATTTTTGTTTTAAAAAATTTACCTGTTATTGTATATAATATAGCATAACATGGTACTTTTATTCTTCATGGCATGCATATCAATTTCTGACAATGTGGTTTAAGAGGACATGAAAAGCAAGAATTAGTAAGGGCTTCTTAAAATTCTAGGATTGCAATTGCGGTTGGAACAAAAACCAGCATGCACAGGGGTCCCCCAAGACCGAATTTGAATAGCATTGATATAGCTATGCATACCATGGACCTTCTCTCAAATAGCCTAAAGATTACTGCTACACACTAGAAAGTTCAATACACAACGGACGACTATAATAATATCACAACACATTGGAAATTAACCGATTGAATAATGACAAATAACAGATAGGTCTTAATCATTTTTATTAAAAGTTAGAATATTTAGAATATATAATATAAACACTAACTGAAGACTAATAACATGTAAATATCCTAACTAACACCTTGGAAATAAAACTGATTGATTAATTACAAAATAACAACAAATATAATATTATAGTAATATGCTATACATTAACAACTTATTATTTTAAGAACTTTTTACATCACCACTAACTAATAATTTTTTTACAGCAGGAAGCGAAGGTGCCTAATAGTGCTTCAAAGTATGGTACTCCTCAAAGCAAGGCACAGCGCACAGGGGTGTGTTGCAGGGTGCACACATGAACTTTGTGGCCCGCTTCTGTTTCCTCTTCCTGGATGAGGACAGGCAGACCTTACAGTGCCTCCGCGTGCGGCTGCCTTGGGCCTCTGTCTGAGGGACCGCAGACAGGAAGTGCCTAGCAGTAAGGCGCAGGGGGTTATCGGCTGCAGGGCGGCCTCCAGTTGGTGGACGTCGAGGGGTGTGGTGCTCCTCCACCAGCTGCCGCATCACGTTGGCCCGGTACACCTGATAGGTGAGATTCTGACCTATGGGTGAGGGCAGGGGGGTATTGTCAATATAATTGTATTTAATTTTATATATATATATATATATATATATATAGTTTAATATATAGTTTGAAATGTATAAATGTGATCATCTCACCTGTCAGCTGGCGGTGGACAAGATAGCCATTATAAAGTGCCGTGTCAACCAGGTGGTCTTTCGCACACAGGCCACAAAGCTGTTGATCATGTCGGCCTTGTCCACTGCCCCCATCTTCAGGTTGTACTCAGCAATACATTCAGGCTTTATTATTTTTTCTCCTGTTAGGTGGTTTGTTTTACCAGCGGGCACCATTGATGCTGTGTGGACTGTAGAGAGGACGTGGACATCCCTCTTGTCATGCCACTTCACTGCCAGCTGGCTTCCAGAGCATCAGGGACTCATCAATACATAGGTCCTTGTAAGGGACATGGAGCCGGTGAAATGCAGACCTGAGGCTTGTTAGGACAAGAGAGAGGAGAGAGAAGGGAGAGAGAAGGGAGAGGGGAGAGAGAAGGGAGAGAGAAGGGAGAGGGGAGAGAGAAGGGAGAGGGGAGAGAGAGGGGAGAGAGAAGGGAGAGGGGAGAGAGAGGGGAGAGAGAAGGGAGAGGGGAGAGAGAAGGGAGAGAGAAGGGAGAGGGGAGAGAGGAGAGAGAAGGGAGGGAGAGGGGAGAGAGAAGGGAGAGGGGAGAGAGAAGGGAGAGGGGAGAGAGAAGGGAGAGAGAAGGGAGAGGGGAGAGAGAAGGGAGAGGGGAGAGAGAGGGGAGAGAGAAGGGAGAGGGGAGAGAGGGGAGAGAGAAGGGAGAGAGAAGGGAGAGGGGAGAGAGAAGGGAGAGGGGAGAGAGAAGGGAGAGAGAAGGGAGAGAGAAGGGAGAGAGAGGGGAGAGAGAGGGGAGCGAGAGGGGAGCGGGCTCAAGGATGGCCGCTAGGTTAGGAGGCAGCTGTTCGCTCTCACTGTCAGACTCTTCCTCGCTTGTATACTCTGACTCATTATCAGAATTAAAAAAGATCTCCATAATTTCTTCATTGCTGAGTTGTCTCCTTTTGTCAAACATACTGTATATATATTTTATCTGATATATATTATATCTTTATATATTTATGTATAATGTATATGTATATATATAATGTATAATATATAATATAATATAGATATATGTATGTATGTATATAAATATAGGCTACAACGAAACGAATACAACAACTCTAGATGGCGCTCTGCTCTGTGTGTGCCAAGTGCGAGGGGATCGTCTGACTCGCTACGTGCACTGTCAGTATGAGACGCTAAAACAGTACAGTCTGTACCAATAAAAAGCTAATGGTTCGTGTGGTAAAATTTTCTTTATTTGTAATAGTTTTTGCATGTTTTCAAATACTTGTTATAAATGATGTATTCCGATTCTACCAAAAATTGTAATGGCCACCCATGATGTTTGTGAAGTACTTTTTTGAAGCTTGTACTGATCACGATGCTAAAATAGAGCTAATAACACTGACGCAACCATATAACGTCATCTCTGGTCTAAACAAAGATCATATCGCGACAAGATACCTTACTTATGTAGACCTACTTGTTTTGTACTTTCCGGAAACATTGTTAGGAAATTGATATGGGTGAGTAAGTGGAGCATCTTGATAGTAGTAATTATCTTTGGTTGATTGCGGAAAAACAAGATGGCAGCGCCGTAAGACTAACGTTATATTACTAACGTTTGTCGTGTTTAGTCAATTATTTTGATCACTAGTGAGTTTACCTGTGATGGGATGCATCGTATATAATCGCGAATTGGTTGTTTATATTGTGTTTTATGTCCGCTTTAGTTAATTCATTTTGTCAGCTCAGCAGTCTCACGTTGGCTAACTCAGTAGCCTAGCATATTTTTTCTGCATAAACTGTTGCTACTTCTGAGACGGTGTGCACATCTGCATAAAAAATAAATGTTCACATTGAGGACATGACGACTGGGGTTGTAAAGACTTTACATGGTGCAATTGTTTTGTGGAACATAAGTGCGTTTAGTCCTAGAAAGAATGCGGTTCAACCACTGTTGCGTCATACGTAAATAGACGTTCTAATCCTGTGTTCTAATCACACCGGTGTGACCGTACGCTTCAGGGACCACTCTAGCGCTGTACAACCGGTGTGACCGTACGTGTCAAAGGGTTAAGGGGAAGTTCAGCTGTGAGGAGAGATTGGAGAGAGAGCGTTGATGACTGTAGCTCCATTCGGGCTCATAAAGGGCATGTCTCGGCCCTGTCGTCAAACCAGACGCGTAGTTTATCAATGTTGCATGCCCAGTAGTAATGGATGAAGTTCGGTAGCGCCAAACCGCCTGATTTTTTGGGGAGCTGCAGGGTAGCCTTCTTAATGCGCAGAGTTTTATTAGCCCATAAAAATGAGGATACCATCTGATCTAACTGCTGGAAGAAGGACTTTCTCACGAAGATAGGAATGTGTTGGAACATTACATTACATTACATTCATTTAGCAGACGCTTTTATCCAAAGCGACGTACAGTAAGTGCATACAGAAAGGTCATCGAAGTAACTACAGAACAGATAAGAAAGCACATTCTTCCCATACAGTAGCAGCTATCCCTAGTAATGAACACAATGCAGTTCACAGTGAACTGGGTAAATCAGCTCTAATACAATTCTATTCTAAATATTATAAACTTGAATACCTTGAAAACACAGTTCAACAAGAACACATACCATGAGGTCCTAGATAAGTATTAGTCCAGGTGGAGTCTGGGGGAGATGAAGACAGCCTCCACGTGGCCTTCCCCGCAAGTAGCTAAAGGGTAGTTGCAAGGTTGCATGCCCTCCAAGCGAAACAAATGTCTTCACAACGTCCACAGACCACAGCGCTAGCGCTCCTCCAGCTCAACGTCGAAGGTCTCACCTTCATCAAGATCAACGTCCTTGAGCAAATAGCCAGCAAAAACAATGTGACCGTGATCATCCTGCAGGAGACCCACATGGAAAACAAGAACACCCTGAGGGTCCCTGGGTACACCTTAGCCGGTTACATTGCCAATAAACATCACGGCATAGCCACATTCGTCCACAAAGACATGGCCTGGTCAGCTGCAGGACAATCCCCAGAGGGCGCAGAAGTAGAATGGATTGCAACCAAAGTGCAAGACACTACCATCGTGAACATCTACAAGCCACCTCCAAGTAGGCTGGTCCCATCGTCGCTGCCAGATGTCTCAGCCCCTGCTCTGTATGCTGGTGACTTCAACAGCCATCACACAGACTGGGGCTACAGCAGCTCCAACGCTGATGGTGACTTCCTGGTAGACTGGGCCTCGACTATCGATGCGACACTCCTATACGATCCAAAGGAGCCACGCACTTTCTACTCTGCACGATGGAACAGCACCACCAACCCTGACCTGGCATTTGCTAAATGTCACAATAACCAGCCACTCCCAGTAAGACGCATCCTGGACATGTTTCCCCGGTCTCACCACCGACCGTCGCTCATTACCACCCCATCCCTGCTACAGCCTGTGCAAGGGAGGGATGTGAAGAGGTGGAACTTCCTGAAAGCGAACTGGGCAGGCTTCACTAAACAAGTGAACAAGGCAGCTGCTGGTCTACCACACCCACGCTCCAACAACATGAACGATGCCTATGAATCGTACTGCAGGATGCTGCTGGCCGCCGCCAAGAAGAACATCCCCCGCGGTTTCCGCAAAGCCTATGTCCCCTGCTGGGACGACGAATGTGAAGATCTACTTCGCGCCCATGCAGAAGCAGAAACCAGCGAAGACAGGGACAAAGCAGCAGACGACCTATTCTGCAGGCTAAACGATAAACATAGGCAACGATGGACAGAGACTGTGGAATCCATTGACTTCACTCACTCCAGCCGCCGGGCGTGGCAGACCTTTAACAAACTGACCGGAAGATCAACAACTCCAGCACAGTGTCCCATCACTGCAAACTCCATTGCGTCGCTCCTGCTGAGTAATGGCCGCTTCCCTAATGCAGACAAGGACTTCGCAAGAAGAACACTAGCGAGAGTCCATGAATTGCTCAGGGCCCCAGGATGCGATTCCAACCTATCCATCGATTTCACAAAGCAGGAAATTGAGCAGGCTATCAAAAGCCTGAAGTCTGGCAAGGCACCAGGCGTAGACGACATCCACCCTGAGTACATCAAACACCAAGGCAAGAAGGCAACTGACTGGTTGTGCTCCTTCCTTTCTGCATGTCTCCACCACTCAAAGCTGCCAAAGATCTGGCGTCGTGCAAAGGTGATCGCCCTGCCGAAGCCAAACAAGCCGAGCGACGACCCCAAGGGATACCGGCCCATCTCACTGCTGTGCGTCCCATATAAGCTCCTTGAACGTCTCATACTGGCTCGTCTTAACCCAGTGATCGACCCCCAGCTGCCCAAAGAACAAGCTGGCTTCCGAAGTGGTAGGTCAGCAACCGACCAGGTGACTCTCCTGTGCCAAGACATAGAAGACGGCTTCCAGGCAGGTGAGAAGGCTGGGGCCGTCTTCCTGGACCTCACAGCTGCATACGACACTGTATGGCTGCGAGGACTACATCTGAAGCTTCTGGAAACCATCCCAGACAAGCACATGGTGAGCTTCATAATGGAGACACTGAGCAACCGCAGCTTTCGGCTATTTACCAGCAACGGCCAAAGCAGCAGGGTCAGAAAGCTCAAGAACGGAGTCCCTCAGGGCTCAGTGCTGGCACCTATGCTGTTCAATATCTACATTTACAACCTACCTGAAACACAATCAAGGAAGTATGGCTACGCAGATGATCTGGCCATTCTACTCAGCAAACCATCCTGGGAAGCAGTAGAAGAGGGCCTCTCTGCAGACATGAACATCCTGTCTTCATACCTAAAGAACTGGCGCCTCAAGCTCAGTGTTGACAAGACCGTATCAACAATGTTCCACCTCTACAACAAAGAAGCGACCCGCGAAATGAACATCATGGTTGACAACGCCCGGCTACGGTTCCAGCCCTCCCCCACATACCTCGGTGTGAAGCTTGACAGAACTCTGTCATTTAAACAACACCTGGACAATGCCAAGGCAAAGACAACTGCCCGTGCCGCGCTGATACGCCGCCTCGCCGGTACCACATGGGGAGCCACCACGAAGACACTGCGCATTTCCACCGAGGCTCTGGTGTTCTCTGCCGCCGAGTACTGTGCACCGGTCTGGTGCCGTAGCCCCCACGTCAAGAAGCTGGACACTGCCCTCAACACCGCCCTACGGACTGTCTCCGGGTGCCTGAGAGCCACACCAACAAACCACCTACCTGTCCTCGCTGGTATCGCTCCAGCAGAGGCTAGACGAGAAGCAGCAATGCTGGCCCTCGCCCGAAAGGCACAAATGAGTGAATCCCACCTCCTCCACAAGATCGTTACGGAGACACCACAGCGCATGCGCCTTAAGTCCCGGCGCCCCTTTGCCACACACGCCCAAGAACTGCTCCGCACAACACCAAACGACATCTCCAAGGCTTCCTGGGTCAAGGCAAGATGGAGGGACCAGTGGAAGTCAGCAGAACCATCTAGGCTTCACCACTACATTGAAGATCCCACAGTTGTCCTTGGCCAGCACCTGCCCCGAAAGCAATGGACAACCCTCAACCGTCTGAGGACAGGCGTAGGACGCTTCGGTGCAGCAATGCAGAAATGGGGCCTCATGGACAGTGCCCACTGCGAATGCGGGGACCAATTACAAACTGTGGAACACATTATAAGCAGCTGCCCCAAACACCGGCCACCAAATGGCGATCGTGGTCTAATTGACCTGGATGATGACACGCTGGACTGGCTTGCCTCAACGGAGCTGAAGGTCTAAGGACATACGCCAGAAGAAGAAGGTGGAGTCTGAAAAGGTGCGTTTTCAGGCCACGACGGAAAGTAGGTAGGGTTGGCATGGAACGTAGGGGAATGGGAAGTTCATTCAACCACTGGGGAGCTAGGGTGGAAAAGCTCTGCAGTCGGGACGAGCGAGTGCCATTTACACGGAGGGGGGGAAGTGCAAGTCGCCCTGCAGTAGATGAGCGAAGCGGTCGAGCGGGAACATAGTTCTGGATCAAGTCCTGCAGGTAGACAGGGCCTGTCCTATTGGCTGCAGTGTAGGCCAGGGTCAGAACTTTGAACCTGATCCTGGCTGCAACTGGCAGCCAGTGGAGTGACCTCAACAGGGGGGTGACGTGAAAATTTCGGGAGGTTGAACACAAGCCGGGCAGCTGCGTTCTGGATCAGTTGAAGAGGCAGGATGGCGCAGGCCGGTAGGCTTGCGAGCAGGGAGTTACAGTAGTCCAGGCGTGAGGTGACTATGGTCTGGACCAAAAGCTGGGTGGAATAGGTGGTCAGGTACGGTCGAATCCTCCTGATGTTGTACAGGAGGAACCTGCAGGACCGTGCCGTCGCCCTGATATGGTCTTTGAAGTTCAGCTGGTCGTCCAGGACCATCCCCAGGTTCTTTGCAGAGCGGGAGGCAGCCACCACGGTCCCGTCAACGGTGATGGAGAGGTCAAGTAGCGGGGAGGTTTTGTGTGGCATGAAGAGGAGCTCTGTCTTGTCGAGGTTGAGCTTCAGGTGATGGGTAGTCATCCACTCAGAGATGTCAGCCAGACAAGCAGATATCCTCTCCTTCACCTGTTGGGTAGAGGGAGGGAAAGAGAGGAAGAGTTGAGTATCGTCAGCATAACTATGGTATGAGAAGCCATGTGAATTGATTACTGAACCAAGAGATTTTGTATAAATGGAGAACAGCAGAGGACCCAGTACAGATCCCTGCGGGACTCCTGTAGACAGGGGATGGGGTGCAGACACAGAACCCTTCCAAGAGACTTGGTAGGATCTATCAGTGAGGTACGATACAAACCAGGAGAGGGCAGTCCCAGAAATGCCCACCTCAGAAAGTGTGGAAATCAGGAGTTTGTGGTTGACCGTGTCGAACGCTGCAGACAGGTCAAGTAGAATCAGGACAGAGGAGAGGGATGAGGCTCTGGCAGTGGAGAGCGCCTCAGTCACGGCCAGGAGAGCAGTTTCTGTGGAATGTCCGGTTCTGAAGCCGGACTGATGGGGGTCAACAAGCAGGTTGTTCTGGTGGAGAAAAACAGACAGTTGGTTATGGACAGCTCGTTCCAGAGTTACAAGTAGAGGAGCTTGGGGAGGATCACCATCTTTATAAGATTGACTCGGCCAATTAAAGACAGGGGGAGAGAGGACCAGCGAGTTATGTCGAGTTTACACTTATCAATGAGAGGGCGAAAATCTTTAGCAAAGAGATCCTTGAATGATGTAGTGACAAATACCCCCAAGTACCTAAAACCTTCCGAGATGGCTCTGAATGGGAGGGAGGACCGTGGTATGTTTCTAGATGGGGTGTTAATGGGGAGAAGCTCGCTTTTATGGAAATTTAGTTTGTATCCGGAATACTTGCCAAACTGAGTCAAAATGTCTTTGACCACTGGAAGGGATGAGACTGGATTAGAGATATATAATAACAGATCATCCGCGTATAAGGACAGTTTGTGAGTGACCCCCATCCTGGTGATGCCCTCAACTCTCCCCTCCCCCCGAAGCTAAATGGCCAAAGGTTCGATAGCCATAGCGAATTGGAGAGAGAGGGCAGCCCTGTCTGGTGCCACGACAAAGAGCAAAAGAGGGTGATTTAACACCATTAGTGAGAACAGACGCAACTGGGGAGTCATAGAGCAGCCTAATCCAGCCGACAAACCCAGGGCCCAGTCCAAATTTAGCCAGGACATAGAATAGATATTCCCACTCAACCCTGTTAAATGCCTTTTCTGCATCTAGGGATATTATGACCTCTTGGACAGCGGGGTCGGGCGAGCTAATTATATTGAGCAGCTAGGGCTGGGTATCATTTCAAAAATTACGATACCAGTACCAATACCAGTACCCTTAAAGTGATACCGATACCAATTGAATACTTCAATCGATACTTTGAATTTATTTTTTTCATTTTTTTCATTCCATAACCATCATGTGAATGGAAGCATTCAGTTGTGTAAAATGCCATCAATCCTCCCACATTCAAATAATTTTTTACAAGAAAGTGTTTGAGTATCAAATTGCATTTATTACAATACAACTAACTACTACATTAGCCAAAACACATTTCGCTGCTACAGAAGTTAAAACTACCACTAAGTAACCAATGCACTAAGCAATACATTACTGTAGGGTTGCTAGCTAGGTAATGGGGGAAATCCGCGTTCAGATTGTGAAACCTAGCAAGCTAGCTAGCACACAAACCTGCCTACCGGAGCCTGCCCAAAGCCGTTTTCGTTTCAATAAAAGTTTTTCACACAAAAGACGAGTAATGTTCTAACTACTAACTATTTATCTTACCTGAGGTAACCGACAGTTGTGGCGTGTCCGTCTCAGATGGCGCTGCAGGTGTCGAACGTTTGAAAACTGTGCAGTTCTCCACCCTGAAGTTTTCGCCATGCGTGATTAGATGCTTGATCATATTGCTCGTATTCCCAGTTGCTCCTGAGATTATCTTTCCACATTTTTCGCATTTATTTTTCCCATACGCCATAGGCGTGTAGTGTAGCCTGCTAAACGCACGTCGACAACTAGCAGTTGCAGTCGATATTTCACCAGACGGATTGTAGCTGTCTGCCGTAATGGGCCAATCATGCGTCGCATTAAATTGAAGAACGAACGCTTGCGGTGATTGGACCATATTACAACGTCTTTTTTTCCTAGATCTCAATACAAAAAGGATCGAATGAAGTACTGGTTTGACTGAAGACGTTTCGATGCTACTTGGTATCGGTTTGTTTCGATCCAGTACTACAAGGTATCGAGTACCGATACCCAGCCCTATGAGCAGCCTTCGGGTGTTATGGGAGGAGTTCCTCCCAACCATGAAACCAGTTTGGTCCGTTGAGATCAGGGTTGGTAGAACCTGTTGTAAGCGTGAGGCTAGAATCTTAGCCAGGATCTTTTGGTCCACATTTAAGAGTGAAATGGGTCTATAGCTGCCACATTCAAGAGGGTCTTTATCTTTTTTTAATAGGAGACATATGGTGGCCTCAGACAAAGTTGTGGGTAATCGGCCATTAATGAAAGATTCGTTAATGAAAGTTTGGTTAATGGCGGGGAGATTTGATTGGAATACGCTTTATAGAATTCTACTATATACCCGTCCGGGCCGGGGGATTTACCGTTTTGTAGCAGTCTTATCGCCTCCTGTGTTTCAGCAGTTGAGATTGGTGCTCCCAGCCCGTCGGCAAGGTCAGTGCTAACCCTAGGATATGTGACCAGCCCCAGAGGGTTGTGGCCGCTCCAAACCCCAGGTGAGTACTCTGAGGAGTAAAGATCTGCATAATACTCTGAGAAAACATCGTTCACCATTTTTGGGTCAGAGACAATGGTCCCCGATGAAGACTTTATCCTAGGGATCAATCTTGAGAGAGCTGCGGCCCTGGCCTGGTGAGCGAGGAGCTTGCCTGCTTTCTCCCCCATCTCAAAACACTGTTGTTTGGATTTTAACAATTGTCTTTCGATCCTAGCCGTTGAGAGGAGGTCGAACTCGGCTTTAAGCTGAACCCCTTAGTGCAGATGGCATATTTGGTAAATCATGGGGGTACTCTGTTTAAGGCTTTATAACTCCAGGTGTGAGCATCACATAAACTTGGTAAATGGCTTAAATGAAACAAAACCGGTGTACCATTTTTTGGTACAAACTTAGATTTGTTTATTTTCATAATTTAAGTCAAAATAAAGTGCCGGAAATGCAAGCAAAACTTTGCAAAAAATGCAACAAAATATATATTTCTTCAAAATACTGAGAGCTACATAAGTGAAACAGATAAAACTACACATTTCCTGGATCATAAACTCCTTGTCCACAAGCATTCAATAATCGCAGGGTGATATACAGAACTACTAAAGATCTATGACACGAAATGTAAGCAGTGTAGCCTGATGTACCCAGGGTCTCCAAACCTATCCAAATTGGCTAAAATGTGAATAGCTGTAAATCTTAAACTAATCATACATTTCAGTGCAAATCAACCGTTTTGACTCATTTAACTCACCTTTTTATCATTTTCATGTGGGAATTATTTTGGATCAGTACAGGGGGGTGGATATCTAGGTGTCCAATAACCTACCCAAAACCTCTCCGAGAAATTATTTAAAAGCCTTTTGTCCTTTATAAAGCATATACATTTTACCTTACGATCACTTAATGGATGAAAACATTGATATTGCACAGTTTCAGTTCAGTGTTTGATGCCAAGTGTGCCATTTTTTCACCATTATCCTTCATATACTGCTTCATCCTGTGCGGTGCTTACGTGGCCAACATGCACTCATCAATGGCACGGTCTTCAGTATGCTGTAAGGATCTGGTCCTGCAGTGGCTTCACTCTGAACAGTAGAGGGCACTGCTGGAGTGGCAGAGGTGGAGGGTCAAGCATGTTATAGGAACAAATTACATAATGCAGAAGCATTATAACACTGTGGTACACACAGATAAATATGAAATCATTCACTCTTGTACTTCAGTAAACACTTTCTTCTGTATGCTACATTATGTTATATTTTGTTGCGTGCTCTAGGATGGCATTACTCTGTAGTGTGTTTCACAACTGTTGCTTATTTATTTTATTTATTTATTTTACATTCATCTTGCACACATCTGGACACAGTACATTTGAATACATATTTTCCATTCCCTAAGTGAAAAGCATCACCCATGGATATACTAATACCCCATAGAGTACATTATGCACAAAGAAATTACAATACAATAAAATAATATCGGAAAACACTACCAATGTTCTAGCTTCACGGCAAATCGAGGCATAAAATAAACTCCTCAAAAAAAGGTTGGAAACGTTATTTCGGTCGATTATTCCTCCCCTTTAATAATACCAATTGGTATTGTATTTTATAGCGTTGGAAAGCCTGATTAGTCACCTTTACAACGAGGTACAACTTGTAAGGATCGTGCATTCGTGGAATGAGCAACACAGCTAACCGTGTGGGTAGCGGCCCAAAAAAATGTGCCTAAATCCCCTGCAATATTCTTCTGTTGGTATTCACTCTCGTTTTGAGCTTCAAGTGCTGGCAGATGCCATCCCACAGCAGTGTGTGACCAGGCTGGTGACCAGCATGAGGAGGAGGTGCCAAGCTGTTGTGGCTGCGTATGGATCTTCCACACGCTACTGAGGTCCCTGACAGTGTAAAATGAATAAAGTGTAAAAATGGCCAATATGTGTTGTTTTTTCCTTATTACTGTGGGAGAGTGCAATCATCCAGTCCACCAAGCAACTCAAAACGAGAGTGAATACCAACAGAAGAATATTGCAGGGGATTTAGGCACATTTTTTTGGGCCGCTACCCACACGGTTAGCTGTGTTGCTCATTCCACGAATGCACGATCCTTACAAGTTCTACCTCGTTGTAAAGGTGACTAATCAGGCTTTCCAACGATATAAAATACAATACCAATTGGTATTATTAAAGGGGAGGAATAATCGACCGAAATAACGTTTCCGAACTTTTTTTGAGGAGTTTATAACGTACGACTGAGCAACCAAACAGAACAGCGCTAAAATACTCAATTTCATTGTGAATGCTATGAATTCTAACAAAGCAGGCCACCACGAGCCACTACGGGAACGGCACGAACACAATAGTATCAATACATTACAGTTATTTGGCAGACGCGTTTATCCAAAGCGACGTACAATAAGTGCATATTGAAGGTCATAGACACAATCTACGAAGCAAAGTCACGAAAGCGCTACTTTCTCACAACGTAGAAGCTATCGCTAGTCATCAACCGAATACAGTCAGCTATACATTCTAAGCTATGAGATAGCTAAACCAAATAGAAAATAAAAAATAAACGGAAAGAACGTACTATATAATTTGCCTTATACATGTAGTTATTCAAGGTGGAGTCTGAAAAAGTGTGTTTTCAAATATGTTCAGCATTATTAGCAGGCTAACAGTGGTCTATTACGACCGATGCAAATACAAAAATAACGAAAATATAGCACGCAGTGGAAAAACGAATGTATATAATCAAAATATTACAAGCAGTAATACTTACATGTCGAGGAGGATATCTTCCCCATATTGATAGGCACCTCTTCCACAGAATCTATGCTACAGGGATTAGAAGAATCTCTGTTGTTGTCCTCTTCTGACCAACTTCGGGGGAAAACTACTAAAAAGTCACTTCAAAGTTGCGCGCAGTTTTATTGCGTAACACCAATTGCGTCATACTAAATGCGTCAAACCAAATGCGTCATCTGCGCATGCCTGCGTAAAATTGTCGTGATATAACAAGTATTGCAGTTACGCTCGCCCTTAAATAGTTAATCCAAGCTTTCAATTACACATGTAAATTACTTTTGGGAAGCTTGTCGTGCCTTCTATTGGATAAAACAATTGTCGATCAAACCAGAATAAAATTGAAAGCGTCACAGCAGTGCAATCAGGAAGGGGGGGTTACGCAGAGCTAGTTTCGTTTGTCTAATAGTGTTCCAATGCGCTGTGTATTTTTCAAACGGATTGTCCAAGACAATAAATGACCACGGAATCTTGAAAGGGACATATCTACGCTTAAATCCACGGGAGGATTGCACACGAATTCCATATTTAATAGCAGATATTGATAGTAGAATGGCATTGTATGATTTCACTTGTTTATGTCGGTATTGATTGAGCAGCGATTTGCACCGCTGTATTTGCATACGGTCGGGCTATTGGTGGGTTTATCTGGTTGCTGGACGGAATTCTGATATTATATGATGAATACATATATTTATGAACTCCCAACATAGACGCTATTGCCCACTATGTCACGCATGGGTAGGTATAGGCTGGGTGGGGAGTGCTTGTTAAATGGACTTGCTACGGAAAGATAGTGACACTTAGAAACTACGCATTGGCCAGAAATAGTCGCGAATCGTCTATCAATAAAGTTCAAATACCGCGTTTGGGTTTTCCACTAATAGTTTGGCTGCAGGAGCAACGCGTGTCTCAGTTGCGTAAAACTGTCTCGCATGTGAGACAAAATAGACTATCTGCACTAAGGGGTTAATGTTACGATCCGCTCCTGCCTTCCCTTCCTTTTTGTGTTTTCCTCTGTTTCCCTGAACCTGATTGTGTCATGTCTGCGTTCATTGCCTAATTGTGTCTACATTGCACATTTACTACTCGCACCACATCTTAATTACACAATTCACACTTAATTGCGTTCACCGCATTCCTCACGTGTTTTCTAATTGTTCAATCAATTCGCTGATTTCGCACGCATTTCATGCAAGCTGCAGTTTATCAGCTCTAATGACACTAGTTATATTAACCGTGCTGTTCCTGTGATTTCTGGTCAGAGTATTACGGTCCTTGTCTCGTTTGTTACTTGCTTCCTGATTCTCTAGCTTGCTAGACTCTGGCTATAATAACCCAGGTCTGGATGCCACACGCCCTGGCTTCCCTGTGTGGATCCTGACTCTGCCACCGCCTGATCCGTCGCTGCGAACCTGGCTAAAGACCGCTCCTTGCTACTTCGCCTGTTCCCGCTCACCAGTTTGCTGTACCGCTTCTGCTCTGAAGTACAACTTGGATAGCGAGCCCGCCAGTGGCTGCTACTTCACCTGTCTACCCGGACACAGTCTGCTGTAGCCTCACCACCGCTACCACGGTATACAGCTCCGCCCGGCTGGGCTGCTGTATCTGCTTACTCAGCACTGTGTCAGTTCACTGTGGGTTCCACAGTGAACATTTACTATTTTGCCTACTGAAAATAAAAACTCTTTATTTTCAAGTTCTGTCTCGTCGTGCATTTGGGTCCGTCCCTGCCAGTCTGTCACACTTAAGGCGTTGGCTATACAATGTCGGAGTTGGGGTGACGGCATATTGTGTATCGACCCACTGGAGCTGATCGGCAACCCCCGCCATTTTGGCCGCATCCGCCTTTTTTAACTGAGAGGCAAAAGAAATAGCTTGTACCCTCAAATAGGCCTTACATGCCTCCCACAGGGTGCCTCTCGCGATGGTGGGGGTATCGTTCAACTGAAAGAAAATTGAAATTTCATCTGAGAGGAATTTTCTAAATTGTGTGTTGTTTAACAACAGAGGGGAAAGCCTCCATTGCCTGTGCGGGGGGCTGTGATTAGGAAAGTGTATGACGGCTGAGGTGGGGGCATGATCCGAAATCACTATGCTGTGGTAGCTACTAGAATCAGTCCAATGTGAGAGTCTGTTATCAAAGAGAAAGAAATCAATTCGCGAATACGAACGGTGAACGTGTGAGAAAAAAGAAAAGGCCTTAGCAGATGGATGGGCGGATCTCCAGGGGTCGCTCAGCCCCAGCTGGTCTGTGAGTGATTTCAGCGTCGTGGCAGAGTTGGACAAGGTGGAAGGTTTAGAGGAGGACCTGTCGAGGTCGAGGTCTTGAATAATGTTGAAATCGCCAACGAAAATTGGATAATGACTGTCTATATCGGGGAGAGAAGAAAAGATGTGCGCGATAAATCTGTGATCGTCCCACACAGGGGCATAGACAGATACTAGGATCACTGGGATATTAAACAGCTTGCCCGAGACGGCTACAAAGCGTCCATTGGGATCTTCAATGGTTTTCGAGAGCTCGAATGTTACATTTTTACTGATTATGATGGCTGCCCCTCTCGCCCTCGCGGAAAACTTTGAGTGGAATATGTGGCTCATCCAGGGTCTCTTAATGCGCGTGACCTCGGAGGCCCTAAGATGGGTTTCCTGGAGGAAGTAAATATCCCCTTTAAGTTGTTGTAAGTGTGACATTACATTACCCCTTTTAACGACTCCATTGACTCCTCTAATGTTCCACGAGACAAACCGGCAACCCCTGCCCTGAGATGACGTTATACTAGCCATTACTCACCTACGGCTGGAAGGATATGTGAACTGACGATGCCTGAGGGGGGAGGGGGGGAGGGAGGGAGAGGACGGGAAACAACATACAGTACAAAAAAAAAATACAAATACAAAATAATAATACCATAATACAGTAACCCTTGTTACGCTTCCGGTTTTTTTCCATACTTACGGGTCCCCTACGCACGCGGTTCCCAGTAGTCACAGTGTAACCCTTAGCAGTGTTGACAGACACACGCAAAAATAGATAATAATAATAATAAATAAACAAACAAAGAAACAAAATAAATAAAGAGCACTGGCGTTGCCCAAAGACATACATTATTAACACAATATCCGCCTTCCATCAGTGGGTTTAAACAGTCATATCAACGATGATAATCATAAACAAGGCAGACCAGCTAAATGAAGATACAGAATAACAGGGGGAAAAAACTTAAATACTCCCATTGCACATAAATGTGAGAACACGGTCCTGCAAATTAACTGGGAGGTAGTTGGGTTATATTTATAAAATGCAGTGCAAGTAGGTAAAAACAGTAAAGACACCGACCCATCGCTTATGAGGCGTTTGTGGTAGACAAGATGGCGGTGCCCCGTGTAATGTCCGTGAAGACTCATTAAACAACAAAAAAAATTTTTAAAGTCGATAAAGTGCTCGACGGGCAGGTCCGAGTTAGTGTGGCTACCCAAAACAGAGGAGGGCAGAACAGAAAATTAGCCCTGTAACATCCAACAATAATAATAAGCACGATACTTATCAGGTAGTGCTAGCGCCAGCCGCTAATCAGGTAGCCATGTAGCCGAAGAAGATTAGCCTTTAAGCCGGCCGGTATCTCACGTAGGCGATGGCTTCCTCAGTCGAGGAAAACCGCTTCTTGTTCCCCTCTTTGTCGGTGATCTGGAGCTTAGCCGGGTATAAAAGAGCTGGTCGCAGGCCCAAGTTGTAGAGCTTAGCCATGACATCGCGGTAGGTCGCCCGCTGCTCCTGGACCTCGGGGCAGAAGTCCTCGTAAATATGAACCGGCGAGTCCTGGTACGTCAGGTCGTTCCTCCGTTTGCGGGCTTCACGGATTGCCAGCTCTTTGGTTTGATGTCGGTGAAAACATACAATCACCAGTCTGGGCTTGTCCCCTTGACGAGGTTTCGCGGCTAATGTGCGATGGGCCCGGTCCAGCCCCGGGGGAGTTTGCAGCACCTGTTCGCCAAGCATCTTGACCAGGACCTCGGAAAAGAAGGCGGTGGGTCTAGGACCCTCAATGGACTCTGGTAAGCCGATGATCCTGAGATTATTTCACCGGCTTCATCCCTCCAGGTCGGTATTTTTAGTTTTGAGCTTAGCATAGTCCACCATTAATGCGGAGCAAGACGCCTCGACAGCCATAAATCGTTCCTCTGCCAGGTTGGCGTTAGTCTCCAAGCTTGCAATTCGCTCACCATGATCAGTCACTGTGGCCTGGACAGCATCTAACCGATTCAAGAGATGCGAATGATGACTTGAACTCGGTAGAAATGTCCGACTTTATGGACTGACGGTGCGCATCCAACAGGCTAGTCAGAGCTGACATGCTAAACTGGTCGTCCTCGGCTAGACGTTCGTCTTTCTTGGCGTCTTCTTTTTTGGTTTGTCTGGCTTTAGATGTCATAATAAGTGATAATAATACAAAAATAATGAATTGTGATAGTTTACTTTATCCCCTGAGGGAGTTGGATCAAGTTTGGGTTGTTAAAAAAGTTATAAATGGAAAAGTTACGGGAGAGCGTGTCATGTGCGTCTACTCCATTCCTCTCTCCACCGGAAGTCCCCTGTGATGACATATTTTGACCCACACAAACTAACTGAACTGGTTGTCGATGCAAGTCCAGTGGTTCTTGGGGCTGTATTGGCACAGAGAAACAGTCCACATGAGTCGCCCAGAGTGATAGGCTATGCAAGTAGAGCACTGTTGTCTATCGAACAAAAGTATTCACAAACAGAACGCGAAGCCCTTGCCATTGTCTGGGGCTGTGAACATTTTCACATGTACCTCTATGGTGCACCCTTCACACTTGTCAGTGATCACAAACCGCTGGAATGGATTTTCAATAACCCCAAATCCAAACCACCTGCTCGTATAGAGCGCTGGAGCCTGCGTTTGCAACCATATAACTACACAGTCCGTTACAAGGCTGGCAAGGACAACCCGGCGGACTATATGTCACGCCATCCTGCACAAGTATCACATGTCTCTCACACCATGACAGACAACGGAAGACAAGCTGAAGACTATGTGAACTTTGTTACTGCAAATGCTGTACCTAAAGCAATGACACTGACGGAAATTCAGGATGCACTACAAGAAGTGATTCGACTCATCAAAGATGGCTCTTGGAGGTCACTGTCTGACAAGCAGAGTTTCGCTGATGGAGTTGATGGCTCTGCTCTCATGTCATTCAAGAAAATCAAAGATGAACTGACTGTAACTGCTGATGAGGACACTGTACTGCGGGGCACAAAGATTGTTGTTCCACACTCTCTACAAGACAGAGCAGTATGACTTGCACATGAAGGACACCAGGGGATAGTCAAAACTAAGAAGCCGATCAGGGAGAAAGTCTGGTTCCCTGGCATTGACAAGCAAGTAGAGGCCATGATTGCTGGCTGCATCCCATGTCAGGCAAATGTGCCCAACCACACACAAGAACCCCTCTGCATGTCCGATCTGCCATCGTCACCTTGGGAAAAGGTTAGTGTTGATTTCTGTGGTCCATTCCCCTCTGGTGATTATCTTTTGGTGGTCGTCGATGAATACTCAAGGTATCCAGAGGTAGAGATTCTTCAGTCCACGTCAGCCAGAGCCACTATCCCTAAACTCGACAAGATATTCTCTACACTGGGAATTCCTCTTCAGGTCAAGACTGATAATGGCCCCCCATTTCAGAGCTCAGAATTAGCTGACTTTGCAACATATCTAGGTTTTAGACATAGGAAGATAACCCCATTGTGGCCTCAGGCCAATGCAGAGGCAGAACGGTTCATGCGCACCTTGGAGAAGACCATACGTGCTGCACATGTTGAAGGTCATCCATGGAAACAGACTCTGTATGATTCCTCAGAAACTACCGCGCCACGCCACACTGCTCCACGGGAATGGCTCCTGCTGATGTGCTGTTTGGCAGGCCCCTGAGGATCAAGCTACCTGCGCCCCCTCTCCCCTTTCAGTCCCAGACTGATGCAAAGCTACGACGAGCTGATGTTATGGCAAAGGACAGGATGAAACACAATGCGGAAAGGAGGCGCCGGGTGGCTCCTTTGGCTCTGAAGGTTGGTGATAGGGTTCTTTGTAGTCAAAAGAAGGAAGGGAAGCTATGCCCTGCGTACCATCCCCACCCATACAAGATCATCGCGATCAAAGGCTCCACGGTGACAGCTGAACGCAACGACCACGTCATCACCAGAAACTCATCTTACTTTAAGACTCTACCAGAGGCTGATCATCACTCTCAGTCACGTGGGTTGAACACCATGGATGACATGCAAGGTGTCATGGACTGGACTGAAATCAATCCACAGCAGACTCCTGAACTCGTACGCCCTGACAGCCCCAGGCCACAGTCACCTGTTCACAGATACCCAGGGAAAACAGAAGACCCCCATCATACCTCACTGACTTTGAATAATGTGAACTGATTAGATTAAAAAGAAAGTGTTGTGTTCAACTGATATATAGTTATTGTTAAAGAAAGAAAAAATGCAAAGAAAGGAGGGATGTTTATGGTTCATGCCTCCGTTTGTTCTATTGTTAGTAATAGTAAGTTCTGACTAGCAGAGGGCGCTCTAGGTTTTACTCCAGGTTATTCATCCAGGGCGGGGACTCTTGATACGCTAGCTAGAGAAGCAGCGGAAAGATTGGGATTCTATAGATTGTTAGCCATGACAGCAGGGACTTATCTGTAATGTCTGAGAACGTTCATTAAAAAGTGAAACTGAGATCATCGTGTTTGAATGCTCAATTCTAAAACTTTACAGTGACTACTATGGGTGAAATCCATTCAGAAGACTCTACAGACTCTATAACATCCTGCTCTACCAGTTTTTGCAACTCCTTAGAAACTGCTTCTCTGACTGAGAAAGGTAATCTGCGCAGCTTCAGCTGTACTGGCTTTACGTCAGGGCGCACTTTAACCTTGTGAATGAAGCTCTTTGCACATCCTAGTTTTTCCACTGCTACACTTTCAACTGCAGGGTTAGACTGGATACTTGCAGCTGAAGTGACCTGACCATCTATCACTTGCATTCGTAGTGAACGGAATAAGTCTCTGCCTAGCACTGCAGACCCTTGGTATACAATGTATATTCCTTTGTTAGTACTGCGGCCACCAAATGCTACATTAGCCTGTAAGCATCCTTTCACAGCTATGGGGTTTCCGCCATAGTCCCTAAGCTTGCGTTTTGGCTTCGTAAGAGAAATATCAGTGAAAAGCTCAGTAACAACTGACTCTGGTAGAATGGACACTCTTGAGCCTGTGTCTAGCATTAGCTCAATATCCTGGCTCTCTGACCCTGTTACACTGACTTTAACTGTACACATTATGCTGCTAGAGTCACATGCATCCAAATTTAAAATAGTCACTTCTGGGACAGTCTCAACCTCACTCACGTGTTTGCTTCCACGACAGACTTTTGAAAAATGTCCTTTCTTTTTGCAGGCGTTGCAGAGCGCCTCTTTTGCAGGACATCCTTGGAAGTTAGCAGTGTGCTGAGCAGAGCCATCTGTAACATGTCTTCCCTTGAGATGTCTGTGAAGCTGAGTGTGGGTTGTGCTTCCCTTTTTTGAACTTGCCATGCTGCTGTGGTCCCTTCACGTGAACTGCGTGCACAGCGTCATCTGTTGCTCCCTTGCACATAGATTTAGCCTCCGTCACCGCAGTTTCAATCTGTCGTGCTATCGTCAAAGCTTTGGCGAGTGTGAGCGGTACCTCCAGTAGTAAACGCTCTCTGATGCGCGTTGAATTTGTCTTCTCCACGATCTTGTCCCGTATCATCTCCTCTTCCATAGTCCCAAACTGACATGTTGTAACCAGTTCTTTTAAAGCAGCAGCAAACTGGTCTGTAGTCTCACCCGGGCGTTGGCTTCATTGTCTGAAGCGAAAACGTTCAGCTACAACGTTCACTTGTGGTATGAAAAAATCCTCTATGGCTTTTAGCGCCATGTCGTACTTATCATCAGCGACCGTCAATGTGTAGAAAAGTCTCTGACCTTCCGCGCCCAAACAATGGATGAGCAGTGCGCGCTTTCTTGCATCCGGCAAATCCGACTCAGACATGGCCAGCATGTAATTCTCGAAGCTCCGCATCCATGCCTTAAGCGGTATCGGCGGTTGTCCGACATTTTGTAGAAAAGGTGGAGGCTGGTTCAGGTTCAGGGCCGCCATCCTCGTCGCCAACTTTCTTCTTATACGCTGGAATACCTTGCCTTCTTCTGGTGTTTACTCAGTTAATACAACTCCTGTACTCATACTACCACCTAGCGTTCAGGCTGAAACATTGAAACATCACAGCACTGTTAGTAGCCTCTCTTCACAGTTTCTGTGGTCCACTACAGGTGTGCACTGTATGTAGCCTCTCTCCACAGTCTCTCTGGTCCTCTAAAGGTGTGCACTGTAAGTAGCTTATCTCCACAGCCTTTGTGGTCTACTACAGGTGTGCACTGTAAGTAGCTTATCTCCACAGTCTCTCTGGTCTCCTACAGGTGTGCAATGTAAGTAGCCTTTCTCCACAGCCTTTGTGGTCTACTACAGGTGTGCACTGTAAGTAGCTTCTCTCCACAGTCTCTCTGGTCCTCTAAAGGTGTGCACTGTAAGTAGCTTATCTCCACAGTCTCTGTGGTACCCTAAAGATGTGCACTGTAAGTAGCTTTTCTCCACAGTCTATCTGATCCTCTAAAGGTGTGCACTGTAAGTAGCCTCTCTCCACAGTTTCTGTGGTCCACTAAAAGTGTGCATTGTAAGTTACCTTTTTCCACAGTCTCTCTGGTTTTCTAAAGGTGAACACTGTGAGTGGCCTCTCTCTACAGTCTCTGTGGTCCACACAGGAGTGCACTGTAAGTAGCCTTTTCTCCACACTTTCTCTGGTCTTCTAAAGGTGTGCACTGTAAGTAGCCTCTCTCCACAGTCTATCCAGTCCTCTAAAGGTGTGCATTGTAAGTAGCCTCTTTCCACAGTTTCCGTGGACTACTGCAGGTGTGCACTGTAAGTAGCCTTTCTCCATAGACTCTGTAGTCCAGAAAAGCTGTACACTGTCCGCAGTCTCTTTGGTCCACAAAAGGTGTCCACTGCAAGTCGCCTCTTTCTACAGTCTCTCTGGTCCAGAAAAATTGTGCACTGTAAGTAGCATCTCTCCACAGTTTCTGTGGTCCACTACAGGTGTGCACTGTAAGTAGCCTCTCTCCACAGTCTTTGTTGTCCAATAAAGGTTTGCACTGTAAGTAACCTCTTTCCACAGTTTTTGTGGTCCACGACAGATGTGCACTGTAAGTAGCCTCTCTCCACAGTCTCTCTGGTCCTCTAAAGGTGTGCACTGTACGTAGCCTCTCTTCACAGTTTATGTGGTCCACTACAGGTGTGCACTGTAAGTTGCCTCTCTCCACGTTCTCTGTGGTCAACTAAAGGTGTGCACTGAACGTAGCCTCTCTTCACAGTTTCTGTGGTCAACTAAAGGTGTGCACTGTAAGTAGCCTTTTTCCACCGTCTCTGTGGTCCACTACAGGTGTGCATTGTAAAGTAGCTTATCTCCACAGTCTCTGTGGTACCCTAAAGATTTGCACTGTAAGTAACCTCTCTCCACAATTTGGATGGTTAATTTATGGTGTGCACTGTAAGTAGCCTTTCTCCAGTTTTTCTGGTCTTCCAAATGTTTGTACTGTATTTGGCTTCTTTCCACAATCCCTCTGGTCAACTAAAGTTGTGGACTGTAAGTAGTCTTTCTCCACTGTTTCTATGGTCCACTAATCGTGAGCACTATAAGTAGCCTCTCTCCACATTCTCTGTGGGTCCACTTATGGTGTGCACAGTAAGTAGCTTTTGTCCACAGTTTCTCTGGTCCCCCAAACGTTTGCACTGTATGGAGCCTCTTTCCACAATTTCTCTGGTCCACTAAAGTTGTGGAAAGTCAGTTGCCTCTTTCCACAATCTCTGTGGTCCGCTAAAGGTGTGCACTGTAAGTAGCCTCTCACTACAGTCTTTCTGGTCAACTCATGGTGTGCACTGCAAGTAGCCTCTCTCCACAGTCTCTGTAGTCCAATAAAGGTGTACACTGTCAATAGTTTTGCTCCGCAGTTTCTGTGGTCCACTAAAGGTGTGCACTGTATGTAGCCTCATTCCACAATCTCTCTGATCCACTAAAGTTGTGCACTGTGAGTAGCTTCTCTAATCTGTCTCTCCACAATCTATGTGTCGCTCCACAGTCTCTCTGGTCTACTAATGGTTTGATTTTTGTAACCTCTCTCCACAATCTTTCTGGGCCACTAATCCTGTTCACTATTAGTAGCCTTTCTCCACATTCTCTGTGGGTCCACTTATGGTGTGCACAGTACGTAGCTTTTGTCCACAGTTTCTCTGGTCCCCCAAACGTTTGCACTGTATGTAGCCTCACTCCATAATCTTTCTAGTCCACTAACGTTGTGCACAGTTAGTAGCCTCTCTCCATAGTCTCTGTGGGCCACTACAGGTGTGCACTGTAAGTTACATCTCTCCACAGTTTTTGTGGTCCACTAAAGGTGTGCACTGTAAGTTACCTCTTTCCACAGTCTCTGTGGTCCACTCCAGGTGTGCACTGTAAGTAGCCTCTCTCTACAGTCTCTGTGGTCCACTAAAGGTGTGCTCTGTAAGTAGCCTTTCTCCACAGACTCTGTAGTCAACTACAGGTGTGCACTTTAAGTAACTTTTCTCTTCAGTTTTTCTGGTCTTTTAAAGGTGTGCACTGTAAGTAGCCTCTCTCCACAGACTCTGTAGTCCAATAAAGCTTTACACTGTCCGCAGTCTCTTTGGTCCACAATAGGTGTGCACTGCAAGTAGCCTCTTTCTACAGTCTCTCTGGTCCAGTAAAATTGTGCACTGTAAGTAGCATCTCACCACAGTTTCTGTGGTTCACTACAGGTGTGCACTGTAAGTAGCCTTTCTCCACAGTCTTTGTTGTCCAATACAGGTTTGCACTGTAAGTAACCTCTTTTCAAAGTTTTTGTGGTCCACGACAGATGTGCACTGTAAGTAGCCTCTTTCTACAGTCTCTCTGGTCCAGTAAAATTGTGCACTGTAAGTAGCATCTCACCACAGTTTCTGTGGTTTACAGGTGGGCACTGTAAGTAGCCTCTCTCCACGTTCTCTGTGGTCCACAAAAGGTGTGCACTGAACGTAGCCTCTCTTCACATTTTCTGTGGTTAACTAAGGTGTGCACTTTGAAGTAGCTTCTCTCCAAAGTCTCTGAGGTCCACTAGAGGTGTGCACCGTAAGTAGCCTCTCTCCACAGTCTTTGTGGTCCAATACAGGTTTGCACGGTAAGTAACCTCTTTCCACAGTTTTTGTGGTCCACGACAGATGTGCACTGTAAGTAGCCTATCTCCACAGTCTCTCTGGTCTTCTAAAGGTGTGCACTGTAAGTAGCCTCTCTTCACAGTTTCTGTGGTCAACTACAGGTGGACACTGTAAGTAGCCTCTCTCCACATTCTCTGTGGTCCACTAAAGGTGTGCACTGAACGGAGCCTCTCTTCACAGTCTCTGTAGTCAACTAAAGGTGTGCACTGTAAAGTAGCTTCTCTCCACAGTCTCTGTGGTCCACTACAGGTGTGCATTTTAAGTAGCCTCTTTCCACAGTCTCTGTGGTCTACTGCAGGTTTGCAATGTAAGTAGCCTCTCTTCACAGTTTCTATGGTCAACTACAGGAGTGCACTGGAAGTAGCCTCTCTCCACAGTCTCTCTGGTCCACAAAAGGTGTGCACTGCAAGTAGCTTCTCTCCACAGTCTCTCTGGTCCAATAAAAGTGTGCCCTGTAAGTAGCCTTTTTCCACAGTCTCTGTGGTACCCTAAAGGTGTGCACTGTAGGTAGCCTCTCTCCACAGTTTCTGTGGTCCCCTAAAGATGTGCACTGTATGTAGCCTCTCGCCAAAGTCTCTGTGGTCCACTACAGGTGTGCACTGTAAGTAGCCTCTCTCCACAGTCTCTGTGGTCCACTCCAGGTGTGCACTGTGAGAAGCCTCTCTCCACAGTATCTGTGGTCCACTAATGGTGTGCACTGTAAGTAGCCTCTCTCCACAATCTCTGTGGTCCACTACAGGTGTGCACTGTAAGTAGCCTCTCTCCACAGTCTCTGTGGTCTACTACAGGTGTGCAATATAAGTAGCTTTTTTCACCAGTCTCTGTGGTCCACTACAAGTGTGCACTATAAGTAGCCTCTCTTCACAGTTTCTGTGGTCCACTACAGGTGTGCACTGTAAGTTGCCTCTCTCCACAGACTCTGTAGTCCAATAAAGCTGTACACTGTCCGCAGTCTCTTTCTACAGTCTCTCTGGTCCAGTAAAATTGTGCACTGTAAGTAGCATCTCTCCACAGTCTCTCTGATCTTCGAAAGATGTGCACTGTAAGTAGTCTCTCTCCACAGTCTCTGTGGTCTACTACAGGTGTGCACTGTAAGTAGCCTTTTCCCACAGTCTCTGTGGTCCACTACAAGTGTGCACTGAAAGTAGCCTCTCTTCACAGTTTCTGTGGTCCACTACAGGTGTGCACTGTAAGTTGCCTCTCTCCACATTCTCTGTGGTCCACTACACGTGTGCACTGAAAGTAGCCTCTCTTCACAGTCTTTGTGGTCTACTACAGGTGTGCACTCTCAGTAGCCTCTCTCCACAGACTCTGTATTCCAATAAAGCTGTACACTGTCCGCAGTCTTTCTGGTCCACAAAAGGTGGGCACTGTAAGTAGCCTCTCTCCACAGTCTCTGTGGTACCCTAAAGATGTGCACTGTAAGTAGCATCTTTCCAAAGTCTCTGTGGTCCACTACAGGTGTGCACTAGAAATAGCCTCTCTCCACAGTCTCTGAGGTCCACTACAGGTGTGCACTGTAAGTTGCCTTTCTCCACAGTCTTTCTGGTTTACTAAAGGTGAGCACTGTGAGTACCCTCTTTCACCAGTCTCTGTGGTCCACTAAAGGTTTTCACCGTAAGTAGCTTCTCTCCACAGTCTCTGTGGTCCCCTAAATATGTGCACTGTAAGTAGCTTCTCTTCACATTTTCTGTGGTCCACTACAGGTGTGCACTGTAAGTTGCTTCTCTCCACAGTCTCTGTGGTCCACTAAAGGTTTTTACCGTAAGTAGCTTCTTTCCACAGTCTATGTGGTCCCCTAAAGATGTGCACTGTAAGTAGCTTCTCTCCACATTTTCTGTGGTCCACTACAGGTGTGCACTGTAAGTTGCTTCTCTCCACAGTCTCTGTGGTCCACTCCAGGTGTGCACTGTGAGAAGTCTCTTTCCACAGTGTCTGTGGTCCACTAAAGGTGTGCACTGTAAGTAACTTTTCTCCACAGTTTCTCTGGTCTTCTAAAGGTGTGCACTGTGAGTCGCCTTTCTCCACAGTCTCTATGGTCCACTAATGGTGTGCACTGTAAGTAGCCTCTCTCCACAGTCTCTATGGTCCACTACAGGTGTGCACTGTAAGTAGCCTCTCTCCACAGTCTCTGTGGTCTACTACAGGTGTGCACTGTAAGAAGCCATTCTCCACAGTCTTTGTGGTCTACTACAGGTGTGCACTGTAAGTAGCCTCTCTCCACAGACTCTGTAGTCCAATAAAGCAGTCTCTTTCTGCAGGTCCAGTAAAATTGTGCACTGTAAGTTGCATCTCTCCACAGTCTCTGTGGTCCACTACAGGTGTGCATTTTAAGTAGCCTCTTTCCACAGTTTCTGTGGTACCCTAAAGATGTGCACTGTAAGTAGCTTTTCTCCACAGTCTATCCGGTCCTCTAAAGGTGTGCACTGTAAGCAGCCTCTTTCCACAGTCTCTGTAGTCAAGTAAAGGTGTGCACTGTAAGTAGCCTTTTCCCACCGTCTCTGTTGTCCATTACAGGTGTGTAAGTAGCCTTTCTTCACAGTCTCTGTGGTCTACTACAGGTCTGCAATGTATGTAGCCTCTCTTCACAGTATCTTTTGTGCATTAATGGTGTCTACAGCATTCCTGGTGCGCCGGTGGAAGGTCGCACTGACAATGGCTCCGCATTCAACTAGTAGCTTTTTGTTTATTATTATTTGTATTGTTTTTATTTTTGTACGTACTGCACTGTCACTCATACAGTATGATCGACAAGCACTTTTGGAAGTTCGTTCGTCACTGGACACTGACTTTTTCTCAATTTACCGGAGTACGTGCTGTGATTCCTTTGTCCTGCCGCCGTTGTGTTTACCAATACGCCGACGGAGGAGAAAGAAAAGAGGCAAACGTGCCGGTATTCTATGCAGATCACGGACGAGATACTGCAAACCGCCGTTACCGAGCATTTTACTGGCAAATGTTCAATCCCTGGACAATAAAATGGACGAACTACACGCACGGATTAACTTCCAGCGGGACATTGCGAACTGCTGCGTGCTGGCGTTTACTGAGATCTGGCTAGACCCGACGGTACCTGACTCGGCCGCTACCCCGGCTGGATTTTCCATTTACCGGCAGGACAGAACTACGGAGTCAGGCAAACGCAGAGGCGGTGGGGTATGCATTATGGTTAACTCTCGCTGGGGTTCGGATGTAACAGTACTTACAAAACACTGCTCACCAGACCTGGAGCTCTTAACTATAAAAGTCCGTCCCTTCTACCTCCCTCAGGAATTCAGCTCCGCCATAATCACAGTAGTTTACATTCCCCCGCAGGCAGATAAAACGCGCGCACTAGAGGACATTTACGGAGTAATAAATGGACTAGAGAACGCTCACCCTGAGGCAGCTTCTATTGTTGTTGGCGACTTCAACAGGGCTAATATGAGGAAAGTCTTGCCTAAATATCACCAGCATATTAACTTTCCTACCCGTGGTGATCAGACTCTTGACCATTGTTATTCTCAACTACGGGACAGCTATAAACCCCTCCCCCGCCCTGCCTTTGGTAAAGCGGATCACACCTCCATTCTTCTCCTCCCAACCTACAGACAACGTCTAAAACAGGAAAAACCGGTTTTTCGAGCAGTTCAACGCTGGAGTGAGGAATCCATTGCCACTCTGCAGGACTGTTTTGAAACCACAGACTGGCAGATGTTCTGTGTTGCAGCTGATGGGGACATTGATGAATACACAGACTCTGTCTCAGCCTACATCTCCAAGTGCATAGATGACGTTGTCCCAAGAGTCAATGTTAGGACTTTCCCCAGCCAAAAGCCATGGGTTAATGGTGATGTCCGTGCTAAGCTCAGAGCACGGTCTTCTGCCTATAGATCTGGGGACCTGGAGGCCTTGAGAAAGTCCAGATATGACCTACGGAAAACCATCAGAGATGCCAAAAGAGCCTACAAGTTGGAGTCTAACTACCACAGTTCCGACCCCAGACGCATGTGGTGTGGATTGCGTTCCATCACAGACTACAAAGGGAGAAATAGCAGTGATGCCCAGCCCGCCGCCTCTCTTCCTGACGAGCTCAACACCTTTTACGCACGGTTTGAGGCGAGCAACACCATCCCTATTGCAAGACTAGCTGAGGACCAGGATGACTGCACTCTGTACCTCTCTATGGCTGACGTGAGGAGAGCTTACCCCTCGGAAGAGTAAACCCTCGGAAGTCACCAGGGCCAGATGGCATTCCAGGCCGTGTCCTCAGAGCGTGTGCCGACCAGCTAGCGGAGGTATTCACCTCTATATTCAACCTCTCCCTGAAACAGTCTGCAGTCCCCACCTGCTTCAAACAGACAACCATTGTCCCCGTACCAAAGAAACCTTCCATCACTTGCCTGAATGGCACTGTCTCTTTGGTCCACTACAGGTGTGCATTGTAAAGTAGCCTCTTTCCACAGTCTCTGTGGCACCCTAAAGATGTGCACTGTAAGTAGCTTGTCTCCACAATCTATTCGGCCCTCTAAAGGTGTGCACTGTAAGTAGCCTCTTTCCACAGTTTCTGTGGACTACAACAGGTGTGCACTGTAAGTAGCCTCTCTCCACAGTTTCTATGGTCCACTAAAAGTGTGCACTGTAAGTGACCTTTTTCCACAGTCTCTCTGGTTTTGTAAAGGAGAACACTGTGAGTGGCCTCTCTCTCCAGTCTCTGTGGTCCACTACAGGAGTGCACTGTAAGTACCCTTTTCTCCACACTTTCTCTGGTCTTCTAAAGGTGTGCACTGTAAGTAGCCTCTCTCCACAGTATCTGTTGTCCACTAATGGTGTCCACTGTAAGTAGCCTCTCCACAGTCTCTGTGGTCCACTACAGGTGTGCACTGTAAGTAGTCTTTTTCCACCGTCTCTGTGGTCCACTACAGGTGTGCATTGTAAAGTAGCCTTTTTCCACAGTCTCTGTGGCACCCTAAAGATGTGCACTGTAAGTAGCTTTTCTCCACAGTCTATTCGGTCCTCTAAAGGTGTGCACTGTAAGTAGCCTATTTCCACAGTCTCTGTGGCCAACTAAAGGTGTGCACTGTAAGTAACTTTTCTCCACAGTTTCTTTTGTCTGCTAAAGGTGTGCACTGTACGTAGCTTTTTTCCACAGTCTCTCCAGTCTTCGAAAGGTGTGCATTGCAGGTAGCCTCTCTCCACAGTCTCTGTGGTCCACTACAGGTGTGCACTGTAAGTTACCTCTTTCCACAGTCTCTCTGGTTTTCTAAAGATGAGCACTGGAAGTAGCCTCTGTCCACAGTCTCTGTAGTCAACTAAAGGTGTGCACTGTAAGTAGCCTTTTTCCACCGTCTTTGTGGTCCACTACAGGTGTGCATTGTAAAGTAGCTTCTCTCAACAGACTCTGTAGTCCAATAAAGCTGTACACTGTCCACAGTCTCTTTGGTCCACAAAAGGTGTGCACTGCAAGTAGCCTCTTTCTACAGTCTCTCTGGTCCGGTAAAAGTGTGCCCTGTAAGAAGCCTTTTTCCAAAGTCTCTGTGGTACCCTAAAGGTGTGCACTGTAAGTAGCCTCTCTCCACAGTCTCTGTGGTCCACTACAGGTGTGCACTGTAAGTAGCCTCTCTCCACAGTCTCTGTGGTCTACTACAGGTGTGCAATATAAGTAGCCTTTTTCCACAGTCTCTGTGGTCCACTACAGGTGTGCACTGTAGGTAGCCTCTCTCCACAGTTTCTGTGGTCCCCTAAAGATGTGCACTGTAAGTAGCCTCTCTCCACATTTTCTGTGATCCACTACAGGTGTGCACTGTAAGTAGCCTCTCTCCACAGTTTCTCTGGTCTTTTAAAGGTGTGCACTGTAAGTAGCCTCTCTCCACAGACTCTTTAGTCCAATATAGCTGTTCGCAGTCTCTTTGGTCCACAAAAGGTGTGCACTGCAAGTAGCCTCTTTATACAGTCTCTTTGGTCCAGTAAAATTGTGCACTGTAAGTAGCCTCTCTCCACAGTTTCACTGGTCTTTTAAAGGTGTGCACTGTAAGTTGCCTATTTCCACAGTCTCTCTGGTTTCCTAAAAGTGAACACTGTGAGTGGCCTCTCTCCACATTCTCTGTGGTCCACTACAGGTGTGCACTGTAAGTTGCCTTTTCTCCACACTTTCTCTGGTCTTCTAAAGGTGTGCACTGTAAGTCGCCTCTCTCCACAGTATCTGTTGTCCACTAATTGTGTCCACTGTAAGTAGCCTCTCTCCACAGTCTCTGTGGTCCACTACAGGTGTGCACTGTAAGTAGCCTTTCTCCACAGTCTTTGTGGTCTACTACAGGTGTGCAATGTAAGTTGCCTATTTCCACAGTCTCTCTGGTTTCCAAAAGATGAGCACTGTAAGTAGCCTCTCTCCACATTCTCTGTCGTCCACTGGTGTGCACTGTAAGTAGCCTTTCTCCACAGTCTTTGTTGTCCACTACAGGTGTGCATTGTAAGTAGCCTCTCTCCACAGACTCTGTAGTCCATTAAAGCTGTACACTGTCCGCAGTCTCTTTGGTCCACAAAAGGTGTGCACTGCAAGTAGGCTCTTTCTAAAGTCTCTCTGGTCCAGTAAAAGTGTGCCCTGTAAGTAGCCTTTTTCCACAGTCTCTCTGATCTTCGAAAGATGTGCACTGTAAGTAGCCTCTTTCCACAGTTTTTGTGGTCCACCACAGGTGTGCACTGTAAGTTGCTTTTCTCCACAGTCTCTCTGGTCTTCTAAAGGTGTGCACTGTAAGTAGCCTCTCTCCACAGACTCTGTAGTACCCTAAAAATGTGCACTGTAAGTAGCCTCTTTCCAAAGTCTCTGTTGTCCACTACAGGTGTGCACTAGAAATAGCCTCTCTCCACAGTCTCTGTTGTCCACTAAAGGTTTTCACTGTAAGTAGCTTCTCTCCACATTTTCTGTGGTCCACTACAGGTGTGCACTGTAAGTAGCCTCTCTCCACAGACTCTGTAGTCCAATAAAGCTGTACACTGTCTGCAGTCTCTTTGGTCCACAAAAGGTGTGCACTGTAAGTAGCCTCTCTTCACAGTTTCTGTGGTCCACTCCAGATGTGCACTGTAAGTAGCCTCTCTCCACAGTCTCTGTAGTCCACTAAAGGTGTGCACTGTAAGTAGCCTCTCTTCACAGTCTCTGTGGTCCACTACAGGTGTGCACTGTAAGTTGCCTCTCCACATTCTCTGTGGTCCACTACAGGTGTGCACTGTAAGTAGCCTCTCTGTACAGTCTCTGTGGTCCACTAAAGGTATGCACTGTAAGTAGCCTTTCTCCACAGTCTTTGTGGTCTACTACAGGGGTGCAATGTAAGTTACTTCTTTCCACACTCTATCTGGTTTCCTAAAGATGAGCACTGTAAGTAGCCTCTCTCCACATTCTCTGTGTCCACTACAGGTGTGCACTGTAAGTAGCATTTCTCCACAGTCTTTGTTGTCCACTACAGGTGTGCACTGTAAGTAGCCTCTCTCCACAGACTCTGTAGTCCAATAAAGCTGTACACTGTCCACAGTCTCTTTGGTCCACAAAAGGTTTGCACTGCATGTAGCCTCTTTCTACAGTCTCTCTGGTCCAGTAAACGTGTGCCCTGTAAGAAGCCTTTTTCCACAGTCTCTGTGGTCCACTACAGGTGTGCACTGTAAGTAGCCTCTTTCCACAGTCACTGTGGTCTACTACAGGTGTGCAATATAAGTAGCCTTTTTCCACAGTCTCTGTGGTCCACTACAGGTGTGCACTGTAAGTAGCCTCTCTCCACAGACTCTGTAGTCCAATAAAGCTGTACACTGTCCGCAGTCTCTTTCTACAGTCTCTCTGGTCCAGTAAAATTGTGCACTGTAAGTAGCATCTCTCCACAGTTTCTGTGGTCCACTAAAGGTGTGCACTGTAAGTTACCTCTTTCCACAGTCTCTGTGGTCCACTCCAGGTGTGCACTGTAAGTAGCCTCTCTGTACAGTCTCTGTGGTCCACTAAAGGTGTGCACTTGTTGTGTCGCTGAATAAGTCAACTTTGTATGTACTTAACGTAACCCCTTAGATCTGACGTCGCGCAGGCGCGACCTTTTTACGCAACTGAGACACGCGTTGCTCCTGCAGCCAAACTATTAGTGGAAAACACAAACGCGGTATTTTAACTTTATTGGTAGACGATTCGCGACGATTTCTGGCCAATGCGTAGTTTCTAAGTGTCACTATCTTTCCGTAGCAAGTCCATTTAACAAGCACTCCCCACCCAGCCTATACCTACCCATGCGTGACATAGTGGGCAATAGCGTCTATGTTGGAGTTCATAAATATATGTATTCATCATATAATATTAGAATACCGTCATAGCAACCAGATAAACCCACCTTATGCAAATACAGCGGTGCAAATCGCTGCTCAATCAATACCTACATAAACAAGTGGAATCATTCTCTAATCATACAATGCCATTCTACTATCAATATCTGCGATTACATATGGAATTCATGTGCAATCCTACCATGGATTTAAGCGTAGATATGTCCCTTTCAAGATTCCGTGGTCATTTATTGTCTTGGACAATCCGTTTGAAAAATACACAGCGCATTTGAACACGATTACACAACCAAAACTAGCTCTGCGTAAAACTTACTTCCTGATTGCAGTGTCGTGACGCTTTCAATTTTATTCTGGTTTGATCGACGATGGTTTTATCCAATAGAAGGCACGATAAACTTCCCCAAAAGTAATTTACATGTGTAATTGAAAGCTTGGATTAACTATTTAAGGGCGAGCGTAACTGCAATACTTGTTATATCACGACAATTTTACGCAGGCATGCGCAGATGACGCATTTGGTTTGACGCATATGGTATTACGCGATAAAACTGCGCGCGACTTTGAAGTTACTTTTTAGCAGTTTTCCCCCGAAGTCGGTCAGAAGAGGAGAACAACAGAGACTCTTCTAATCCCTGTAGCATAGATTCTGTGGAAGAGGTGCCTATCAATATGGGGAAGATATCCTCCTCGACATGTAAGTATTACTGCTTGTAATATTTTGATTATATACATTCGTTTTTCCACTGCGTGCTATATTTTCGTTATTTTTGTATTTGCATCGGTCGTAATAGACCACTTTTAGCCTGCTAATAATGCTGAACATATTTGAAAACACACTTTTTCAGACTCCACCTTGAATAACTACATGTATAAGGCAAATTATATAGTACGTTCTTTCCGTTTATTTTTTATTTTCTATTTGGTTTAGCTATCTCATAGCTTAGAATGTATAGCTGACTGTATTCTGTTGAGTACTAGCGATAGCTTCTACGTTGTGAGAAAGTAGCGCTTTCTTGACTTTGCTTCGTAGATTGTGTCTATGACCTTCAATATGCACTTATTGTACGTCGCTTTGGATAAACGCGTCTGCCAAATAACTAATGTCATGTAATGTATTGATACTATGTGTTCGTGCCGTTCGCGTAGTGGCTCGTGGTGGCCTGCTTTGTTAGAATTCATAGCATTCACAATGAAATTAAGTATTTTAGCGCTGTTCTGTTTGGTTGCTCAGTCGTACGTTATATTTTATGCCTCGATTTGCCGTGAAGCTAGAACATTGGTAGTGTTTTCCGATATTATTTTATTGTATTGTAATTTCTTTGTGCATAATGTACTCTATGGGGTATTAGTATCTCCATGGGTGATGCTTTTCACTTAGGGAATGGAAAATATGTATTCAAATTTACTGTGTCCAGATGTGTGCAAGATGAATGTAAAATAAATAAAATAAAAAAGCAACAGTTGTGAAACACACTACAGAGTAATGCCATCCTAGAGCACGCAACAAAAGATAACATAATGTAGCATACAGAAGAAAGTGTTTACTGAAGTACAAGAGTGAATGATTTCATATTTAGCTGTGTGTACCACAGTGTTATAATGCTTCTGCATTATGTAATTTGTTCCTATAACATGCTTGACCCTCCACCTCTGCCACTCCAGCAGTGCCCTCTACTGTTCAGAGTGAAGCCACTGCAGGACCAGATCCTTACAGCATTGCCAAGACCGTGCCATTGATGAGTGCATGTTGGCCATGAAGGCACCGCACAGGATGAAGCAGTATATGAAGGATAATGGTGAAAAAATGGCACACTAGGCATCAAACACTGAACTGAAACTGTGCAATATCAATGTTTTCATCCATTAAGTGATCGTAAGGGAAAATGTATATGCTTTATAAAGGACAAAAGGCTTTTAAATAATTTCTCGGAGAGGTTTTGGGTAGGTTATTGGACACCTAGATATCCACCCCCCTGTACTGATCCAAAATAATTCCCACATGAAAATGATAAAAAGGTGAGTTAAATGAGTCAAAACGGTTGATTTGCACTGAAATGTATGATTAGTTTAAGATTTACAGCTATTCACATTTTAGCCAATTTGGATAGGTTTGGAGACCCTGGGTACATCAGGCTACACTGCTTACATTTTGTGTCATAGATCTTTAGTAGTTCTGTATATCACCCTGCGATTATTGAATGCTTGTGGACAAGGAGTTTATGATCCAGGAAATGTGTAGTTTTACCTGTTTCACTTATGTAGCTCTCAGTATTTTGAAGAAATATTTTTTTTTTTGAATTTGTTGCAAAGTTTTGCTTGCATTTCCGGCACTTTATTTTGACTTAAATTATGAAAATAAACAAATTTAAGTTTGTACAAAAAATGGTACACCGGTTTTGTTTCATTTAAGCCATTTACCAAGTTTATGTGATGCTCACACCTGGAGTTATAAAGCCTTAAACAGAGTACCCCCATGATTTACCAAATATGCCATCTGCGCTAAGGTGTTAACTTTATTTCAAAGTAACAAATGGCATAGCCGCCACACGGCAGCTGCAGACAGACCGGTACTTTCTTCTTCTACGCTGGAATACCTTGCCTTCTTCTTGTGTTTACTCAGTTAATACAACTCCTGTACTCATACTACCACCTAGCGTTCAGGCTGAAACATTAAAACATCACATATCCCCCTTAATAAGCAAACATGTCTGAACTATACAGTGTAATTCAACTCTTCAAATAAAGACAATTTTCTTACTGTTTCCTTTATACTAATACAGTATGTGCTTAGAATAAACAACATAACATTACCCTTATTTTGTTTTTCAGAAAACTCAATTAACTTGTATTTTCACCTTAGTGACTTCTCAGTAGTTATTTACTCTTAGGAGGATTTTACGCAAAAATGAACACTGTTTTAATTAATTCAACTCCTGCATTTGTACTCATTTAGAACAGAATATCCTTAAGATTTTCACTTTTTCTTTCCTGACATTATTTAACAAAGTCTTTAGTCCACTCAGGCACTCTTCTGAGCCTGACTGGTCTGGCAAATGGTGTGAGTTGCACTGGTTGTGGTACAGCCGGTATAGCTGGTGTATCTTCAAAGTCCAGAGGTAACAGTTCATTGTCATTCTCCTTGTCCTGAAGAGAGGCAGGTGCGAGGTGAGATGCATTCCAGCACCGTCCATCTGACAGTAGGTAGGTGTAACGTTTTTGATCAGTGTATGCTTTACTCTTTTTCTGTTTTTCTCCTACTCTGATGGTGACCTGTTGTGATGACAGTAGTGCACTGTGTGGAAGTGGACGTCCAGCCACCTGAAGTTTAGTGCGCATAGGTCGACCATGCAACAGTTCAGCTGGTGAGCGCTGAGTCGTGGAGTGAGGTGTTGCACGATATATGTGTAGGAAATCCCGTGTGAACTCCTTCCATGGCTTCCCTTCCAGCAAAGCGGTTTGCAAACTGTCCTTCAGGCTGCGATTGAAGCGTTCAATTTCTCCATTCGCTCTCGGATAATAGACAGATGATTTTCTGTGCACGATGCCTCTGTCTTGGAGAAATGTTTCAAACTCATGTGACACAAATTGAGAGCCGTTGTCTGAAACCAGCTCTGTAGGATCACTTTCTCTGCTGAAGACTGCAGATAAAAACTGTATGACAGTTCCTGAGGTGACCTGTGGAACAAAGGCTAGCTCGGGCCATTTACTGTGGTAATCAATCAGTGTGATTGCAAAGCGGCAGTCTATGGGTGCTCTATCAAAGGGCCCCACCACATCAATTGCAACTTTTTCCCAAGCCTGCTCTGGATATGGCACAGGCTGTAGTGGAGTCGTGTGGGTGACTGCAGACTTGTCATGTGACTGGCATGTGATGCATGCTTTAATGGCTGCCTCGACCTGGGCATCCATGCCCGGCCACCAATATGCTTCTCTGAGTCTCTGTTTTGTTCTCACTATTCCCTGGTGTGTATCATGAGCCAGGGAGATCAGCTTTGGCTGGAGACTGGCACCAGGAGTCTGTGTGTGCCACGAACCACGCAGTCATCTTGTAGTGAGAGTTCGTGTCGAAGTTTGAAGAATGGCTGTAGTTTTGGAGTCAAGTTTAGCTGACTTGGGCCATCTGGAAGTGAGCAGTTCACGCAGTTTAGTCTGCACAGGACAGGAAGTGCATTTCAGTTTCAGTAACAGCTGTGAGTGCAGACGTTAGTGCTACTTCTGTGTCGTCTTCCAAGCTGGGCTCTGAGCTTAGCAGCGGGAGTCGAAATAAACAGTCAGCAATTACATTCTCTCGACCCGGCTTGTACTGGATGTCGTAGTTGAATGATAACAGTCTGGATGACCACCTGGCTATCCGCATACCTGCTCTACCTTAACCTTTTGAGGCAAGCAGTGTGGTGAGAGGGCTGTGGTCGGTACGTAGTGTGAAATGTCTTCCCCATAAGTAAGTTCTCCACTTTTCTGTGGCCCACACGCACCCCAGGGCCTCCTTTTCGACAATGGAGTATTTTCTCTCTGCCTGGGTGAGCGTGCGTGATGCAAAAGCAACAGTTCTCTCTGTAC
This sequence comes from Ilyophis sp. 1 JC-2022, assembly GCA_022702515.1. Classification (NCBI taxonomy): domain Eukaryota; kingdom Metazoa; phylum Chordata; class Actinopteri; order Anguilliformes; family Synaphobranchidae; genus Ilyophis; species Ilyophis sp. 1 JC-2022. The sequence goes on along the minus strand of CM040403.1, from coordinate 71,211,491 downwards.
CGTCTTGGTGCATCTGAGTGAGAGCTGCGCCCAGCCCTTAGTCAGACGCATCCCTTGTGACAACAGTGGGCAGCTCTGGGTTGAACAGGGAGAGTGCAGGGCTGTTCACTATTAGTCCTTTAACAGCCTCAAAACTCCTCTGCGCCTCAGGTGTCCATGTAAAAGCATCAGCTCCACGCAGGAGTGTTTGCAGGGGCTCAACAACAGCAGCATAGTCTGGTAGGAATTTTGAATACCATGACGTGAGCCCGAGAAATGACCTCAGCTTAGGCAGGTCGGTTGGTGGAGGTGCTTGTGGAACAGCAGTCACATGTGAGGCATCCGGCTGCAGTCCTTTACCTGATACTGTGTGTCTGAGAAAAGACAGTTCTGTTTGTCTGAAATTGCATTTTGTGCGGTTTAGCTTGAGCCCGGCGTCATCAATGCGCCGAAGCACAGCTGTCAGCCTTTCGTCGTGTTCCTCAGCTGTTGCACCTGAAATGATTATATCATCAATGTTACGTTATGCTGTGTTGTTATTCCCAATGAAGAGACGGAGACATCTGTATGTAATTCTTGTGTCTTTACTATGAACCATGGCGCATACAGTACTTCCCTTAAATGGGTCCGTGTAGCAACAACCCCATAGGCCTCTATAACTGTCTATTACAGAACATCTCCCCTTTTAAGTAAGAACCCTTTTTAAAGACGTTACATATCCATACTTGAATAGGCACGTTCAACATCATGCATTAAGATACATTCACCACATAACATTTTATGAACACAACTCAATATGATATTATCATAACTTTTTTAGAATTCACCTTCTCTCCCCCCCCTTTTCTTATTTACAAGTCCATACGCACTGGGGGGCGTGACACACGGCCTGAAGTTGTCACATAGTTAGTTGCATCTGTATATTTGCAATTGTCTGTGTCCTTGGTAACCTGGCTCTGGACTTGTGGCCGGTATCTCTGATGGTCCCTGAGGTTGTGGATGTTGTACTGTGCGCAGGTGTGTGCGGTTTCTCCTGACCTGTCCATCGTCTGTGTGTATAACGTAGGACCTGGGTGTTGTCGCTGATTGTATGACTGTCCCTTGTATTTTCTCTCTTGGGAGCCACACACTTTGCCCGGACTGCAGTGCTGGTAAGGGGCGGGCTCTGTGACGCCGGTTGTAGTTCTGCTGTTGGTTCTCCTTTGCCCGCCTCTCCGACTTCCTGAATCCTCCGATGTTCGGCCAACGGGGGAGTAGGGATTTTGGGAGCTGTGGTATTGTAGTGCGTAGCTGTCTTCCCATGAGGAGCTGTGCTGGGGAATAGCCACTTTCCAGAGGTGTGGCACGGTATGTCATCAAAGCCATTTTTTTTTCACCTCCTCCTTTCCACAGTCCTTTTATAGTAGCTACTGCACGCTCCGCCTCCCCGTTCGCCTGGGGATACCTTGGGCTGCTGGTAAGATGTGTAAATCTGTACTCCGCAGCAAACTCTTTGAAGAGTGCCCTGCTGTATTGCGGGCCGTTATCAGACATAACTGTCTCTGGTATTCCGTGGCGGCTGAATGCTTCCTTCAGAGCCGCAATGACTGTGTTGGCAGAGGCCACGTTGAGGTGGGCTACTTCAATGTAGCGTGAGAAATAATCCACTATTAGAAGGTAAGTCTTTTTCTCCCAGAGACCAGTTTGAAAACAGTTTTTATTCCATTTAAATTCAACAGCTCGTTCCACTCATTGGTTCCCTCTGAATGTGAACACATTTCTCCTAGGAAAGCAAAGTCCTCCTCATCGTCATCTCCTATGAGCGCCTCTGTAATGTTATGCACTCCACCGGCTGACCTACATTTATTTGCAAAGTGTCCCTTTTTGTGGCATCTCCTACACTCTGCCTCATGAGCAGGGCATTCTTTCCAGAGGTGTTTCCTTGTATTCCCACACATGCCGCATCCATACGACTGGGTGTCCATTTTATCTTTGGTCTCCGTCGCCTCAACGTGTCCCGTCGCCTGTTCTGTCCCTCGTAGCATTGGCTGTTGTTTTTTCACAGCTGCACTCTGTCTCACTCTCGTCATTGCTTTTTCTAATCCAACTGTAAACTTTCAGAGAGCTTAGCATCTTGTATGCTACGATTCGGTCCCTTATTAGCTGTTCTCTCAGGGCTCCGAATTCACAATATTCGGCAAGTGAGTGCACCGCTGTTATAAATGACTCTACACTCTCACCTGGCTCTTGGTTTCTTCTGTTGAAACATGCTCTTTCAAAGATGACGTTTCTTTTGCTAATACAGTGTGCATTGAAGGCATCCGTGACTGATTTGAACGACTTTTTCTGTTCTTCCGTCAGGGGTAATATGTTTAGGATATCTTCTGCATCATCTCCTGCTGCATACATGAAAGCATTCACCTGGAATTCCTGTGATTGCTTGATCCCCTGATGCTATTCTGTAGCGTTCAAAACGTTTAATCCATCTCGGCCATTCATTAACGTAGGCAAAGTCGAACTTGCCTGGCGGAGCTTGCTGTGGAGCTAACTGTGGCGCCGCTGCTCCTTGTGCTTCCATTTCATGCTTTTACTTCTTTTTTTTCTTTCAGGTTTAGTTCGTCAACACCAGTTGTTCTACTGCTGTCAATCCGTTTTAACTTCTGACACCATGTTACGTTATGCTGTGTTGTTATTCCCAATGAAGAGACGGAGACATCTGTATGTAATTCTTGTGTCTTTACTATGAACCATGGCGCATACAGTACATCCCTTAAATGGGTCTGTGTAGCAACAACCCCATAGGCCTCTATAACTGTCTATTACAGAACAATCAAGGTAAGATTGGACCCCCTTTAAACCTTTGAGTATGGATGACATCATCCGCTGGAAACAGCTTGGCCCGGATGCCAGTCCGAATGGCACCCGCTTGAAGCAAAACAGTCCGTCATGGGTGATGAATGTTGTTAAGCTGCGGCTGTCCTCCTGTAGTGGCACTTGGTAATAAGCGCTCTGGAGATCTAATGTAGAAAACAGCGTTGCTCCTCTCAGCTCAGTGAATATTTCCTCCATGTGAGGTAGTGGAAAGCCGTCGACTACAACTGACTTAGGCTCTAAGGTCCACACAAAGACATGGATCTGGTCTGTCTTTTATTGTGGTGACTACTATGGGTGAAATCCATTCAGAAGACTCTACAGGCTCTATAACATCCTGCTCTACCAGATTTTTCAACTCCTTAGAAACTGCTTCTCTGACTGAGAAAGGTAATCTGCGCAGCTTCAGCTGTACTGGCTTTACGTCAGGGCGCACTTTAACCTTGTGAATGAAGCTCTTTGCACATCCTAGTTTCTCCACTGCTACACTTTCAACTGCAGAGTTAGACTGGATACTTGGAGCTGAAGTGACCTGACCATCTATCACTTGCATTCGTAGTGAACGGAATAAGTCTCTGCCTAGCACTGCAAACCCTTGGTATACAATGTATATTCCTTTGTTAGTACTGCGGCCACCAAATGCTACATTAGCCTGTAAGCATCCTTTCACAGCTATGGGGTTTCCGCCATAGTCCCTAAGCTTGCGTTTTGGCTTCGTAAGAGAAATATCAGTGAAAAGCTCAGTAACAACTGACTCTGGTAGAATGGACACTCTTGAGCCTGTGTCTAGCATTAGCTCAATATCCTGGCTCTCTGACCCTGTTACACTGACTTTAACTGTACACATTATGCTGCTAGAGTCACATGCATCCACATTTAAAATAGTCACTTCTGGGACAGTCTCAACCTCACTCACGTGTTTGCTTCCACGACAGACTTTTGAAAAATGTCCTTTCTTTTTGCAGGCGTTGCAGAGCGCCTCCTTTGCAGGACATCCTTGGAAGTTAGCAGTGTGCTGAGCAGAGCCACATCTGTAACATGTCTTCCCTTGTGTTGTCTGTGAAGCTGAGTGTGGGTTGTGCTTCCCTTTTTTTAACTTGCCATGCTGCTGCGGTCCCTTCACGTGAAATGCGTGCACAGCGTCATCTGTTGCTCCCTTGCACATAACCTTTAGCCTCCGTCACCGCAGTTTCAATCTTTCGTGCTATCGTCAAAGCTTTAGCGAGTGTGAGCGGTACCTCCAATAGTAAACTCTCTCTGATGCGCGTTGAATTCGTCTTCTCCACGATCTGGTCCCGAATCATCACCTCTTCCATAGTCCAAAACTGACATGTTGTAACCAGTTCTTTTAAAGCAGCAGCAAACTGGTCTGTAGTCTCAACCGGGCGTTGGCTTCGTTGTCTGAAGCGATAACGTTCAGCTACAACGTTCACTTGTGGTATGAAGAAATCCTCTATGGCTTTTAGCGTCGTGTCGTACTTATCATCAGCGACCGTCAATGTGTAGAAAAGTCTCTGACCTTCCGCGCCCAAACAATGGATAAGCAGTGCGCGCTTTCTTGCATCCGGGAAATCCGACTCAGACATGGCCAGCATGTAATTCTCGAAGCTCCGTATCCATGCTTTAAACGGTATCGGCGGTTCAAGTTGTGTCGCTGAATAAGACAACTTTGTATGAACTTAACTTCACTTTATTTCAAAGTAACAAACGGCGTAGCCGCCACACTGTAGCTGCAGACAGACCGGTACTTTCTTCTTCTACGCTGGAATACCTTGCATTCTTCTGGTGTGCACTGGAAGTAGCCTCTTTCTACAGTCTCTGTGGTACCCTAAAGATGTGCACTGTAAGTAGCTTTTCTCCACAGTCTATCCGGTCCTCTAAAGGAGTGCACTGTAAGTAGCCTCTTTCCAATGTTTCTGTGGACTACTACAGGTGTGCACTGTAAGTAGCCTCTCCACAGTTTCTGTGGTCCACTAAAAGTATGCATTGTAAGATACCTTTTTCCAGTCTCTCTGGCTTTCTAAAGGTGAACACTGTGAGTGGCCTCTCTCTACAGTCTCTGTGGTCCACTAAAGGTGTGCACTGTAAGTAACTTTTCTCCACAGTTAATCTGGTCTTCTAAAGATGTGTACTGTAAGTAACTTTTCTCCACAGTTAATCTGGTCTTCTAAAGATGTGTACTGTAAGTAGCCTTTTCTCCACAGTCTTTGTAGTCTACTTCAGGTGTGCAATATAAGTACCCTTTTTCCACAGTCCCTGTGGTCCACTACAGGTGTGCACTGTAAGTAACTTTTCTCCACAGTTAATCTGGTCTTCTAAAGATGTGTACTGTAAGTAGCCTCTCTCCACATACTCTGTAGTCCAATATAGCTGTACACTATCCGCAGTCTTTTTGATCCACAAAACGTGTGCACTGCAAGTAGCCTCTTTCTACAGTCTCTCTGGTCCAGTAAAATTGTGCACTGTAAGTAGCATCTCTCAACAGTTTCTGTGGTCCATGACAGGTGTGCACTGTAAGTAGCCTCTCTCCACAGTCTTTGTGGTCCAGTGCAGGTTTGCACTGTAAGTAACCTCTTTCCACAGTTGTTGTGGTCCACGACAGGTGGGCACTGTAACTAGCCTCTCTCCACATTCTCTGTGGTCCACTAAAGGTGTGCACTGAACGTAGCCTCTCTTCACAGTTTCTGTGGTCCACTAAAGGTGTGCACTGGAAGTAGCCTCTCTCCACAGTCTCTTTAGTCAACTAAAGGTGTGCACTGTAAGTAGCCTCTTTCCACAGTCTCTGTGGTACCCTAAAGATGTGCATTGTAAGTAGCTTTTCTCCACAGTCTATCCGGTCCTCTAAAGGTGTGCACTGTAAGTAGCCTCTTTCACAGTTTCTGTGGACTACTACAGGTGTGCACTGTAAGTAGCCTCTCTCCACAGTTTCTGTGGTCCACTAAAAGTGTGCATTGTAAGTTACCTTTTTCCACAGTCTCTCTGGTTTTCTAAAGGTGAACACTGTGAGTGGCCTCGCTCTACAGTCTCTGTGGTCCACTACAAGAGTGCACTGTAAGTAGCCTTTTCTCCACACTTTCTCTGGTCTTCTAAAGGTGTGCACTGTAAGTAGCCTCTCTCCACAGTATCTGTTGTCCACTAATGGTGTGCACTGTAAGTAGCCTTTCTCCACAGTCTTTGTGGTCTACTACAAGTGTGCAATGTAAGTTACCTCTTTCCACAGTCTCTCTGGTTTCCTAAAGATGAGCACTGTAAGTAGCCTCTCTCTACAGTCTCTGTGGTCCACTCAAGGTGTGCACTGTAAGTAACCTTTCTCCACAGTTTCTCTGGTCTTTTAAAGGTGTGCACTAAGTAGCCTCTCTCCACATTCTCTGTGGTCCACTAAAGGTGTGCACTGAACGTAGCCTCTCTTCACAGTTTCTGTGGTCCACTAAAGGTGTGCACTGTAAGTAGCCTCTCTCCACAGTCTCTCTAGTCCACTAAAGGTGTGGATTGTAAGTAGCCTCTCTCCACAGTCTCTTTAGTCAACTAAAGGTGTGCACTGTAAGTAGCTTCTCTCCACAGTTTCTGTGGTCCACTAAAGGTGTGTGTAACCTAGGTTAAAATAGCCATAAACAGATACTTGAATAAATAACAGTAAAAATATTTCTGAATAAATATTCTGACATTAGAAATAAAAGTCCATGATTTAGTCTAATAAATAAGATTAAAAATAATTCGTTTCAATATTGATTCTTACAGGAAGTTTTGTCACTTAAACTAGTCAGCCAATCAGAATGGCTGGTTGCAACTTCCTGTTTTCAGAGAATGCTAGTCGGAGAGAAGAACGCAAGCTGAAGGAAGAGCTAGTAAAACCAGTGAGCCAAAATACGCAGTAAACGTGAAAACTTTTATTTTCCTTGATTTTAAAAGTGTTTTGTGTTATATTCTGTCTGCAAGTGTAGACTGTGGTTTATTTAGATATTCTATAGGAGAGTAAAACCCATACTTGCCAACCTTGAGCCCTCAGAAATAGGGAGATTTTTTTTTAAATTGTTGACGGGGGGGGGGGAATGGGGGGTGCTATCAAGAATTTTCGCCGACCTCGATTGTAATTGTTGACGGGGGGGTTGGGGTGCTATCAAGAATTTTCGCGGACCTCGATTGTAATTGTTGGGGGGGTTGCAATCATCTTTTTTTTTTTTTTTTTTTAAGACACTCTATTTAACGGTTTATTTAACGTATGTACCGCGGGTGTGCGTCTGCGTTAAAAGTAAATCCCCGTTCCCCGTTAACCATCCACGTAGATACACGCGTCAGATTAAAAAAAAAAATTTTTAAAAATATTTTTTTTTTAAAAACAATTAAAAAACACGATATTGTCCGAAATCGGGAGAACTGCGGGAGATTGTTGACTCCGGGAGATTATCGGGAGAGGACATTGAAAATCGGGAGTCTCCCGGGAAAATCGGGAGGGTTGGCAAGTATGGTAAAACCGTGTATTATCCGGATCGTTCGGAGCCACGTTACCGCTGGCGAGCCTCCCACACAGAGAAGAACCATCGGATCATCATCATCACGTTGCATCCACAAGATTAATTTACATTCCGGAGAAGAACAAGGACTCTTTCATCGGATTAGCGGTAGGACTGTGTAAAACCTTCGTTATTTTCGTTGCAAGAGGATTCGTTTGGACTTTGATTTGCGGTAAGCGTGGACTAATTGAAACTGAAACTGCTAAGTTCGCACGTGGTTTTCGCTGGACTGCTCGACTGGTCGCTAGCAAGGTAGAATTCGTTGACTGTTTTATACGGTCTAAGATTGAATTGCATGTTTACTGAAAAGCATTTAACTTGATACTTGATACTTATTCACTATATGTTCATAGCCTTGATGTTAATGTTGAATGGTGAATGTTTACTTGATATTTGATGGTATTATTGTTAGCCTACTGGTTTCATGCTGATGCCAAACTGATTTTGTTTCTGAACTCGCTAAACCTAGTAGCTCACTGGTTTATATTGCTAAATAGGAGACTAATACTTGATACTTGATTATAAATAGGCCTAGTGAAACTATTGAAATGCAAATTAGAACGTAATGATACTTAGATAGAATAATCTTATGGAAAAGTAAGATAGCCATTGAACTTAAAATAGTTAACTATTGAAATTAGAAACCAAATAGAACTTTAAAAGCAACTTTAAAGGAGACTTCACTTTATAAATATTTTCTTGAACTGAAAGAGATTTTGTTTTCTTGATATTCCTTAAAAAAGAGGTTTATAATTGATCCATTTGCATTTAGATGCAAATGTTTTCAGTATTCAATGTGTTTATGTGTAATGTAAACTGTCTTATGGTACCCATTTTCTAATTCTAACCTTTTCTACTAATATGTATAAACAAGCCGGCATTTAAAACTTACTTGATGATCTGTGGTGTGTCTGATTATTATTTTGCTATTATTACTGTTTTAACTACTACTGCTCCCTACGAACCTAGTCACTGGTCCTAACATAGCATTCCTTATCTACAACTCGAGCACTGGAAGTAGCCTCTCTCCACAGTCTCTTTAGTCAACTAAAGGTGTGCACTGTAAGTAGCCTCTTTCCACAGTCTCTGTGGTACCCTAAAGATGGGCACTGTAAGTAGCCTCTCTCCACATTCTCTGTGGTCCACTATAGGTCTGCACTGTAAGGAGCATTTCTCCACAGTCTTTGTGGTCCACTACAGGTGTGCACTGTAAGGAGCATTTCTCCACAGTCTTTGTGGTCCACTACAGGTGTGCACTGTAAGTAGCCTCTTTCCACAGACTCTGTAGTCCAATAAAGCTGTACACTGTCCGCAGTCTCTTTGGTCCACAAAAGGTGTGCACTGGAAGTAGCCTCTTTCCACAGTCTCTGTGGTACCCTAAAGGTGTGCACTGTAGGTAGCCTTTCCCCACAGTCTCTCCGGTCCTCTAAAGGTGTGCACTGTAGGTAGCCTTTCCCCACAGTCTCTCCGGTCCACTACAGGTGTGCACTGTAAGTAGCCTCTCCACAGTCTCTGTGGTCCACTACAGGTGTGCACTGTAAGTAGCCTCTCCACAGTCTCTGTGGTCCACAACAGGTGTGCACTGTAAGTAGCCTCTCTCCACTGTTTCTGTGGTCTACTAATGGTGCTCACTCAAAGTTGCTTCTCTCCACAGTCTCTGTGGTACCCTAAAGGTGTGCACTGTAGGTAGCCTTTCCCCACAGTCTCTCTGGTCTTCTAAAGGTGTGCACTGTAAGTAGCCTCTCCACATTCTCTGTGGTCCACTACAGGTGTGCACTGTAAGTAGCCTCTCCACAGTCTCTGTGGTCCACAACAGGTGTGCACTGTAAGTAGCCTCTCTCCACTGTTTCTGTGGTCTACTAATGGTGCTCACTCAAAGTTGCTTCTCTCCACAGTCTCTGTGGTACCCTAAAGGTGTGCACTGTAGGTAGCCTTTCCCCACAGTCTCTCTGGTCTTCTAAAGGTGTGCACTGTAAGTAGCCTCTCCACAGTCTCTGTGGTCCACTACAGGTGTGCACTGTAAGTAGCCTCTCCACATTCTCTGTGGTCCACTACAGATGTGCACTGTAAGTAGCCTCTCTCCACTGTTTCTGTGGTCTACTAATGGTGCTCACTCAAAGTTGCTTCTCTCCACAGTCTCTGTGGTCCCCTAAAGATGTGCACTGTAAGTAGCCTTTCTCCAACAGACTCTCTTGTCCAATAAAGCTGTACACTGTCCGCAGTCTCTTTCTACAGTCTCTCTGGTCCAGTAAAATTGTGCACTGTAAGTAGCATCTCTCCACAGTTTCTGTGGTCCACTAAAGGTGTGCACTGTAAGTTACCTATTTCCACAGTCTCTGTGGTCCACTCCAGGTGTGCACTGTAAGTAGCCTCTCTCTACAGTCTCTGTGGTCCACTACAGGTGTGCACTGTAAGTTGCCTCTCCACATTCTCTGTGGTCCACTACAGGTGTGCACTGTCAGTAGCCTTTCTCCACAGTCTTTGTGGTCTACTACAGGTGTGCACTGTAAGTAGCCTTTCTCCAACAGACTCTTGTCCAATAAAGCTGTACACATTCCGCAGTCTCTTTCTACAGTCTCTCTGGTCCAAGAAAATTGTGCACTGTAAGTAGCATCTCTCCACAGTTTCTGTGGTCCACTAAAAGTGTGCACTGTGTTACCTCTCTCCAAAGTCTTTGTCGTCCACGACAGATGTGCACTGAAAGTAGCCTCTCTCCACAGTCTCTCTGATCTTCTAAAAGTGTGCACTGTAAGTAGTCTCTCTCCACAGTATCTGTGGTCCACTAATGGTGTGCACTGTATGTAGCTTCCCTTCACTATTTATCAGGTCCTCTAAAGCAGTGTTTTTCAACCTTTTTTGAGCCAAGGCACATTTTTTACATTAAAAAAAATCCTGAGTCACACCACCAACCAAAAGTGTTACTAATTAAGTGAAGTTAATAGGATAAGATAATTTCCCATGGCACACCTGACGATCTCTCACGGCACACTATTGTGCCGCGGCACAGTGGTTGAAAATCACTGCTCTAAAGGTGTGCACTGTAAGTAGCCTCTCTCCACAGTATCTGTTGTCCACTAATGGTGTGCACTGTAAGTAGCCTTTCTCCACAGTCTTTGTGGTCTACTACAAGTGTGCAATGTAAGTTACCTCTTTCCACAGTCTCTGTGGTCCTCTAAAGGTGAGCACTGTAAGTAGCCTCTCTCCACAGACTCTGTAGTCCAATAAAGCTGTACACTGTCAAACTATCCGCAGTCTTTCAGGTCCACAAAAGGTGTGCACTGCAAGTAGCCTCTCTCCACAGTCTCTGTGGTCCAGTAAAAGTGTGCACTGTAAGTAGCTTTTGTCCACAGTCTCTCTCATCCGCCAAATGTTTGCACTGTATGTAGCCTCTCTCCACAACATTAGTTAGGCACAGCAAGTAGCCTCTCTCTACATATTTTCTGGTCCCCCAACCCTTTGCACTGGATGTAGCCTCACTCCACAATTTCTCTGGTCCACTAAAGTTGTGCACTGTAAGTAGCTTTTGTCCACAGTCTCTCACGTCTGCCAATTGTTTGCACTGTATGTAGCCTCTCTCCACAATCTTTCTGCTCCACTAACGTTGTGCACAGTAAGTAACCTCTCACCACAGTCTTTCTGGTCAACTCATACTGTGCACTGCAAGTAGCCTCTCTCCACAGTCTCTGTAGTCCAATAAAGGCGTACACTGTCAGAAGTTTTGCTCCGCAGTTTTTGTGGTCCACTATAGGTGTGCACTGTAAGTAGCTTTTCTCCACAGACTCTGTGGTCCACTAAAGGTGTGCATTGCAAGTTGCCTCTTTCCACAGTCTCTGTGGTCCACTCAAGGTGGGCACGGTAAGTAGCTTCCCTTCATTATTTCTCTTGTCCTCTAAAGGTGTGCACTGTAAGTAGCCTCTCTCCACAGACTCTGTAGTCCAATAAAGCTGTACACTGTCCGCAGTCTTTCTGGTCCACAAAAGGTGTGCACTGCAAGTAGCCTCTCTCCACAGTTTTTCTGGTCCAGTAAAAGTTTGCACTGTAAGTAGCCTCTCTCCACAGTCTCTGTGGTCCACTACAGGTGTGCACTGTATATAACACATTTTATATAACTTTTCTTCTCAGCACGGTTGTGCGGCCATGTAAAGTAACGGATAGAGAGCCTGCCTGGTAATTGATGGGTTTCTGGTTCAAATCCAAGGTGTTCTTGTTGCTGAAAACACTACCGGGGACATTCTCAAAGGTTTGCAATTGCAGTGTTTTTAAAATTATTTTTCAATAGTAGATGGCGCTCTCGCTCTGAATATATCGCTCCCCACCAGTTCAGAGACTTTAAGTTCTGTACTCGTATTCCCACTTGGCCAAATTAATTATTGTCAATTGTACTTCATTGTATTTCTAGAAGAACCCATGTTTATACCTACATTGTAATTGTAAAATATACAATTTCATATATTTGTATACTACAGAAACCATAAATTGTTAATTAAATAAAACGGAATATTTGTCTTCATCTTGTCTTGCCGCCGTTTCCTTTCTAGCTACTTGCAGAACTTCCATTATCTATATCTAATAGAGGAGTGTCTTCTCAAGATACTTGCAGTCATACAATTAAATATTTTCAATAAATGTACTCTTTAGTTTGAATCACGTTTTCCGACTTCTTTTTTTTGTTGAACAGAAGGGAACCCGAATTTTGGAAGTGCAATGTGTCTGAACTATATGTTTTTTAAACCCATTTCCTGGGTATAATTTCAAAGGAGGCATCGTCTGGCTAAATGTTGCTTATTTAAAAAGACTACACAGAGCCCCCCCAGGCCCGAGACCCAAAAAGCCTTTACATTCAGGGGGCCGCGAAGCCTGGCTTTGGGCCACAGATTCAGGGGTAGTCGTGTTGTCTTTGGGGCATTACCCTGAGTGTAGGGACATCAGCCACATATTTGGGGGCCCTACGGTTCCCTCGCGGGGGCCCAAAAACCTCCCGTTTCTGAAGGCCCTCAAGGCCCCAAGCTGAAACGACGGTCAAAATGCCCACGTTTGCCCCTGCCGCAGAACACCTTTTGGATCACAGGTCCAGGGTTGGTTTTGCTGATAACAAGGCACTGCCCCAGACACAGTGACTTAAAGAACATCTCTGGGCGCCCCACGGTTTTCTTGCGGGGGGCCAGACTACACCGAGTCCCCCAGGCCCGAGACCCAAAAAGCCTGTACATTCAGGGGTGCCGCGAATCCCCGCTTTGGGCCACAGATTCAGCGGTAGATGTGTTGTCTTTGGGGCCCTACCCTGAGTGCAAGGACATATATCCCAAATTTGGGGGCCCTATGGTTTTGGTAAATGGTAAATGGTAAATGGACTGCACTTATATAGCGCCTTTATCCAAAGCGCTTTACAATGGCCTCTCACTCACCCGTTCACACACACATTTACACAGCAATGGCGGCAGCCACCATTGGGAGCAATTTGGGGTTCAGTGTCTTGCCCAATGACATTTCGACATGTGGACAGGAGGAGCCGGGGACCGAATCGCCAACCCTGCGATCAGCGGACGACCCGCTCTACCACCTGAGCTACAGCCGCCCCGTTTTCTTGCGGGGGCACAAAAACCTCTCGTTTTTGAAGGCCCTCAAGGCCCCAAGCTGAAACGGCCTCAAAATGCCCATGTTTGCCCCTGCCGCGGAGCCCCATTTGGATCACAGGTCCAGGGTTGGTTTTGCTGATATCAAGGCACTGCCCCAGACACAGTGACCTAAGCACCATCTCTGGGGGCTCGACGGTTGTCTCGCGGGGGCCCAGACTACACCGAGTTCCCCAGGCCTGAGACCTAAAAAGCCGGTACATTCAGGGGTGCCGCGGAGCCCCGCTTTGGGCCACAGGTTTGGGGGTGGTCGTGTTGTTTCCGGGCCACCGCCCGGAGTGCAGTGACACAAGCAGGATTTCTGGGAACCCTACGGTTCTCTCGCAGCGGCGCAAAAAACTTGCTTTTCTGAAGGCCCTCAAGGCCCCAAGCTGAAACAGTGGTCAGAATGCCCACATTTTTCCCTGCCGCGGAGCCCCTATTGGATCACAGGTCCGGGGTTGGTCTTGCTTGTAAACAAGGCACTGCCCCGGACACAGTGACATGAGGAACATGTCTGAGCGGCCCACGGTTTTCTTGCAGGGGTCCAGACTACACAGAGTCCCCCAGGCCCGAGACCCAAAAAGCCTGTACATTCAGGGGTGCTGCGGAGCCCCGCTTTGGGCCACAGGTTCGGGGGTGGTCGTTTTGTTTCCGCGGCTCTGCCTTGGGTGCAGGGACACTGGCCCCATCTTTGGGGGCTCTACGGTTCTCTCGCAGGGGCCCAAAAACCTGGCTTTTCTGAAGTCCTTAAAGGCCCCAAGCTGAAACGGCGGTCAAAATTCACGCGTTTGTCCCTGTCGCTAAACTCTTTTTTGAGCTAAAGGTCTGGCGGTGGTTATTATGTTAACACGGCACTGCCCCAGATCAAGGGCCATAAGCACCATTTTTGGAGGCCACACAGATCTCTCGCGGGGGCCCAGACTACACCAAGTCCCCCTGGCCAGAGACCCAAAAAGCCCGTACATTCAAGAGTGCTGCGGAGCCCCGCTTGGACCGCAGGTCTGGCCATTGTTCTAATTGTCTCCGGGCCACCGCCTGGAGTGCAGTGACACAAGCAGAATTTCTGGGAACCCTACGGTTGTCTCGCAGCGGCCCAAAAACCTTGCTTTTCTGAAGGACCTCAAGGCCCCAAGCTGAAACGGCGGTCAAAATGCCCACCTTTGCCCCTGCCTCGGAGACCTTTTTCGATCACAGGTCCGGGGTTAATCCTGCTGTAAACAAGGCACTTCCACGGACACAGTGACATGAGGAACATCTCTGGGCGCCCCACAGTTTTTTTGCGGGGGCCCAGACTACACCGAGTCCCGCAGGCCCGAGACCGAAAAAGCCTGTACATTCAGGGATGCCGCGGAGCCCCGCTTTGGGCCACAGGTTCGGGGGTGGTCGTGTTGTTTCCGCGGCCTGACCCTGGGTGCAGAGACACTGGCTCTTTTTTTGTTGGCTCTACGGTTCTTTCGCGGGGGCCCAAAAACCTAGCTTTTCTGAAAGCCCCAAAGGCCCAAAGCTGAAACGGCGGTCAAAATGCACGCATTTGTCCCTGTCGCGAAACCCCTTTTTGAGCTACAGGTCTGGCAGTGGTTTTCTTGTTAACACGTCACCGGCCCTTAAGCAGGGCCATAAGCACCCTTTTTGGAGGCCCCACGGTTCTCTCGCGGGGGCCCAGAATCCACCGAGTCCCCCAGGCCCGAGACCCAAAAAGCCTGTACATTCAGGAGTGCCTCGGAGTCCCGCTTTGGACCACAGGTCCGGTCGTGGGCTCATTGTTTTTGGGCCACCACCTTGAGTTCAGTGACACAAGCAGCATCTTATGGATCCCTCCAGTTCTTTTGCAGGGGCACAAAAACCTTGCTTTTCTGAAGGCCCTCAAGGCCCCAAGCTGAAACGGTGGTCAAAATTCCCACGTTTGCCCCTGCCGCGGAGCCCGCTTTTGGATCACAGGTTCGGGGTTGGTTTTCCTGTTAACAAGGCACTGCCTCAGACACAGTGGCATGAGCACCATCTCTGGACGCCCTACGGTTTTATCGCGGGGGCTCAGATAACACCGAGTCCCCAGGCCTGAGACCCAAAAAGCCAGGACATTCAGGGGTGCCGCGGAACCCTGCTTTGGACCACAGATCCGGGGTGGGTCTGGTTGTCTCCAAGACCCAGCCCTGAGTGCATGGACGCCAGAAACTTTACTGCTGGCCCTACGGTTTCATCTTGGGGGCCCAAAAACCTACTTTTTCTGAAGGCAACTAAGGTCCCAAGCTAAAACGGCGGTCAAAATGCTCACGTTTGCCCCTGCCATGGAGCCCCGTTTTGGATCACAGGTCCGGAGTTTGTCTTCCTGGTAACAAGGTATTGCCTGAAACACAGTGACATGAGCACTATCTCTGGACGCCCTACTGTTTTCTCGCAGGGGCCCGGTCTACACCGAGTCCCCCAGGCCCGAGACCCAAAAAGCCTGTACATTCAGGAGTGCCTCGGAGGCCCACTTTGCACCACAGGTCTGGCCGTGGGCTCATTGTTTTCAGGCCATCGCCTTGAGTGCAGTGACACAAGCAGCATCTTATGGATCCCTATGCTTCTCTCGCAGGGGCCCAAAGAACTTGCTTTTCTGAAGGCCCTCATGGCCCCAAGCTGAACCGGCGGTGAAAATTCCCACGTTTGCTCCTTCCGCGGAACCCTTTTTTAGATCACAGGTCCGGGGTTTGTCTTGCTGTTAATAAGGCACTGCCCCGAACACAGTGACATAAGCAACATCTCTAAGGGCCCCACGGTTTTTTCGTGCGGGCCTAGACTTCACCGAGTCCCCCAGACCCGAGATTCAAAAAGCCTGTACATTCAGGGATGGCGCGGAGTTCGGGGGTGGTTGTGTTGTCTCCGGGGCCCTGCCATGAGTGCTGTGACACCAGCCCCATTTTTAGGGCCCCTACGGTTTTTTGCGGGAGTCCAAAAACCTCCCTTTTCTGAAGCCCTCACGACCCCAAGCTGAATCGGCGGTCAAAATGCACAAGTTTGCTTGTGCCGCGGAACACCCTTTTGGAGCACTGGTCCGGAGTTGGTCTTACTGTTAACAAGGCACTACCCCGGACACAGTGACATAAGCACCATCTATGGGGGCCCCACGTTTTTCTCGCGGGGACCCAGACAACACAGAGTTCCCCAAACCAGAGACCCAAAAAGCCTGTACATTCAGGGGTGCCGCAAAGCCCCGCTTTGGGCCACAGGTTAGGTGGTGGTTGTGTTGTCTCAGAGGCCCTGCCCTGGGTGCAGCAACACCGGCCCCGTTTTTGGGAGCCCTACGGTTTTCTCGCAGGGGACCAAACACGTCACTTTTCTGAAGGCCCTCAAGGCCCCAAGCTGAAACAGCGGTCAAAATGCCCACGTTTGCCCTGACCGCGGAGCCACATTTAAGTCACAGGTCCGTGGTTGGTCTTGCTGTTAACAAGGCACTGCTTTGGACACAAGGACATAAGCAGCATTTTTGGGGGCCCCATGGTTCTCTCGCGGGGGCCCAGACTACACTTAGTCCCCCAGACCCGAGACCCAAAAAGCCTGTACATTCAGGGGTGCCGGTAGCCCCGCTTTGGATCACAGGTCCGGGCGTGGGCTCATTGTCTCCGGGCCACCGCCCTGAGTGCAGGAACACAAACACCATCTGCGGGAACAATACGGTTCTCTCACAGGGGTGCAAAAACCTCGCTTCTCTGAAGGCCCTCAAGGCTCAAAGCTGAAACGGCGGTCAAAATGCCCACGTCTGCCCCTGCCGTGGAGCCTCCTTTTGGGTCACAGGGTACTTGCTGCTGAAAACATTACCGGAGTCATTCTCAAAGAGTTGCAATTGCATTGTTTTTTAAGTTGTTTTTCAGCAGTAGATGGCGATCTAGCTGTGAATACATCGCTCCCCACGAATTCAGAGACTTAACTCTGTACTGGTATTCCGACTTAGCCAAATGAATTATTGTCAAGTGTACTTCATTGAATTTCTAGAAGAATCCATGTTTATACCTATTGTAATCATAAAATATACAATTGCATATATTTGTATACTACAGAAACCATGAATTGTTAATTAAATGAAATGAATTATTTGCTTCCAAAGAATAAAATGTACACAAGAATTTCAGCAGATTTAAGCAGAGCATCACTTCAAGACAAAGCTTCGGTCCACGGGCCGTCTGCTCTTCAATCGCGAGTGCTGTCATGCTGCCTTCAGAAGTTTCGAGAGCCGTGACGTCACCGTTTTTGTGTTGCCCATGCGCAGAAGTCATTAATACGTGAGTATTTCTTGTATTACTTTTCTTTTCAGCAACGTTGTGCGGTCATGTAATGTAACGGATAGAAAGCCTGCTTGTAATCGATGGGTTTCTGGTTCGAATCCAAGGTGTACTTGCTGCTGAAAACATTAACGGAGACATTCTCAAAGGATAGTAATTGCAGTGTTTTTAAAATTATTTTTCACCAGTAGATGGCGCTCTCGCTCTGAATATATCATTCCCCACCAGTTCAGAGACTTTAGCTCTGTACTGGTATTCCCACTTGGCCAAATGAATTATTGTCAATTGTATTTCATTGTATTTCTAGAAGAACCCATGTTTATACCTACATTGTAATTGTAAAATATACAATTGCATATATTTGTACACTACAGAAACCATAAATTGTTAATTAAATGAAATGAATTATTAGCTTAAAAAAACTAAAAAGAAAAACAAGAATTCCAGCAGATTTAAGCAGAGCGTCACTGCAAGACAAAACTTTGGTCCACGGGCCGTCTGCTCTTCAATCGTGAGAGCTGTCATGCTGCCTTCAGAAGTTTCGAGGGCCGTGACGTCACCGCTGTTGTGTTGCGCATGCGCAGAAGTCATTAACACGTGAGTTTTCCTTGTATAACTTATTTTCGACAACGTTGTGCGGCCATGTAATGTAACGGATAGTGAGCCTCCTTTGTAATCACTAGGTTTCTAGTTTGAATCCACAGTGTACATTCCTGTCACTGCCACCATCAGTGCTCTCAGAAGATTTCAGTTACACTCATTTTTTGTTTTATTTTTCACCAGTGGATGGCGCTAAAGCTGTGAGTATATAGCTCCACGTCAGTTTAGAGCCTTTAGCTCTGTACTGGTGTTTCCTCTTGGCCAAATTCATTATTGTCAATTGTACTTCTTTGTATTTCTGGAAGATCCCATGTTTATACCTACATTGTAATCGTAAAATATACAACTGCATATATTTGTATACTACAGAAACCATAAATTGTTAATTAAATAAAACAAAATATTTGTCTTCATCTTGTCTTGCCACCATTTCCTTTCCAGCTAGTTGCAGCACTGGCATTATCTATAGCTAATAGAGGAGTGTCTTCTCAAGATACTTGCAGTCATACTATTAAATATTTTATAATCCAAACCTGGGCCACACCCAAGCCGACTCAGAAGCTGCACTCGGGCCATATCTAGGCCACATACATTTGTCTACTTGGGTGGTGGCAGATAGAAACGTGATATTTCGCACGCTGATAGAATATTAAGTACTGATTATGATTTCCAAATAAATTACCTCTTGACATTGCGGAAGAAATCCCTGTCATTGTGGCTTCCAATCAAAGCATAAGCAAAATTATTTTGCAGGTAGACACTAAAGTCACCCATAAGCCAGAATCAGTAACTTTGAAAAAATAATTTTGAGGCTCTGTTAAAAATTGTTAACTCTCTTGACATTAAGATCTACATCTCTGGCGCTCTACCTGCAATAAAAATGAGCTCTGAAAAATTATCCAGAAAATTTGGATTTAACGCATGGCTGATTTTGGCCTGTATTATATGGAATGTGAACTTTATTGACAACTCGGACCATTTCTGGAAGCAAGACATTTTTTGAAAAAACAGAACTCAGCTGAACAGAGCCGGTGAAAGATTTTTGTTCTTGAACATTCGCCATGCCCTTAAAGCAGACACAACGACCCAGAACACTGTGTCCTCGATAGCTCAGCCGGTGCTATCTAATGCACCTCTCTCTGCTATCAAAACAAACACAACAGCCAAGAACACTGTGTCTCTGATAACTCGGACCATGGAATCTGCTGCACCCACCACAGACCCAAAAAGCAAGTTCGGGAGGCCCATCTGTGACCTAAAGCGATCCTGTAGAAAAGCTGAAAGAACATGGAGAAAAACTAAACTTTAGGTCCACCGTAGCATTCTGAAAGCTAGCATTACCACCTACAACAAATCTGTTCGCACTGAAAGACAAATCAATTTTTCTGAAGTCATTACTGAATATAGCGGAAACTCTAGGGTTCTATTCTCTACCATTGATAGGCTACTAAATCTAACCCCCGTTGACCCAATCAGCCAAGCCTCTGTTCTGAAATGTGAAGAATTTGCAAGCTTTTTCAAATAAAAGTTACCTCAATTAGGACAGGCATTGTCAGAACAACTAATAAACCTGACACACCTCAAAATAACCCGCTGACTCTTGGATGCTTTAAAAACATGACACAAACTGAACTCTGCAAGATTGTAACCCAAACAAACTCCTCCACCTGTGCTCTTGACCCAGTCCCTAGCAAATTTCTCAAGAAAGTGTACAGTAGTTTGTCTCCTCCCATCCTAAAGATAATCAACAATTCGTTAAAAACCAGTATTTTTCCAAATGCCTTCAAAACAGCAGTAGGTAAGCCTCTACTAAAAAAGTCAAATCTAGATAATAACATTCTTAATAATTACAGGCCTATATCTAATCTGCCATTCATTTGCAAAGTTTTAGAAAAGGTGGTCTTTAATCAACTTAACACCTTTTTAAACGAGAACCGTATCCTAGAAAAGTTCCAATCAGGCTTCAGATCAAATCACAGCACAGAAACAGCTCTAGTGAAAATAGTAAATGATCTCAGACTTGCTACTGACTCGAATGAAGTGTCTATCCTCATCCTCTTAGATTTAAGCGCAGCATTTGACACCATTGATCATGACACCTAATCGACCATCTTGCAAACTGGGTCAGCCTCTCTGAAAATGCCCTAAATTAGTTTCGAATCTATATAACTGGTAGAACATTTTTCGTTAGTCTGGGCGACCACGTATCTGCAAAACATGAGTTACCATTTGGCGTAGCTCAGGGAAGTTGTCTTGGTCCCCTGCTATTTTCACTGTATGCTTCCATTAGTTCACATCATCAACCAGTACAATGTTAACTTTCATAGTTATGCAGATGACACCCAATTATACATCTCTGTTGAGCCAACGAAGCCTGACCCAGATGGCCTATGCTTGCTGGCTGCCTGTTTGGCTGCTATAAATAAATGGATGAGTGACAATTTCCTAAAACTAAATGAAGATAAAATGGAGATACTTTTGCTAGGACCAAAATATGAGCGAGAAACCCTTCTCAGTAAGCTCAGAGACCTCGCACCCCAAACCAAACCAGAAGTTAAAAGCCTAGGTGTCATCTTAGATTCCGACTTTAAAGCCCATATTAGCAGGGTGACCTGGACAGCGTTCTTCCATCTGAGAAATGTTGCCAAAGTACGGCCGTTTTTAACACAAGAGGACGCAGAAAAACTTGTCCATGCTTTTATTACTAGCAGACTACACTACTGCAATGCCCTCTTTACAAGGCTGCCCAAAAAGTTAATAGAGAAACTTCAGCTCATTCAGAATTCGGCTGCTAGACCATCACTCTGTTGCCAGATATGGAGTAGATGTGGATGGATCATTGCAAGGGTTATTTCTCCTGACTCATTTTCCTATAGAACTCTATGGGGGAAAAAGTCAGGAGAAAGTCAGTTAACAAAGACCAAAAAGAGAGAGCATATCTCTCTGTCTTAACCACCCTGCATTGGCTTCCTGTTTCCTTTAGAATTGAGGTACTTTTACTCACCTACAAAGCTCTAAATGGCACAGCACCCATATACACAGAGCCCCAAACTATCACTCTGCGGCCAGATATGGAGTAGATGTGGATGGATCTTTTTAAGGGTTGTTTCTCATGACTTTTTCCCCCATAGAGATCTATAGGAAAATGAGTCAGGAGAAATAACCCTTGCAATGATCCATCCATCTACTCCATAATCTGGCAACAGAGTGATGGTTTGGGGCTCGTTCGATAGCTCAGACCAGGGGCGCTCTAGTAGGGGGAAAAGTGGACCTGACTACCCAGGGCCCCAGCAGGGAGAGGGCCCTTGAAAATCCTGGAATTAAAGTTTTGTTTTGTTTGTAATTAATTTCGAATGAATTAGTGTCATAACTTATTTAAGTTTGTTGATTACATCAATTGAGAGAATGAACTTTGTGCCACAGTTCTCCCAAAATATTGGAAGATCTGTGAGACCCCTCTTTGGTGCAAAATGGTTTAGTCCGCCCACAGACTCTCCAAAGGCGCCCAGTTAGGAAGAAGGAGAAACGTGATTGCTGATGTCCTACCGCCACCATGCCATTCCCTAAAGTTAAGTCGGGGTATCAGAAAAGAAAAGAGAAAGAGCAAAGAGAAAGGAAACAGAATGAGGGGGGAAAGCTATTGACTGCATTTTTTTCAAAGAAAGGTGAACAGAGTTTGTTAGTGTAGCTCTGGTTTGTGACGTTATCTTGCTAGCCATAAGTATCTAGCTTGCTAGCTAGTTATCCTAGTCTAGCATGCAGTGCAGTTTGTCAGTTGCTGATGCCAGCTACTATATTAGCTCGAGCTATATCTGTCAACATTAACAAGCAACGCTTGGCCATCAGTTTCAGAAACAGACACAGACAGTGGAGCAGTGGCCAGTCCTGATGGTACTGAGGAGGATATGAGACAAGGTGCGATCATACTGTGGCAACTAAATTATTCCCAATAATTATTTTTAGCAATTGAACTTACACTGAAATAAGCATAGCAACACAAAATGGGCCTGCTTTAAAAAGTATGTTGGGTTATAAACCTGTTTATAAAGAGGCTAATACAAATCCTCTATACTTGTAGAGAGTTCTGTAGCAGATGCTTAAGACAAGGAAGGAAATGCCTCTGAGGATGTGAGGAAAGGTGAGGTCATAGAGGCAACTTGAAGTTATTCCCAGCAATCATTTGTAGCAGTTTCAGCTGAAATGAGCAGCAGCACTAACATCAAGTAGGATGTTTTATTGCATAATCAGGTTGAAGCTAACAAAAATCCTGTATGTTTCATGCTTGTAGATGTGTCCGAGAGTGAGGAGGACGAGGAGAGAACAAAAGAGGAAGGGGGAAGTGAGGGAAATGCAGAGGAGTTCTTGTCAGAGGACCCAGGACTATGGCCAGAGAAGCTAACTACTCAGCAGAGAGAGATACTTGTTCGCAGACTGGCTAGTGAAAGTGCAGACATGACCAAAGTGGCACCAAAAGACATGGAAGGCAAAGCATTCCCAAGCTATCTTCAGTATGTCAAGTCGGCCAATGGGCTTGAGAAAGTTAGGAGAGACTGGCTTATTCATAGTGATAGTGCAAAGGCTCTGTACTGCATCCCATGCCTTCTGTTCTCCCATGAGCAGACAAAGCCATCTAAAAGTTCACTGAACAGCAAGGATGGACTTAAGTTAGCGAACATCAAATGGCAAAAGATGTACAGAAAATTACCAGAGCATGAGACACACACTCCCCATAGGCAGTGCTATCTGAAATGGAAAAGCCTTCAGCACTCATTATTGGCAGCCACGGGAGTTGATGGGCACCTTCAAAAACATAGTAGAGAAACATATAAAGATTTTAGAGAGGCTTTTGGATGTAACTCTTCATTTGGCTTCAAGAAATCTTGCATTCAGAGGCAAAATTTGGATGATGTCCATAATGGCAATTTTCTTGGAACTCTTGAGTTGTTGGCACATTATGATCCCCTCTTACACGAGCACTTAGAAAAGGTAAAGCAAAAGAAGAAAGGGTCACGTTTAACTCATTATCTCAGTTCAAAGACGCAGAACGAGTTCATTGAGCTCTGTGGCAAAAGAGTGCTAAACACTATCCTGAAAGAAAGAGAAGATGCAATATATTACTCTGTCATATGTGACTCAACACCAGACATATCTCATACTGAACAGAATGTGCTATTGGTAAGATATGTACTTCAAGACAAAGACAGTGGTGTTTGGAAGATAACTGAGAGGTTTATACAATTCAAAGATTTTAACAAAAAGACAGGCCGGGAAATTTCCGAAATGATTCAAGAAGCATTGCAGTCGAATGGCATTCCATTAGAAGACTGTAGAGGCCAAGGGTACGATAATGGAGCCAACATGTCAGGCAAGGTTAAAGGAGCCCAAGCTCAGATTTTAAAATCCAATCCACTTGCTACATACTGCCCCTGTGCTTCCTACACCCTCAATCTGGTTGGTGTCCATGCAGCTGAGTCATGTCCCGAGATCGCAACGTTCTTTGGCTCTGTTAATCGTCTATACAACCTCTTTAGTGCTAGTCCAGAGCGATGGGCAATATTGAAGGAAAAGACAGGATGCTCTTTTCATCGTCTCTCTGACACTCAATGGAGTGCCCGTATTGCTGCTGTACGAGTTTTGGCAACTCACTTGCCCTCCATCCTTGCAGCACTAGAATGTATCGTAGCCACATGCAGTCTGACAAATGAAGCCAAAGCCGAGGCAAATGGTTTGCTTAATTATTTCAAGACCTTTGATGCAGTCGTCCTTCTAACTGTTTGGCTAAAGGTCTTACAGTGCATTGAGAACCTAAATCTGATTCTTCAGACAGGAGATATTTCTCTGGATGTTGAGGCTGCAAACATCAAGGCACTACAGGATGAAATCCAGGCTCTTCGTAATCGATGGGACTCACTGCTCGCAGAGGCCTCCCTAGTAGCACAAGCAATAGACGTCCCTGCTAATTTTCGGAGTGAAGAGAGACGAAAGCGGAAAAGGAAACGCATGCCTGATGAGATGACACGAGAAGATGCAACTGAAGAGAGCGCAGAAAATGCATTTAGGAACAACATATTTTTTGTTGCAATGGATAGAATTATCAGTGCCTTGAGTGCAAGGTTCCAGACCACAGCAGCCATATGTGAAACATTTGCACCTATTCTGAAGCTGACAGATATGACTGAAGAGCAGATAAAAACAACATGCCAGGCATTGACAAGAATGTATCACACGGATCTCTCAGTAGAATTTGAAAATGAAATGCTGCACCTACGCGCAATATATAGTGCCACATTTCCAAATAATCTGTCCCCTCTTGAGCTCCTTAATGCCATCTGGAAGATGCAGCTACAGAGCATTTTTGGGGAAATTTGTATTGCTTTGAGAATTTTCTGCACACTTCCTGTCACAGTTGCTGGGGGTGAACGGGCTTTCAGCAAGTTGAAACTGGTTAAGAACTACTTGAGATCAACAATGTCCCAGGATAGACTTAATAGCCTTGCCATTCTGTCAATTGAGAGCCAAGTAGCCAAATAATTGGACTTTAGAGATATTATCAGTGATTTTGCAAACAAAAAGAGCCGCCAGTGGGCATTTACTGGGACATAATTTACATCCCAACATCACGTGTCAGTAGGGCTTGACTTTTTTTTCACACTGTTTTTCCCCCTTTTATTTTGTGTATTTGTGTACAGTTGTTGGCTCCTATTTAAGAATAAATGTTCTATATCAAAATATGCACGAGAGTCATGGATCAAAAGAGGAAGGGGCCCACAGAGATTGTTAATGTATAGGGCCCAGAATTTTGCACGCCCCTGGCTCAGACCCTTGATGACTTACAGCCATTTAACCAGCCATGTGTTCCTTATTGTACCAGTGTAATTTACAGCTGAATCTAGTCTCACCCCCCAATTCCCATAGAGATCCATTCAAATGCAGAGAGCTTATAGTATTGCTTGTAACAGTATCTGGAAATAAGATATCCAGAGTATTTTGATGTTGATGGGTCACAGACTTCAGGAAGTAACAGCATGCAAAGGATATGCGAGCAAATATTAAATATGATACTTTAAAAATATGTTAAAGCAAAGGGTATGAATACTTATGTAAATGAGATTTCAGTTTTCGATTTTTAATACATTTGCTAAAATTTCTAAAAACACGTTTTCACTTTGTCATTATGGGCTATTTTGTGTAGAATTTTGAGACAAAAATTTTACTCTATTGTAGAATATGTCTGTAATGTAATAAAACGTGGAGAAGGTGAAAGGGGTGGGCAGACTTTCCGGCTTGACTGTACATGTCTGACTTTCTAACTTTGTATCAGCTAACAAGAGCCCTCCGGTCGTCAGGTGCTAACCTTTCAACCTTTCCAAAGTACTGCACAAAACGAACGGGGAAGCCGCTTTTAGCTATTATGCCCCAAAACTGTGGAACACCCTACCCAGACACATCAGAGAGGTAAGCTCTGTGAACATTTTCAGAAAACTGCTCAGGCTTTTAATTAAATACTGGTTGAATTACAATCTCTGTTTGAAGGTGTGTCTATAAGACTATGTTAACTGTTTAAAAACTGCTGGGAGCACTCGTTTAGGCCAAACGTGTAGACCACGGTGTTTTGGGACAGAGAGCCCATGTTCAGAGCAGCTTATAGACCATGATGATCGGTTGTTGCTTGTTGTCTGTTGAGCACTTAAAAAGTCCTCTAGCAGTTGCTGAAAAGCAAAATACCTCTATACAGGTGGCAGTTTAACATCTTTGGCATAGCCAAAGGAGAAGGACTTTATTAAGAGGCAATATACCTGCAGTGGTTGCTGGCAGAAGTAAAATGCCTCATGGGAAGGCCTCTATTAAGAGAGGCAGTATACCTCATGGCGAAGGCCTCTATTAAGAGGCAATATACCTGCAGCGGTTGCTGGCAGAAGACACCCATAGAGAGGATACTGTGCACAGCAGATGGCAGATAGCAAGCTGATTGTGTGTTGAACCCTACAGGTCTGACGAAAACACATTTTCAAACCTATCTATTAAGGCTATTAACACTGTATGTATTGTTCTACGGTTCTGGGCCATCTCTGTCTTTGACTTTTTAATGTATTTTATCTACTTTTAATGTATTTTCTTTTCATGTACCTTAAAGGTTTTAATCTATGCACTTTTACCATCTTAATTGATCTTTTTATTTAAATTTATGTATTTTCTTTTCATACACCTTAAATTTCTTTATCTATGCATTTATTTCCATCTTAATTTATATCTACTTTTTATTTTGATCTGTTACAATGTGAAGTGCTTTGAGCTGCATTTCATGTATGAAAGGTGCTACACAAATAGTTTATTATTATTATGATGATGATGATGTGCGAGTTATGGTGATAAAATCCGTATTCTCGTGGAACTAGCAATATATATATGTTTTTTAAATTGAAATACCGGCATCTCTACCACTAGGGGTCAGAACAAACAAGTTAAGGCCCTGCATTGATTACCGTTCTCTGAATACCATAACTATTAAAAACCGGTATCCGCTTTCCCTGATGAATTTGGCGTTTGAACGTCTCCAGGGGGCCACCATTTTTTCCAAACTCGACCTCCGCAATGCCTATAACCTGGTGCGCATGCATGAGGGCGATGAATGGAAAAGCGCTTTTAACACTCAGTGGGCACTACGAATATTTGGTCATACCATTTGGGCTCACTAGCGCCCCCTCGGCGTTTCAAGTGTTAGTGAACGATGTACTGCGTGAGATGTTATAGAGATTCGTTTTCGTCTACTTAGACAATATTTAAATTTTCTTTTCCGATCTGCAAACTCACATCGGTCATGTAAGACAAGTTTTGAAAGCCCTTTTGGAGGCCAAATTGTTCAGCTCAGTCTGCTTTTGTGGAACTTTTGTGGTTCAGTTCTGAGCCTATTCTTGTCACGCCCAATCCCTCCCTCCCTTTTGTTGTGGAGGTTGATGCTTCCGAATTGGGAGTAGGCGCTATATTGCCCCAGCATTCACCCATCGACCGCAAAATGCACCCGTGTGCATAGTTCTCTCTGGCTCTCACTCTGGCCGAGAGGAATTACGATGTGGGGGATCAGGAGCTATTGGCAGTTAAATTGGCCCTGGAGGAGTGGCGCCATTGGTTAGAGGGAGCTGAACACCCCTTTACTGTGTGCACCGACCACAGAAATATGAAATATGTCCAACAGGCTAGAAGACGCAATTCAAGACAGGCACACTGGGCATTATTTTTTACTCGTTTTAACTTTGTTTTGACGTACCGCCTCAGTTTGAAGATTTTTAAACCCGATGCTTTGTTGCACATCTTTGAGTGGACTGACAGTCCCGCTATTCCTCCAGAGCACATTGTGCCTGCTGCCCAGATAGTTGCTCCTGTCT
Organism: Ilyophis sp. 1 JC-2022; assembly: GCA_022702515.1. Classification (NCBI taxonomy): domain Eukaryota; kingdom Metazoa; phylum Chordata; class Actinopteri; order Anguilliformes; family Synaphobranchidae; genus Ilyophis; species Ilyophis sp. 1 JC-2022. The sequence goes on along the minus strand of CM040403.1, from coordinate 71,184,294 downwards.
TATGGGATGTTAAAGTGGTGGTTCAACAGGCGTTGCTACTTAACCCGAGTCCGGGTGGGGGTCCCGCCAATTGCCTTTTTGTACCTCCCAAGGTGAGGTCTCGGGTACTCCAGTGGGTTCATTCTTCACAATTCGCTGTGCATCCTGGCACTCACTGCACCAAGGAATTTCTCTCCAGATGCTTTTGGTGGCCTGGTATGGGGAGAGACATGCACAAATGTATTGCTGCTTGTGCTGTTTGCGCCCAGAACAAGGGCTCTCGACTCCCACCCTCAGGGTTATTACGCCGTTGACCTTGGAGCCATATTGCTTTGGATTTTGTGACCGGATTGCCCGATTCGCAGGGCGACATGGTTATTTAAGCTCTTCACTTCCGCTTCCCCGGTGCTTCTTTGTCATTCCGTATTACATTGAGCCAGGTATAGCCAAGTACAAGCAACCTTGTGATATTAAACTTGTTTTATGTTCACGAGGGACTTGCTTTTTAGCTTTATTATTCAAATATAGGATTATTTTCCTCCTGTTAGTTTCACTGTGCTATTTTTTCCGTGCTGTTCTCACTGAGACAGTTTTTCTTTGGTGGTTTCACTTTTGTTTCACCTTCTACCGGCCATCTTAGTGTTACAATGGGGGAAATAAGTATTGGACACGTCAACAATTTTATTATCAAACATATTTCCAATGTTGCTATTCACATGACATTTTGACCAGACATTGGTATTAACTCAATAAAACTAGACAGCTAAAGAAATTGTAACGTTCTAATTCTTTTAAAAAGTTATGTGCAATAAAGTGAAATGACACAGGAAAAAAGTATTGAACACGCTAAATTAAATGTATTTAATACTTGGTAGAAAAGCCATATTTTTTATATTTGGTTGCATGCCATGACTTTATGATGTCTGTGACCAAACAACATCAAAAGGCTCTTGATATCTTATTTGCTGGTACTCTTACAAGCGATACTATAACAGCTCTGCATTTGAATGGATCTCTATGGGAATTGGGGGGTGAGACAAGATTTAGCTGTAAATTACACTGGAACAGTATAGAACACATGGTTGGCTAAGTGGCTCTAAGTCATCAAGGGTCTGATGTATTAAACAAGCCTTTAACCATCAATCTGCTGCCAGAAATACAGTAGATATGGACGGATCACTTTAAGGGTTGTTTCTCCTGACAGATTTTCCTATTGAACTCTATGGAAAAATAAGAAGTTTATTTCATACCCTGATAAGTGGTGTATTCTCAATGTATTAAAACTAGTAGGTACAACGTCCATGATGTGCAGCTATAACCTAATAAGGTAATAATAATCAGAGCTATCCACCTAATAAGTTTATAAGAACCGCCCTCGAATGTTCTCTTAGCAGCTACAAGCAATCAGCATGACAACATAGCTAAAAGGACGTTTTACAAATAGCTGTTCTGAGAAATCAAGTGTTATGTAGAAATGTCTCACGTTTATAACAAGCCAAACCTTACAAAAATTGGATAAGAATTAAGCGAGTTCTAGTAGATTTTATCAGAGGAAGTCTCTCCATAAACTCCCGTAGTTTAGAAGCGGATCTTGCCCGCCTCAATGTAACAGATGCTGCAACATTCAACAGCGGCGAAAGCGGCATCTACATATCTATGTCTTCCCCTCACCCCCCACGAACACGACTGCTCCTCACCCTTACTCTGGGGCTGCGACCACTGCAGGTTGATAGCTACAGAATGAACCGAGCAGAATTACAAAATTATTATTTTGACTTATTATATGAAACTGTGGTCAAATTTACAGAGCGATAGATAAGATTACTAACTTATATGCTTTAAGCATGTAACATGGTCTCCATTTACATGATCATGGTTTGGTCAAACAACATTTAAGTGTTGCAGTGTGTCAGTTGTGCCCAGCTGCGCCCGAGATGGACCATGTCATCCAATCAGCCAGTCTAATATTTCATTGCATAGTACGGCTACCTGCGACAGCAGACCACATTCAACACAGTGCAAACAGTAGCCTACAGAATTTTGCATTTACTTTAACTTTCACCAATATTCAGTGCTTGATTTGATTTATATAGGATGAAAGAGGAACAGGTGCTGTCTTTTCCAAGTCGGCCCATTATGTTCACCGAAATGCACAAATGACATGGCATCTGGAGAATTTCAAACAGTAATAGAAGAGATGGTTAATGGTAATAGCCTCCTCAGTGGGAATATCACAGTCTGCATTTAGCCGTGTCCTAACCGTAATGCTATAGCTAATGCACTGCTAGTTCCTCCCATGCGACCACAACCAGTGTTCGAGGAGAAGAGGCGCTCACTCTTCAAACTGTCTCTTCGTATTCATAAGGAGTTGTCGTAACGTTTTCAGGTAAGCTGTCACTTGAAGTAAATTGACATAAAATAGCTATTTTGTTAATTCTGAGACATTTAATACAGTAGCTGGCTAATAAGGAACGACCGGGTGTGCTATTAATAACGTTAACGTTGTACATCAGGACACCGACTCATTTACAGGAATGTTAGACAACGTTAGCTTGCTAGTTAAGTTAGCTGCTTTTTTATATTAGCTAGCTAACGTTATAACTTAACCAAGTTTCTCTGTTCCTTGTTCTCTCTTTTCTGTGCTGGAGTTCTTTTAAGAGCTTGATAGCATCAACATATCCAGCCTAATAAACTTAACTTGAATCTTGACTCTTCAGTTATACCCACACACAATTGTACCCATTTTTGGTGGTCAAGCATATTGTTTTTCATTGTCTTTCATTGTTTTTCATATATTCCCATCGAATTTGATGTTTATTACATGTTCATTTGGTAAGTGAAATTTCATTGTCATGGTCATGGATAGTGAAATATTTGCAGTCTAAAAGATTCGACATAACGTTAAATGAATAAATGTCATAAGTTAGTTAACAGAGGCTAATCTGTAATGTCAGCTACATCTATTCTCACACACATGTTAATGTGATGGTTATATAAGACAAAGATTTCCTGGTTTCCCTCAAATTGTCCACTATCAATATGCTAATGAATTAAATGGAGGTGGCCATCAGGTATATTGTGATACAAATGTTCAAGAGAAATGGTAATGACTAAGTTAGTTGTAAAAACGAAAAATACAAACATACTGGTCATGGTTCGTGGGTTTTTATTAAATTTTTCATTGCGGTTCTTGTCGTTATCTGATTTTTTCCACATTCCGTTCTGGGGTTTGCTTTCCCTCATCATTGTTTTCACCTGTGCCTCTACCTGCGGGGTATTTAAGTTCTTCACTTCCGCTTCCCTGGTGCTTCTTTGTCATTCGACATTGCGTTGAGCCAGGTATAGCCAGGTACTAGCGATCTGGTGATATTAAACGCTGTTTATGTTCACGGGGGACTTGGTATTAGCTTTTAGTTCAGGTATAGGTCTTTATTCCTCCTCTTAGTGTTCTGTGCTATTTATTTTATTCTGTGCTGTTCTCTCTGAGACAGTTTTCTTTGTTTAATTTGCTTTACACTCTTCCGGCCGTCCGAACTTCTTTTCTTTGCTAAGTTTCCCGTTTTGGCTCCAGTATTGAGCTTGGGAGATTTCGTTTGTGTTTCACTCATTATTCGAGTTTGCCCTATTTTAGTGGGTTGATTTTCGTTTGGCTGCTTAGCCACAAGGAATGAGTTTCCTGTAATTTATTTTTTTGCATTTATTTTGTTATTCCCTTTATTGGTCCTCACTGCGTGAGTGACTTGTTCTGATCCCCTACCTTCACGTTTGATTATCCGCCACTAAAATCCATCACACATACTGGTTATGCTAGCCAGCTCATGTTCCCAGATAAACATTAAGCTTGTTTGATTGCCTTTATTTGAATGCCGAATAGAGTGGAATGCGCTCCCAACTGAATGGGAGTAGTTATAATCATTATAATTCATAATATAGATCAGATGTCAACAACTGTAGGCTACATGATAACGACATGCACATGGTTGGGGGACAACAGGTTTACTGTGCACTTGTATTTTTCTACTTATTAGTAGTTTTTACTCCCTTAGTGGTCCTCATCTGTGTGGGTGACTTGTTCTGAACCCTCTTATCTTCGCATTTGATTCACCACTACTAAACCCATCACAATAACAAAACTAAAACTAGAATCAGGGATTATAGCTGCAGAGGTGGATAAACATTAAGAAATAAAAGCAATGCTGGAATTGTTGATAATAGAGGAGTGGAATAGCCCCATCATGCTAGTGGGTAAGCCTGATGGATCTATTCGCTTCTGTGTAGACTATCGTTTGGTAAATGGAGTGTCACAGTTCGATGCCTATCCAATGCCTCGGGTCGACTAGCTCTTGGATCGGCTGGGCACAGCTAGTTTTTTTTTCAACACTGGATTTAACCAAGGGCTACTGGCAGATTCTCTTGTCTCCAGAGTCCAAGGAAAAAACGGCTTTCTCCGCTCCGGACGGGTTGTACCAATCCCCGACACTTCCGTTTGGGTTATTCGGGGCCCCTGCCACTTTTCAACGTCTGATGGATAGGGTGCTGCGTCCACATGCGGCTTTCGCTGCAGCCTATCTGGATGACATCATCATCCACAGCATCAGCTGGGCTCATGCGGCATGTGGGTGCGGTGCTAGAGTCCCTGAGACAGGCGGGGCTCACGGCTAACCCAAAGAAGTGTGCGATTGGATTTTCCCTATTTAGTCTCTTCAGTTTCTTTCTTTCACTGCCAGTTTATTACGTTTGTCAGCTCCATTTTGACATTCCCCGGCCTTCCTTGTCTGTTTGAATATTCGTGCCTAACCTGTTGTTTTTCTTGATTCCTCGCTCCAGCCTGCTTCCCGTTCCTGCTTGCTCCTACCCCATCTCCTGCCCAGCCCAATTAGTTTCGCCAACCCCGTTTCCAGCCCCTCATTTAGTTTTACCTGTTCCTTGCTTTGTTGCTATTGTGCTTAAATACATTACTCCTTGTGGAGTCCTTTTACCTGAGTTTGCCTCAAAGTCCTGCATTTGGGTTCATAACAGTGTTCAAATCATAACATTCATCCTGGTATTTTAAGTGCCCCCATTTGTGAGAAAAAGTCGCCCACTCAAAAGCTTTTTGACGAAGTGAACTCAAATATGCACCCACAAGAGGTCATATTCGGACACGGCCTAGGACAGTTTCTGATGCAGTTCGACGCAGATATGACGTAAATCGGCTCTAGCTGAACACGCCCAGTGCACTCATCCGACAATTTCAGTACGTAACCCGGAAGTAAAAACGTAAAATGTAACAATAGTCATATTTTAACTGATTTATATTCTCAATAAAAATATCAATAAATAAATAAAAATATTATGAACTACTTCCTCACTAGTTTTGAAAAGATTTTGCGGGATTTTTTTTGCACACTGCTTGCAGAGTGAGGGGACAGGGCACATAGTAGACAGGCGTCTGAGTGGACAGGGAACAGGGGTCGTATTCGGAAACACAGCCAACCTCATGAATACAGCAGAACATTTCAACACGCTCCAGAAATGTCGTAGCGGTGACATATGAGGTTCTTTCAAACGTTCATTTTCGCTGTGTCAACAAGTTCATTTTTGACGTGTCCACACGTTACATTTTAACAAGTTAACATGTCAACACAAATTTTACATGTTCAGACACATTGTTTAAGACATTTTGGCACCGTTGGCCTTCCATATTATGTGACGTCGCTGGAACGAAAACGCGACCGTCCAGCGATGTCGTCACAACGTTTTTTGGCTAGCTGGGTACCACTTTAGCAACTTTGAAATTTTTGAAAAGTTGAGAAAAATTCTGAAAAAAAGACAATTCATTTTAAACAGTGTTTTGATCACCGACAACCTCTACATAACGATAATCATAATTTAAAACAAGAATTTTAGTGGTTAGCTAGCCAATCCATCTAACCATTATATTCAGAAGCTATTAAGTAATTAAATTAACGTCATACGTAACTTAAATTTCCTTACCTTCCATAATATTTAAGTTGCATGACTGCATGAGTCTCCCTGCCCTGCAACACAGGAACAGCCGGCAGTCCACATAGTAGGCTACTGTAGGATAGCTAGGCTATATATATCCTCCATACTATCAGCGAAAACCCAAAAATAAGTAGCGTATATCTTCTGGGGCTATCAGAGTTGTATCAGTTAATGTTAATTAGCAGGCTAAGAGAGCTGTATCAGTTAACATTAAGTTAACATCAGTTAACTGTATCACCACTGTAAATCTGGAAATTACAACTGAAATCATGTCAAGTTCTCCAAATTGTAAAATCTGGAAACAGCAACTGAAATCATGTTACAAACCAAATTGTAAAACTCCGCGCGGCTAGACCAATGAGGGAATAGCTCGGAGCGAAGGTTTAAGCGTGATGTATTCCGCTATTGCTGTGGGAAAAGGGAAAAGTTAGGAAAGTTAATAAAGTAGTATTAAGGTTCTTGCAACCGGGTTAGACTGCTCTTTAGATTCACGGGATTAGCTAATAAGGGACCACAAATCAAAGGTACTCGTACCACGTTACCTTCCGCTTTAAGTCTGGTCTACCTTGACCCCAGTTTATCCAAAGAACAGCCTGTGTGTATTACAGTAAATCATCAGCCACCAACGCTGATTCTGTACTCGTTTATCTGACTCCATTTAATATTATAATTTAGTATGTACAATTTCCACTTGATTTGTTAAAGGACCCTTATACTTTAAAGACGTTCTCTGAACTGGATGCGCTTGTTCCACCGTGCATTACATGCTGCAGATATGTACACAACTCACAGCTGACTAGATATCTGCGGTTATCTCAGAGGTTGCGGAAGAAGCCACTTCGTGAGGTATAGACTATGGTTAAGACTCAGGGACCGATGAAGGAACATTGACGACCACCGTTCTCAACATGTATAACCGACAAGCGGAGGTGATCTACTTTAAGACATAGTTCTACGGGTACAATACTCCGTGATACATTAAGCTTAAATAGTCAACCTCCCTAGACCAGCTGAGGGGGAAAATCAAGACTGAGGAAATTAATCAACCCATTACCGGTGAACAGAGTACGTCAATTTTCAGAGAAACCACACAAATCAAGTTTAACTAATTTATTACCAGGTAGGTTATTTACTTAATCATCAATACATAGTTACAGATTAAACAGTCCAAATTCAAATACAGTACAGGGAAAAATACTTAGTCATACCTGGCAATTTGCTACACACAATGACCTGAAGTAGGATGTGCGGAAAGACTGGTTACAGCCTTCCACGATGGGTTTGTTTCCTTTCCTTAAATGCTCAAACTCTGTGTTTGATCTGGCTGCAGACGGTCGTAAAACCATAAACTGGTCAGCACTTTTAGCCCCCCTTCTAGGGGATTTCACAGAATGGCAATTTCACAACGGCAGCTTACGCCTGTGTTATGAAATATACATTCCATCTATGTTGCACATTTAGGACATGTAGACCATTGCACCACTCACACCGAGACCATCAAAATGATATCAAACATCAGTAGGTCTAAGTTTGTGTTGCCATGAGACTCCCCATCTCTACAGTTTTCTCAGATGTGATTGATATTAATGCCACAAATGTCCCAGAATTCCTGTTGAGAATATTACCTTTACACCCTAGATGTCCCTGTTAATTCAGGTACGTTAACTGGATGCATTTACTACTGTAACACTCAAAAACGGAACAATACATGATTATCTCTCTGGAAAGAGTGTATAATGTATGTTCCAGTGCCCAGACTAGTTCCAGTGTATACTGTACAATGTAACAAAAGTATCAATCACATCTGTATGTTTTTAAGCTTTTTGAGGACAAAAGCAATCTATACCATGTTGTGTTGTGTGTGAAAATATGTTAAGGACAGAGATTTGGCATGCCCTGATAATGTCATATGGGGGCACTGTCATGACATCCCAGGACATTCTTTGACCGTCATAAACTTCACGCCAGATGGTCCCAGCAGACTTTACGGCACCGAAGTTCTGGTTTATAACGTCCTAGAGCCCTTACAGGCTTCCCCCCTGGTGTTGTGTGTCCAGGTGCCTGGGATCTCAATTTCAGTCTTACACCACCACCAGCAGACTCTGCTCATATCCTCCTTCTCTCCAGAGAGTCTCTAGTGCGCCTTGCCAGTTAGTTCTTAGTTGCCGGTGTTGTGCCATTTTTCGACTCCCCTGCATATCTCAACCCACATAAACGCGCTCCTCAAGCTACACGATAGCCCGCTATGAACACCATACGCTTTTCTTTTGTTTAATTTCTCCAATTAAAATTAAACCAATAACACTGTGGCTTGTGGTACAAGCATAGCTATGAACCAACCATGTAATTGTTTTATTGATTGAGGTGGACCATGAAATAATTGCAAAAAGTGACAAAGTTGAACACTATTATTTTCATTGTAAAAACAGGTAAAAAGCAGGCAGAGGGTGTAATATTCAGGTGTCACGAAGCGAAAGCATATGTGATTAAGACACATATGCTAATTATTTAGAATAATTTTGTTGAATCGCAGACCTTGCACTTTGCTTCGTGACACTGGGAAGATAACCCACCCTCTGCCTGCCAATGAAAAGGATAGTGTTCAACATCGTTACTTTTTGCAATTATTTTATGGTCGACCACAATCAATAGGCTATAACAATCTACAATTCATGGTTCATAGCTATGCACGTACCACAATCGGTGCACTTTGCAATGGAGAGTTTACCAGGAACTGCGAGCCAGGGGACGGTGAAAACATAAAAAACCAGAAATTCAAACACAAAAAGCTATTATGTGAAGCAAAGTCCCCCTCAATGATGAGGGAGATCTGTGATCACCACTAGCTGCTATTGTAACAGGAAATTTCTCAAAGAAAAGAATACTCAGCATTCTAAAATGGCGTACATTACAAAATACGGTGAATCGAGGGATGTGCCAACAACGTCCTTAGAACGTTACCCGGGACTACCAGAAACCGGAAATATCCCAAAACGTGGTCATGACGTTGTCACAAAGTATTTTGAGTGTTTAGTCTACGTATTTGTGTGCTAAATCTATGTATTGTGGAATGGAACTGAATATGTTGTATCTGAGTTTTTCAATGCCTAGGTGAGGCCAAAGACAATTTTCCAACCCTTGGTTGGACAATTAACTTTTATTCTATTCTATTCTCATGTAAAGTAATGTTGTGAGTGACCAAAGTATCACCTCGACACAACGTCACAGAAAATTCCAATGTTGTGTGCTAGCTGGGTTGTAGCCTACTCAAAATGTACAGGCAGTTTTTCATACTTTCGGATCGGAGAGGAGTGAAGAATATTGGGATGCACCCCTCCTTTCCTCCACTACTACCTCCTCTCCTCCATGCCCCGGAAACGGATCTTTGTGTTCTAATCTAATGTATATGAATTACATATTAACGGTTACAAATTAATTAATGTCTCGACGTAAACCGCAATGTCAGGTACATTGTATACATGCAACTACTTGTACTCAAAACGTCCAAGGCAGTTTTGCATACTACTGGGTAGGAGACGAGTGGAGGAAAGGAGGGGAGGAGTGAAGAATATTGGGACGTACCTTGTGACGCACCCATCGTCAAACGAGTCCGCCCATGAAAAACATACTTTTATTTTGAAAATATCAAACAGGAAGTTATGTTCTGCCATTTTTAACGGATTTTCTCGTCATTATCCGTGAGGAAGTGTGTAAGAAAATTTCAGTTGGAGGCAACTCTCAATCTGGTTACTACTTATTTTCAGTTACACATATGGTCGATAGCTAGACTATATTCACTTGTTTCATAGGTCACTTTGCTGTAACCGGGGACATGCTGTCATCGAGGTGAGTTGGCTATTCGCGGATAAGCAAGATTCAATAACATGTAGCTAACGTTGTCATAAAATTTCTTCTTACCGTGAAAATCGTCCACCTGTTTACAATTTGGGACAGATGTTAAGGTAAATATCACCACGGCGGCACTTTCACCACAAGTCAGCAATTATACCGGGAAATGCAACTAAACTTTTTGAAAACTAAAAACGAATGAAATTAAAAAGGCTAGTCTGTTACTGCATACCTGTTTTTGCCAAAGCTGAATCATAGCTATGATAACGCGGATCTGTCAAAACTATAACAGCGCGGAAACCCCTTTAAAAAAACTAAATAAAAACTGTGGCTAGGCTACACGTAGCCTAGCCTATGGTTTTGATAACTGTCTGGACTAAAACAGGCCACTTTTTATTTCATAAAACTCAAAAGTAAGCTAAAGATATCCAGTGAGCACAAGTAGCTTACACTTGACTAAGCCTACTAGTTTACTATTTTTATTACGCTCTTTTTTTTGTAAGTATAAACCTCGAAGTTTAAAAAATATATATATATTGTTTATTTATATATGTATTTTTGTACACGCTGAAATGCCTTTCTGAAGTGTGTCTCCGTGGCTCAGTGAGTAGGTAGCTGCTCCGTGATCTTTGCTACCCGCGACGTTGTATGTTCGATTCTGACCTTTTGCTGCATGACTCGCTCCCATGGCCTGTTTAGTCCAGACACCTATCAAAGCCATAGGTGTAGCCTAGCTACGGTTTTTATGTAGTATTTTTAAAATTTCACCATGTGTCTTAATGATATGGAATTATTTAATTTCAGGAGGAGAGATGTAACGGCCGGCCTTGTTTCACATGTAATTAAGTATACCACTAACTTCTGTTCCATGTTACCTACATTGGAGTTATTGAGTCATAACGTCTTGTTACCACATTAGTTACAATTTAACCGCACAGGTATAGGTGCAACTTAATGTAAAGTGTTACCAAATGTGGTTTAGTAAGTCAAAGAATGGACTGTTAAACCGTTATTATTACAAAACAAGGTAAGGAGATCTTATAAGGAATCTTATAATTTTCATCGATGATTTTCTGACTTTTGAAAATCATGTTCAGCAACTCACAAGTAAGCTAAAGCTTGGTTTTTATTTTAGAAATAAGGCTTTTCTTCTTTGAAGCAAAAAAGAGGCTTGTTGCTGCAACTTTTCTTCCAGTCATTGATTATGGGGACATTTTATATTCGCATGCTTCTGGAAAGTGTCTCAGTTTGATTGACACGATCTAGCATGGTGCGTTACGATTCATAACTAACTCTAAGGCAATTACACATCAGTGCACCTTATATGCCAGGGATGGTTGGCCTGCTTTAGCCACACCCAGACTCAGCCACTGGCATATTTTTATTTATGGCCTTTTGCCCCCCTTCTTATGTTCATATCTTAGTAGGGCTAATGCAGGTGGATATTATTTTAGGTCTCAGGATCTCATACTTTTATCTGTACCTTTAGTAAGGACAAGCAGGTAAAAAATAAATAAAAGCATCGTTACTTTGCTCCTTCAACATGGAACTTACAAAACATTTTTTTAATGGAAACACCTGTCTCACTAAATGTTTTTAAAAGGATTGTTAGAGACCTGTATGTTTTTGATGATGCCTATTACCTGTGATTTAGGTGCATTTGACTATTAATGATTGAGTTTTTCTTATGCTTTAACTTGTTAAATGTTGTCTGTCTGCAACTTTGTTGTGGCTGCTGCTGCCAATTGTGGTCAGGACACTCTTGGAAATTAGATTTTTAATCTCAAGAGATATCTCCAATAAAGGTTAAATAAAAATAAATAAGAATCTTTTGTACATAGTCCCCCCTATTTTTGAGCATCAAAAAATATTGGACAGTTTAACATAATGTAGAATAAAGTAATCTTTTAAAATAATTGGTTGCATATCCTTTGCATGCCATGACTTTCTGATGTCTGTGACCCAACAAACGATGTACACTACATCACCGGAGACATTTTTTTGTCAATATGGTGACGGCTGAGCCTGCGATGGTCTATAAATGTAAATATAAATGCAAGTTTAGTTGGCTTTATAACCGAAATATAAATAAACGTGGTAGATTAAATATAGTAAAAAATGTTAACTATTTTTTAATTTTATAATTATTGCTAGCTATGTTTTATGGAAAATGCAACTTAATTAGCTAGCTACCTACAACAAGCCAACAAAACCCTTGTTCAAAACAAAAAAAGAAAGGATGAAAGGAGTAAAAATAAGCAATTGGAATGAACCCTAAGTTAAATAACATAAACAGTAACTACACCTACGCAAGCACAAACCGGTCTCAAATTGCACAATCATGTGGTAGTTTTGTATTCAATAAGGGGTCGATACATCACATGCCCCCGGAAGCGGAAACGGCAATGGCATGCAGAAGATGCAGCCCATGCAGTTACAAGACTAGTCTAGGTTTAGAACAAATCTTTATTTCCCAAGTTACCCCTTATGAGGGCCCCTTGGGAAAGAAAAGTTTGCACTGGCCATTCAGTGTACTGCAGCCTTTAAGTAGGAAGAATTTGGTCCCTCTTGTGTTGAAGTTTTTACCAGCGTTTGTTTAATCCTCCTGGGAATATGGTGTTGAGTTTTCTAATCCAATGTCTTTCTGTTTTACGTCTGTCCTCCTGTGTCCAGTTAATGTTAGAATTCAGGCCTGATATTTCTACTGCTTCAAGTCCATGGTGTAGGAAATGAGCCACTATGTGTGTCTGTTTTTCTATGTTTTTTTATGTTATTTGTGTTTTGCCAGTCTGGTCTTAATTGTATTTCCTGTTTCTCCTACATATTTTATGTCACAGTGTGTGCACTTTATGACATATATGCAGTTATATGTGTTAGCTGTTAGTGTTTGTTTAATGAGATACACTACCGTTCAAAAGTTTGGGGTCACCCAGACAATTTCGTGTTTTCCATGAAAACTCACACTTTTATTTATAAAATGAGTTGCAAAATGAATAGAAAATATAGTCAAGACATTGACAAGGTTAGAAGTAATGATTTTTATTTGACATAATAATTTTGTCCTTCAAACTTTGCTTTCGTCAAAGAATGCTCCCTTTGCAGCAATTACAGCATTGCAGACCTTTGGCATTCTAGCTGTTAATTTGTTGAGGTAATCTGAAGAAATGTCACCCCATGCTTCCTGAAGCACCTCCCACAAATTGGATTGGCTTGATGGGCACTTCTTGCGTACCATACGGTCAAGATGCTCCCACAACAGCTCAATGGGGTTGAGATCTGGTGACTGCGCTGGCCACTCCATTACAGACAGAATACCAGCTGCCTGCTTCTTCCCTAAATAGTGCATAAACATAGTGCACCCCCTTGCATAATTTGGAGGTGTGCTTTGGGTCATTGTCCTGTTGTAGGAGGAAATTGGCTCCAATCAAGCGCTGTCCACAGGGTATGGCATGGTGTTGCAAAATTGAGTGATAGCCTTCCTTATTCAAAATCCCTTTTACCTTGTAGAAATCTCCCACTTTTCCACTCTGCCTAGAAGGCCAGCATCCCGGAGTCGCCTCTTCACTGTAGACGTTGACACTGGCGTTTTGCGGGTACCATTTAATGAAGCTGCCAGTTCAGGACCTGTGAGGCGTCTATTTCTCAAACTAGAGACTCTAATGTACTTGTCTTCTTGCTCAGTTGTGCACCGGGGCCTCCCACTTCTCTTTCTACTCTGGTTAGAGCCTGTTTGTGCTGTTCTCTGAAGGGAGTAGTACACACCGTTGTAGGAAATGTTCAGTTTCTTGGCAATTTCTCACATGGAATAGCCTTCATTTCTAAGAACAAGAATAGACTGTCGAGTTTCATATGAAAGTTCTCTTTCTGGCCATTTTGAGAGTATAATCGAACCCACAAAGTGATGCTCCAGATACTCAACTAGCTCAAAGGAAGGCCAGTTTTATAGCTTCTCTAACCAGCAAAACCGTTTTCAGCAGGGTTTTCAAGGTTTTTCTAATCATCCATTAGCTTTCTAACGCGATTAGCAAACACAATGTACCATTAGAACACTGGAGTGATGGTTGCTGGAAATGGGCCTCTATACACCTATGTAGATATTCCATTAAAAACCTGATGTTTGCAGCTAGAATAGTCATTTACCACATTAACAATGTATAGAGTGTATTTCTGATTAATTTAATGTTATCTTCATTGAAAAAAACAGTGCTTTTCTTTCAAAAATAAGGAAATTTCTAAGTGACCCCAAACTTTTGAACGGTAGTGTATGTTGTGTTTGTAGTGTTGTTTTTCACTGTAGTGGCCTATTTGTAAAATATCGGGCCTTGTGTGGGTAAAATGTTGATTTCCGGTAGTTTACTACTTACCAGATGATTTTAAAGGTTTTTGTTTCTTTTGTAGGCCTAAATTATTTTGTATTCTTGGAGCAGGTCTGTGTCTTGCAGAATCCTGGCCAGGTTCCGTTTAATTTTTCTGTTCGCTATTTGGCTGAATGTCGAGTAGGTGGGGATTTTTCTAGTGTCCTGTTGTTTTGTAGCCAAGAAGGTTTTCCAAATCTGTCTGAGGAACAATCTGGAATATCCCCTTGGTTTTAATGCATTGATTGGTATGCATTGGTAGCCTCCTCAAAGTCTGTAGTTTGTGTGCAGATTCTGTTGAACCTTAGTAATTGGGATTTAATCAGGCCTCTGAATGTATGTTTTGGGTGGAGACTGTCCTTGTGTAAGAGTGCATGTGTGTCTGTGTCTTTAAACAAGACTTTAGTGTCTAATGTGTGTGTTTGGGGAAATGAGGGCCACTTGTATGTGGTAGTGTCCAAAAAAATCTATATGTTCATAGTGTGTGGTGTGTTTATTTGTGATAGATGTGTGGTGCGTGTTGAGTATCCCTATGAAGTGTTTGAAATCTTCTGAGCTATGTGTCCATGTTCCCCATGCAGTTACAAGACTAGTCTAGGCTAAAGGCCAGTTTATATAGCCGAATGTCGCTCAACTGAAATCGCAGAACTATTGTTGCTCTAAATTAGGGATGTGCGCGTTTAGTCGACTAGCCGATTAAACGTTGCTACCCTCGCTAGTCGGCACCAGAAATGCTAGTCGGTTAAACTTACTATTTTATTAATGTACACATTTAAATTACATATTGACATAATTTGCACTGAAATTTCATGTTTTCCTGGTCAAATGTTGCTTTATAAAAAAACGAGAATCCGTTACTAATGTTAACAACGGCGGATTAAAAAAATAATTTAAAAAAACAAAACGCATTAGCCTGTTCGCCCTGCAAGTTAAACCAGTGAGGTGGAAAGAGTAAGTAGGCCTATCGCGTTGTTGAATAGCCCAATAAAACGAATCTAATGTCACGTCGATCAGTCGGCCTAATTGTTCCTATTATTGGTAGCTTTTCTGATGACCGATTATTATTTTTACTGAATTTGCTATGCGATCGCGTTCACCCAATGAAAATGCCATTGTAATAATCAGGCACGTTTCCTAAAAATGTTTTGTTATGTTTAATATTGTTTTCAATAAATGTTATTTGTTAACTTTTATTTAGTGAATTGTTGTCATGTTTTGTAGGATAATGTGCAATGTTCATAATGCAAGGCGCAAAGTGCCACACATTTCAGCGGCATTTAAAATACGATTTGGTTATTGAAGAATGTGATTAACGGTTTCAAATGGCTCTTATAATATACGCGATATTTTTTTCGGACAATGTTTAACCTTATAGATTAAATTGTGCTAAATTTTGACTGTTTTCTGAGTGTTTTCCTACTTTTAGACTAGTCGACTAGTCTAAGTATAAACTTCCGTTTAAACGTCAGGGAAATTAGTCGTTAGGAACATCCCTACTCTAAATCAGGATTGGGCAACTCTGGGGCCATAAAATGTATCAAGTTACTTTGTTGTGGCCGAAAGTCAGCAGAAACCCCATTGTGTAAGTGCTAACA
Source organism: Ilyophis sp. 1 JC-2022 (assembly GCA_022702515.1). Classification (NCBI taxonomy): domain Eukaryota; kingdom Metazoa; phylum Chordata; class Actinopteri; order Anguilliformes; family Synaphobranchidae; genus Ilyophis; species Ilyophis sp. 1 JC-2022. The sequence continues at coordinate 71,168,528 of CM040403.1, read as the reverse complement.
ACTTCAGTTAAGAGCTTAGAAAGCACAAACATACTAAACTGCGAATCACAGAATGTGAAGACGTGTATATTCGGAAAATAATAATAAGTAAAGTTATAATTGTTTTATTTCTAAAATGAATTTATTGATTTAATTTTAAATTGAATGTTATAGCCTTTTGTTACAACTTATTGGAGGTCCATTGCTACAATTCTGCATTGCACTGCGTGATGGGAGAGTGATTGTCTAAAAAATGATTTTCATTGTTTTAATTGCCGAAACCCCTTGCCATTAACTATGCAGTGTTTACGGTCAGAGATGGACTTTTTTTCTTTTGCTCAAGTGCTACATGGTAACATCCATTGATACTGGATATTTGCGCAGTTGTGAATCAGTCTTATTGTAGCCTATCTGAACATAACTTTTTAAGCCTGCAATGACAACTGCCCTTTCGCCTGTATTTGTCACTAAGGTGGCTGCAGTAGTGTCGGTTCAAATTGTATTAGTGCCGGGCGCCAGGCCAGTGTAACTGCACAGGCTGCTCCCTCGGCCAGAGACCCTCCCCCAGGGTGAGACAACAATCATTGGTCTAAAACGCGTAACGTCTGGGGTCCAGACAGGGAGACCACAGGCTGTATCTGTAATTGGTTATTTGATGGTTTGGAGATTCACACGCAAAGGTTGGGGAGATCAGAACAAGTGAACTCACAATTGTGAGGACAAATAATAAAGGGAGAGGAAAGAAAAAACAGGAACATAATTCCTTAAGGCTAAACAGCAAAAATGAAAATAACCCACTAAAACAGGTGAACTACTAAAACTAGTAGAATACTAACTAAATCTCCTGACTAAATCTACACTCTCGGCTGCCATAGCTCAAAGCCGGTAGACTGAAAAACTAAAACGAAAGTACAAAGAAACACTGTCTCCTAGAGAACAGCAAAGTACAAAATAGATAGCACCAAACGCTACCAGGCAGAAAACAATCCTATACCCGATTAAGTAGCTATAGCAAGTCCCCCCTGAACATAAACAAAGTTTAATATCAGGAGGTCGATAGTTCCTGGCTATACCTGGCTCGAAAGCAATGTCGTAAGATAATCAAGCACCGGAGAAGCGGAAGTGAGAAACTTAAGCACAGGTGAAAACAATAACGAGGCTGGCAAACCACGAAACGGAACGTGGAAAAAATCTGATTGATTCCCAATTGTGAAGGCAGGAAGAAAGCCGCAAAAGAAAAGCAAACAAACAGCCACAAACCACTACAGGACCCCCCCTCTAAGGGATGACCCCAGATGATCCCTCAGGCCGACTACTGCGGACACTGAACCCCAAATTGCTCCCAAAGAGCAGGCTAGCGCCTTGCATGATGGCTACCGCCATTGGTGTGTGAATGTGTGTGTGAACGGGTGAGTGAGAGGCCATTGTAAAGCGCTTTGGATAAAGGCGCTATATAAGTGCAGTCCATTTAACATTGATTTTTGCTATTTGTGTTTGCTATTTGAAGGGGGAAAACCGTTATGGGTACCATATTAGAAGCCCAATAACTTGATCAAATCAAAAAGTTTGTTCTAAAAAACACTATTACTATAAACTAGGTGTGGTATAGTCTATTTACAGATAATATTAGAAAAGGTTGTTGTGGGACTTTTTAATAATTAAGCATCAAAGTTGGTACAGATTGCTATTTGAATGGGGAAAACCGCTATGGGTACCATATTGGAAGCCCAATAACTTGATCAAATCAAAAATCTTGTTCTAAAAAACATTATTACTATAAACTAGATATGCTTTAGTCTATTTACAGAGAATATCAGAAAAAGATGTGGGAATTTTTATTAATTAAGCATCAAAGTTGGTACAGTTTGCTATTTGAAGGGGGAAAACTGCTATGGGTACCATATTGGAAGACCAATAACCTGATCAAATCAGAAAGTTTGTTGAAAAAAAACACCATTACTATAAACTAGATGTGGTATCGTCTATTTACAGAGAATATCAGAAAAAGTTGTTGTGGGAATTATTAATAATTAAGCATCAAATTTGGTACAGTTTGCTATTTGAAGGGGAAAACCGCTATGGGTACCATATTGGAAGCCCAATAACTTGATCAAATCAAAAAGTTTGTTGAAAAAAACACCATTACTATAAACTAGATGCGGTATTGTCTATTTACAGAGAATATCAGAAAAAGTTGTTGTGGGAATTATTAATAATTAAGCATCAAATTTGGTACAGTTTGCTATTTGAAGGGGGAAAACTGCTATGGGTACCATATTGTAAGCCCAATAACTTGATCAAATCAAAAAGTTTGTTGAAAAAAAACACCATTACTATAAACTAGATGATCATGTTACATTAGATTAGAGAAGATTTAACATTTTGTTTTTAGTTGTCCGATCGGAATTACTACATGAGGAATTCCACTTGTCCGAACACAGTGTTTACTTTCCCGGGGCAAGCGGGCAACTGTTAATGTCGAGGCCTACGCTGTCTTTTATGCAATTCATGTCATACAAACACATTCACACACGCGCGTGTGGCACGGCAGCCAAAAAACACACACGGCCAACTTTACATGCCTTTACATGACCAATCAATATATGACCAAGCCACAAATTAATATAATGAATATATTAGAATGTTGGACATCAGAATATGAAAATAATAACTGTCCTACCTCTCGCAACAAGGCAGTCGGACCAGTGTAGCTTCCCAGTGTATAATTTTTCCCACTTCCAGGTCCGTTGCTTGACTTCTCTGTAGCTACTAGCACCAAGCACTGAACTGATCATTTTCTATGTATTTGTTCAATTGGCCTGTAAATAAACATTATTAGTGAGTTCTACACTCGCATTACGTAGCACGAATGCTAGCTACTGACCACAGATGGGTTAAAAAAGATAGCTCGTCTTTTCATAAACGTGCACAACAAAAGTGTTATCTTATTGGACATTGCTCAACTTCCTGCTCGTAGTTGAGTAGTGATTGGTTATTTGTCCTGTTCCAGTAACGGACACGGAAGTATCCGGAAAAAGTTATACACTGAGAAGAATTGTAGCCTGCGTTACACCGGCCCAAAACAGAAGAAAATCAGACCGGCCCTTCAAGCATTTGCCAGAACTGCCAGATGGCCAGTTCGGGCCTGGGTGGAGCGAAGGACCAAGGAAAGGGCACAAGGAAATGATGCAAGGAGTGAAAATAAGTGAAAATAAGTGATTGGACGGGACCCAATTGCATATCTTAACTAGATTAACAATTCCTAAAGAAATTGTAAGTGTGGTTGCTTCGCAGTGGTATCAATTAATGGAAATGGTATAGAAAAATGTTAATAGGCTATGGTAGAGTGGTAAATAAAAGGTGGAAATGGTATGAAGTGGTAATGCGTTATATAGGGATCTAAAGAAGGTGAAAGTGTTCAAATATGGTGATGTATTATGTGGCAAGTAGTCTAAAGAACCTGGAAGTAATACAAAGAAATAATTAATTGTGATGAAAGCACAAAAAGTTAATGTCGATCATCATTTGGGATAGTATTGTTCGGTCATAAGTGTTGTAGAGGAAGGCATTGTGATGTCATAAGCAGTGTAATATGTTACAGTGTCCACATTCTATTGCATCAGTTTTCAAAATGTGCCCATTGACTCTGTCACAACAAATTTGATCCGGGCTGCAAAATTGATTTCGGGTAACGTCTTCACGTTCTGAAACGGCTGTTAAAACCTCTGTGACGTACTTGACGTTCTAAAACAGCGTCTGTTGCTATAACGACGCTGCCTGGTCGCTAGGAGCTGTGGAAATGAAGATTCTAAGATGACCTAATCATTCCTCTGGTCAAGAATTTTTATCCAGGCTGCAAAAAAGATCCGGGTGACGTAATTAATGTTCGAAAACAGCTTACCGAAGCTGCCTGTTAGTTGTAGTTAAGTTCTCTGGAGATAAAGATTCTAAGACGACCAAGCTAACGTCAACCATTCCTCCGTGTTTATGGGTCATTTTCACGGGTTAAAACGGGTTTGTTTTAGAAAATAACGGCCACACATATTGTCTATATCCTTGACAGAATAGGTAGCTGTCATCCTGAATACGAATTGAAGGATTTTAACCGAAAGAAATATGCAAATGTATCCACGGAAATATATAAAAGGACAAAATAAATGTGATTTAAAAAAAAAAAAAGTGGGCTATCTGCAGTGGTTTGTGCTGGAAACTACCTGTAAAAGTAGAGTAATAACACCGAAGTGAAGTACAACGCTGCTTAGATTGTGAGCTTACTTTCCACACAGGATTTGAGCTCGGCTGGCCAAGTGAAGGTACGAAAGGCCAGTGAAGAACTGGGACATTTAACCAAATTAATCTATTTCCAATTGATTCCAATCAATTCCAATATAAATCTCTATATATAATCATTACATATTGATAATGAAATTACACACGTTTTATCAATAATTAATAAACTGATAAAATTATAAGATTACATGTACAAAATAATGAAATTACACATACACTGTATACATTACATTTTTACTACAGATAATAAAATGTACAATATAAAATTCTGATATTTAAACTGTACATAAACATGTAAATATTATAAAGATGTTTGAATACTTACCATATACATTAAATACCACTTTACTCTTAACTGAAAACAGAACTCAACACAATGATAATTAACATGTGCAAAAGATAACAGTGCATAACGGACATATATATACATCTACATTATTAGCATTGACACAGGACTCATGAAAGGGCCTACCACATCTCCTGCAGAAGACCAGAGGATCCTTACCAAGCCGGATGGTTCATCTGCAGAGACAGTGTACGTCCACCTCAATGGCGTGGACTGCCTTGACTGTGGGGCCCCTCGCAGTACTGGGGAACGGTGTTAGAATCCCAGCCTGAAAAGAAGCAAACAGGTGAGCCCGCATGGCTGCCTGATGGTAGTCGACCATGGAGGGATCCTCACCTCTGCAGAGAGTGAGACTTCGCAATAGCAAGGCCACTGCAGCTGGACACTCTTTCCTGGAAAGGCAAGAAGGCAGGTGACCTGTGCAATGAAATCCTCCGTCTTATGCTGCCCGAGAGAATCGAACACATTAACTGTACCTACCTGACAGCCGATGTTACTTACTGTAACCCAGTGGTTTGCAGAGACATTAAGAATCTGCACAAACCCCTGAGCTGGTGTAGGTACTGTGGATAGCAGGGCGAGGGAGGTGGTGGCATGGAGCCCTTCAATGTTGGCATGTTGTGCTTTAAGAAGGGCCTGGGCGTGGTCAATTACCTTGTCGTCCAACCAGGTGTGCTGGCCGAGAACCATGGCCCTGAAGTCCTCCACCCGTCTGTTCAGCAAAGCTGCACAGGCCTTGCCCGGTTGGACACCAGTGATGACAACATCACTGTCCTGAAAGATATTTATTAAGATAGAATTTATTAACCTAATAAACCTGAGACAATGCTTAGCAAGTATGTATTTTTAGTTGTTGAAAAGTTTACCTCCAATGCATCCTCCTCCGACCTAGAGCAGAGCATTTCTGGGTCTTCTGAATGCGCCGACTCAGCTGTAGGGGATGCACAACTGTCCTGGAGCACAGTGCATGTCACCTGGTATATGAATAGGTAGACATGCAATCAATATAGGGCTCAATAATAAATCAATCAAGTCTAACATCAATCACAATCATAAAGCAGTAATAAGATGGGGTGATTGTATTTTCCATTCATCTGGGATTGATGAAAATAGTGAACATAGTGAATCTGTAGCTAAAGAAGAAAAGGGGGTTATATGAGAAATTAGAAAATGTACCTTAAGTAGGTCCTCCTCCGACACAGAGCTGTGCAATTCACGGTCATCTGAATTCACTGACTCGGCTGGAGGGTACATAGGTGTCTTGGTGGGCCGGCCAGCTTGGGATCCTAAAATTTTTATTTTATTTTATTAAAGAATAAATGAAATCTACAATACTGTGTTTTTACAGTTGTTGACATAAAACAACATAGAGCTGACATACTTAGAGGCTTCACTGAAGCATATGGTGTTTTTGTTTTCAATGGCTTCCCATCCATGGTCTCCAGCTGCACCAGGTTGTTGTCCCCAACCTCAGTTACCCTTTGAAAACACATAACAAATTTGGGGGTAAGATTTAATGACAAGGATACTCTATTGTGTTTAAAGGAAAACTCCAGACTAATAACTTGCATTGTTAGTAAACGTATTGCATCAATTTACAATTAATTCCAGGGTTTATTATCTGATATTTGTAAAATATTATTGTTACCTACATAGCAGCCAACAATGCCTGCCTACACAACACAGGAAGATATGGTTGCGTTTCACCAATATGTGAATGAAAATTCAAAGTGTTTTAGCCTGGAGTTTTCTTTAAATCTTTCTAACTGTAAAGTAAGTATTCACCTGTACTTGGTTGGCCAATCAGGATCCATCGTGCACCCTGGCCTTCCACGCTTCCGCTCGTCCTTCTTCAGGACCTCCATGCCTGGGGAGATGTTGAAGCGCTTGGTCCCCTTTTTAATCCTCCTCTGGTAGGCCTCCTTTTGTCTCCCCTGAGCCTTTGCGACATTGGCTCTCACCTAGATAGATTGGTTGTTTGTGGAATGTTCTGTAACATATCTATTTTGATACTGGCTTAGTGTTTAACCCTATTTACTTTGGCCCTCCAGAGGCAATTTCCACCTGGTTTCTACTAGTTTTATTTAAATGTCAATATCTCAAAAAATATTCCTAGCACATCCATGGTTTAAAGTTTGAATTGAAGAAGAAGCTGTATCATTCAGAATTTTGCAACAGAATACATTTATTTCAGAATAGTCACAAACAGTATATATATATAATAACGATAACATACGTCGCTGAATGTATTTAAAAATTAGGTGTCTTCTAAACCGAAAGTGCATCAGGTACTGTATATAGTACAGTAAGCAAGGGAAATGGCGAATGCTCATTTGTACAATATATATATTTTTAAATTCTTATTTCTATACGTGAACATGATTTTCTTAGCGTGTATAAACGGTGCATTTTATGCATTTTACAGTCTGTGGGCTGTGGCGAGAGGAGGGCTGTAAGTGCTTTGGGCTATTGATGGGCAACACTGTAGTATAATGGTTAAGGAACTGGCCTTGTAACTGAACGGTTGCAGGTTCAATTCCCAGGTAGGGCACTGCCGTTGTACCCTTGAGCAAGGTACTTAACCTAAATCGCTTCAGTACCCTTTTAAGAAATACTGCATCAAAATGTACGGGGTTTTCTTAAAGCTGTAGTTTATAATTTCAGACAAACATTAATCCTGTAATTGGGACGTATTCGTCTCATCACCAGGGGCAAAGTTTACGGGGCTACCAACATGTGCCTACATTATAATCACCTTGTCAAAAGCCTCTCCGTCTTTCTCAGCCCTTGTCTGAACATACTTCTCCACATCATCTGCATCAAGATCGGCAACTTCCACCTCAGGAAGATCTCCCGTAATCAGAAATTTTATTGAAGAAACAGAAATACCAATATTAAACAACTAAAGCAAGTTTATAACAATTGAGCCCATACAATAAACTGTTAATGGAGTTGTTTTGATGTTCAGTCCCTACTGTGGAGTTGTCTGTTCACATCAGCTGCCACTTCCTCCCTGAAGGATTGTAAATTTGAATCTTAGAATCAAAGCGAAACATGTTAAAACACATAATCAGATTTTTTCTACATACCTCTGACAACAGCCGTGGCTCCCGTCCATACATCAGGCGATAGGGCGAGTACCTAGTGGAGGCATGGACACAAGAGTTATAGGCAAACACAATCTCTTTAAGTTTGTCCTCCCACCTCTCTTGGTGTCCATCAAGGGTCTTGCCAATGGCCCTCTTCAGGGTCTGGTTGGTCCGCTCATCCAGTCCATTCGTCTGGGGATGGTATGCCGACGTGATGCGATGCTTGACCCCAAAGTTCTCGAACAAGGTCTGGTTAACCTAAATCAAAAAACACAGGAGTTATCAGACTTCTTCCTTGCCAGAGTAAATTCAGCAATTATTAATCCCTTTGTGCAGCTGCTGAAGGGGTTACCATAAACTGAATAGAGAATACCTGTCAACATTGGGCTTTGAAAATAAGGGAGATCAGTCTTCGCAGACTCCAAACCCTCCCGGGAGAAAATTTTGTACATTTTAAAGTTAAACGCATCAATCTGGTGTAGTGAAGGTCCTGCTTTTTGCTCAACTGAGACATTCGTTGCTCCTGCAGCCAAACTATTAGTGGAAATTAAAAACTCTGTTTTAACTTTATTGGTAGACGATTCATGACGATTTTTGCCCAATGCGTAGTTTCTAAGTGTCACGATTTTCCCGTAGCAAGTCAATTTAACAAGCACCCCCCCACCCAGTCTATACCTACCCATGCGTGACATAGTGGACAATAGCGTCTATGTCTGAGTTAATAAAAAAAATTAAAAAACCTCATCTCCAGTTACACTGCAGGGCGATAAGATAGGAGGGTGCTATTAATAGCCAAAAGCACTTACAACCCTCGTCTCACCACAGCCACCGACTGTAAAATGCACCATTTATACACGCTAAGAAAATCATGTTCAGATATAGAAACAATTACATTTTCTTTTACATTGTAGCCTACAAATAAGCATTCGCCGTTTTCCCTGGCTTACTATACTATATACAGTACCTGATGCATTTCGGTTTAGAAGACAATTTTTTATCCAAAATCTCTTGTACAGAAGCATCCTGAGCAAGCCAATTCTAATGATTTAACATTCAATTGTGTATATGTATATATATATAAATATATATATATAAAAGCAAAATACAGGAGATTCAAGGGAAAAAATACCAAATGGGAGGACAGCGGGAGATGGGGTTAAAATACGGAAGAAACCCGGGTTGGCAGGTATAGTGGTAACTACATAAACAAAATATACGTGCAATGCAAATACTTGACCTTATTCCAGAACTCGCAACCCTGGTCCGTCAAGATGACCTCAGGCGCACTATGGGTGTAGAACATGTCCATCAAGGCCTGTGTGATGTCAAAATGACAATAAAAAATTCATATTCTTTACTAATCATATGACAACGTCTGTGATGTGCATGTGAAAAAATGTGTACTATACCTGTGATGTTGCCACTGCCGTCTTTTCCTTGATGGGTATGGCTTCCACCCACTTTGTGAAGAAATCCGTTGCTGTCAGACAGAAACGATTCCCTTTGCTGGAGGTCTTGAACGGTCCAATGAGATCGACACCTAGGGCAATGAGTCAAATTAGTTAATCAGACAACAAACAGCATGTGATCACACTTCAGCCCCTTTTGTACTTCACCAGATACAGCTCTACACATAACTCACCGATCATATGCCAAGGTGAAATTGGTTTGATGGGCTTCAACTCTGGTGCCTCAGTCTTCACCTTCTCAAACTTCTGGCAGGCAATACATGTACTGACCTTAAGGTACGATAGGATAGCAATGTAAGGCCTCGCGGTGGTACAGCGGTAAGAGCAGTTGTACTCCGAGGATCGGGGTTCGCGCCCCGGACCTGCCAGTTCCGAGCATGGTCGGGCGAGCGGCAATTGGCGGCTGCTCCCGGGTGGGGGGAGGGGCTCGGAGAGAATCGCTGCGCATATGTCGGCCCCAGGCGAGTTGGAATCACGGTCAGCTTGGGGAGTCGCGCTCTGAATAAGAGCGTGGCGTCCTCCGTTACTACCGGCTGATGGGGTTGTGCAGCAGTGATTCTCTAGCGGTTGCTACATGGGGGGAGTTGAATTAGAATAGGGATTCAATTGGCTACCAAATTGGGGGAAAATGGCAAAAAATCAGAAATAAAAAAAAATAAAAAAAAGGATAGCAATGTAAAATACCTCATGTTATGTGATCTTGGAAAAATTTGGCAAATTTTTTTTGTTTTGAATTGATCTCATACCCAGTCCAGAGTATCCCGTGTAATGCCACGCCAGTAGAAGCATGACCCGATCTTCTCCTGCATCCGTCTCGCTCCAAAATGGCCGGCATGGGCCTCAGTGAGCACCTCCATCCTTTCCTCTTCAGTTAGGATCACCCTCTTCACCGACTGCCCATCTTTGTAGTATAGGAAACTACCTAGGCAGACAATAGGAAGACACACACCTACGTTGCACCTGGGGGGTATACTATGAAGTAGGATTACTGAGTTAGCTGGATAACTGCACTGAATAAAACCTGCTTCATACTATACCCCCCAGGTGCACAAAGTGTGGCTTGATTAGGTATATCATATTTACAATGATGGACAGTAGGCTACAGTTTAGGAACAAAGAGATGACAAAGTTGTGTAAAAACTACAGCACTATATGGATTGCGTACCTTGAAGGCAGAATTTTTTGGCATCTCTGCGGATGAGACGCTTCTTGTTCTCGGAGGTCTCCGTCTCATACTGCTTATAGGTGAGGTAAAATAAAATAGCATTTAATGAGGCCATTTTATCAGCAGTCTATCAACCTAATCAATCAATTAATTCAACTATCAGCAGGCTATCTATATCTAATAATTAAGCTTGTTAGCGTTAACAAGACAATCGTAACACAATAGTCTAGCACGTTACAGACAAATAATAATAATAATAATAATAATGAAAACAAAATAAGAGTTATCTCTTTGATGATTTGGGTCTCTGCTCAAGGAACTCAGGTAGGTCAACCGGTAACGTTAGTGCTCTCTGCTGCGTGATCCACTGGTCAGTCTGAGGTAAATTCTTGCAAAGCAATGCGAAACAAAGCAGTCTGAGGTAAATTCTTGAAATGAATAGCCTATATATATTACATTATACATGTATGCAGTATATTACATTATAAATTGTATAAACTTTTAATTTAAATTTTTTACCTCAGGTGTTGAATATTAGCTTGGTTCAGTAAATTCTCTCTCTCACACACACACTGTTACGATCCCCACGGGCCTAGGGGTGCATGGGGTAGGTAACTAGATGTTATTTATACCGGGTGATGTAAAATATGATGAACTAGTAATAACAATATTGAAAACAGACCAGATAGCAACTCAGTGCATAAGTTTACTGTGGTAAAGAAAAGTATACAAACAGTGCAACACTAAATACATAATACACAATACCAGACTCACACAACCAGGCTCAAGGGACGCTGGATGTTGCCAAAAGAACACCCAAAACAAAACTAGCTAACACAGAGAGTAGTAACTAATCTAGTGTATCAAGTACACAAAACAAAAGCCTAACTACTCTAACTAGCAGACTGAAAAATACAGTGGTTGGCAATCACCCCTAAGGACGAGTGGTTCTATACATAAACAATCTACGGGCATATGTATAGGAGCCCCCAGTCTTACCTGTCCAAAGACCTGGAAGTGTACATTGAACAGAACACATTCAAACAAAACTATGGTAGACAAACTGTATATTTAGAGCACACCAACACACACACTTGACCCAAAAACCACACTCCCGCTAATTCTTCTTCTTCTATTTTGGTGTTTTATGGCGGTTTGTAGACAATTAAATTGTACATTACCGCCACCAACCGGATTGGAGTGTAGATCTGGATTCATTAAATTTAATTTATCTTAGGTCTGTATATAATAAAAAATAAAAAATACTAAATAAAACCTAAAATTATACCAAACAAACTATTATACGTCTCTTAAATCATATTTGAATCTCTTCATCTCGATTTGAATGCCTACATAGGTCCTTTAGAACCTGTTTCCTGACTTTGATTCAGACTCAATTCTTTTTGAATTTGTTCCCAACAAAGACCTTTCACCTCCAAGAACTTTTCCGCTCCCTTGACTATTATTCTTATTTTCTCGGTTTTGCTTTTAGCTTGATCTGAACAATTGAGGACATAGGCAATGAATAAAACCAATTTTTCAGTACTTAACCCTTTAGCTTGACAACACTGTTCGATCCCAACTCTAGAAGTTTGGTTTACAATTGTTCTCTCAGAATCCTCTACTCTTCTTTCTCCTTGCACTTCAAATCTAGAAGGTTGGTAATTTCTCTCCGATTCTTCTACTCTGCTTTCTCCTTGCACTTTCTTTACTGCCTCTGCATACGTTATGTTATTTTGTGTTTTGATTTGCTGAATTTTCATTGCTCTTTTTTTAACTTCACATCCGCCATATGCCACGCTATGACCACCTCCACAGTTGCAGCATTTAGCTTGCACATTATCCCCACACTCTCCATACTTATGATCTCCATCGTTGTTTCCCCCTACAAACTGCGGCAATATGCCCGTATCTCTGGCATTTGTAGCAACGTAGCGGTGTTGGTACATAAGCCCTTACCCTAAAGCTCATATATCCAATTTGTACTCTTTCAGGTAAAATTGTACCCTGAAACACCAATAGTACTGATAAGCTCTTTTCCTTCCTTCCATTCACTGTTCTAAACAGTCTTTTAATTCTACTCACTTCTCCTCCTTCGATAACCTCTCCAATTTTATTCATATCTTCTTCTATCGGTATGCCTGTTATCACTCCCCATTTAACTCTATCCTCACCCAATACTTTTTTTTCAATCACCGTTTTCCTGACGATATTTTCAATCTGCAACGCCCTATTTTTCTGTTCTTCGTTTTTGCATTTTAAAAACAAACTTCCATCTCGAAGTATTTTAGCCATTTCTATATCTCCTACTTTCTTTTTCAACTCCCTGGTCAAAGTCATTAGACTTAAGTTGGTATTTTCATTTTCATCTTCCCGCCTAAATTTCAGTATTATTTTAAATTCTTCTCCCACCAATTTCTTACAAACTGATCTTGATCCTTCACTATCAGAGCTACTTTCCTCCAAACTCCGTTTTTTACTTTTATCAGCTGGCTTCCTCACCTGCTCTTCTATCCTCACTTTCCCTCTACCCCGTCCTCTCCTACTAGCTACTCTACTCCGTTCCTCAACATCCATGTCATCCTCAATGTCCTCTGAAATCCCTCCACTACTACTCGCCGCCATCATTCAACCGGGCGGCCCACTTACCACTTTACACTAACTTCCCACTCCCGCTAATGGCAAACAGTCCAGTTTATATTGCAGAGGTGGCGGGTTCTGATTGGATGATTGAAATGACAGAGGGCTTGGATAGATGACAGCGGGACTTGATTGATGATTGACAGGCGGCACAGCGAATGAAGGTGGTGGCAGGCGAAGGCATGGAAGTCCACAAAAGAATAACACAGGCACGTAACACACACACACACATATATATATATATATATATATATATTTTTTTTTCCCTCACAGATCTCGAATAGTAATTCTGAGGTGCTTACCTCACACTGCGTTTAACCCTCTCCAAACTTCGCTTGTTCTATTTATTAACATGAGCGACGGTGACTGTCACTGTACCAACCAATCATATATTAAAGTGGCTGGTCAACATGTGGCAGCCCTATACAACACATAATAACTTTTGCACCAATGACATTACTTTTGTTTGTTTATTCGACCGACTCTGAACCAATGAGCAACGCCATATTCCTCATAGCTGCAAATTGGCTACTGCACTGAAAACCAACCCAGAACAGTGTTTTTGCTAGTTCATATCAGAGATTGTATAGCAATCTCTCTATGGACATTGTTCATATCAAAGACCAGTTGATATCAGAGATTTTGTAATCGGTCTAGGCTACTACTGGGGCTTTGATTCATATGTTCCATATGCGAGGGTTTTCCGGGTTTTATTCAGCAGTTAGCTGCAAGCTAACAGAGTGAATCCAGGGCAGTGGTTAATCCGCGTACGAGGGTGTTCAGGCCTTTTTATATATTTCCGTGGATGCATTTGCATATTTCTTTCGGTTAAAATCCTTCAATTCGTATTCAGGACGACAGCTACCTATTCTGTCAAGGATATAGACAATATGTGTGGCCGTTATTTTCTAAAACAAACCAGTTTTAACCCGTGAAAATGACCCATAAACATGGAGGAATGGTTGACGTTAGCTTAGTCGTCTTAGAATCTTTATCTCCAGAGAACTTAACTACAACTAACAGGCAGCTTCGGTAAGCTGTTTTCGAACTTAAATTACGTCACCCGGATCTTTTTTGCAGCCCGGATAAAATGTATTGACCAGGCAGCGTCGTTATAGCAACAGACGCTGTTTTAGAACGTCAAGTACGTCACAGAAGGTTTTAACAGCTGTTTCAGAGCGTGAAGACGTCACCCGGATCAATTTTGTAGCCCGGATCAAATTTGTTGCGACAACTCCCTTTAATTTTTTTGGCGATAAAAGGTAAATTATCTGGGAAAAGTATATATGGTATAAAGGTAAAACTTCATAGAAACCTGGAGGGTGTATAAAGGTATGAATGGTGTTGATGGTGGGAATGGTGTAGGAGGAGGGTCTCAAAAAGTGGCGGAATAATAATAAGTGGTAACAATAGAATAGAATAACTTTTATTTCCCTTTTGGGAACTTCAGTTGTAGGCCCAGCAACAACCAAAAATACAGACAGTGGGGCAAACCCACAACACACAAACAAACATATCAAATAAAGACATTCAATAGAATCATTGCATTAATCAAGTGAATTAAAGTGGAATACAGCCATGATTAAAAATAGCCTCCGCTGTCCCGAGATGTCCAGTGTCATAAGCAGTCCAACACACAAACTCCACCTCCAGGACTTTCCTCCATGTACGCAGTGTTGCAGTCTCTGTCCACTGTCGAAACGGAGCTCAACCTTCCCAGTCGCCGCCTCACTTCTCTGCATCATCTTCTCCTTCCCTGGTGGCCTTCCCGCAGTCTCGGATCAATCCCGACATCTTCAACTCCGGTGAACAGCGATGGTAAACTCTGTGGCGGCAGATCCAACGGACATTCCAAAGCATATGCATCTCCATAGTGATGACCACAAACAAAATCATCCCGACTAGACAATTCGTCAATATTATAAAAATGAGCAGTAGGAGTGCCCCAAAAAATCTCCATCCGCTTCCCCGTACCACAACAGACACACAGCGCATGAAAGAAAAAAAACAAAAGCCAGACACAACAAAGCACATTCAAATGAACAAACACGAACATGAGAGACAGCGCCATTACAGCGCCACGTGACGTCATAGGTATAGATTTCACAACCACACCTAACAAGTGGGACGATTTCCCTTAACACGTTCAATGAGAATTCGAACACTGCTCACCACCACTGAACAGTTTTTTGAGCCTGCCGTCCTCCCGTGTTCAACTAGACCCCAGGGAATGCTTTGTAGCCTATTATTTGCTACCTCCTGGAGCAAAGCAAAATCCAGAGGTGTTAAGACTGCTTATATACATACGCGATTTAGGCTTGTCCTTTCTGATGTCACAGGTTGCGTTTTATTTTTGGTTGTTTAAAAAAAAAAAATCTTGGCGCTACTATTGTTCAAAGACGTTAGCTAGCTTATCAATTTAGATATTAATTTAGCTATTAATATGCTCCCGTCCACAATCGCCCTACTCTCCCGTTAGTTTCGGTGTGTTTTTGGCAGGGAGGTTGATTAACTTTGTCTCCCGAGTCTGATTTGGCAACACTGCCATGTTTGTCAATGCTGGGTTAGCTAGCTAGCAAGCTAACAATAGCTCATGGAAAGTCGTTTTAACATTGAGCTAGCAAGCTAACGATAGCTTATGGCAAGCAGTTTTAATTTAACAGTTATTCGACTTCCATAGCTACCTTAAATTAGTCCGAACTCACTGCCCAATGTCCTAGCTGGCTGGCCATGAGTTAAGTTAGCTATCTACCGCGATTGCCTAGCTACTAGCCAGCTGCTCCAATACTAGCTAGGCCTACATCTTAAGTGCAGCTAGTTTAACTACAGCGTATTATTTTGCTTACAAAATAAAAAGTAGCCACAAACAGCAGCTAACTATCTAGGCAATTGTGGTAGGCTAGTTAGCTAAGTCATATCTGGCCAGCTAGCTAGAAAGCTAGGCAGCTAATTGGGACTAATAAGGTGCTAGCTATGTAAGTCGAATACATGTTAAAAGGGCTTGCCGAACTAGCTACGAAGACTTTAGTTTTAAATGGTATTCATTCATATTTTTGAATTTTATCTAAAACAAATTGAAAGGAACAGTTTGAAAGGAGCTCTGACATGACTAGCTCCTAGCTACACTTGAGAGCCGCCGGCAAGGATCTGCTGAGGTAATGACGTGTATTTATTCCTACAAGTTGTAGTTTGAATATAGAAACTTGGCAGCAACATACTTTTTAAAACCATATAAAAGCCTAAGAATTCATGGTTAAGATATTTATATGTGTAATTTGTCATAGAAAAAAATGTGAAAACTCTTTCGCTTATATTAACCACAGACCTTATATTCGGTACAAATCCGGAAACCCTATGGGGAGAAAGCATTGGAAATCTGGTGAGGGAACCCATGGCTCGAAAATGCTAACTCACTTCTGGGTTTTTGGACTAAAAACTGTTTTGGAATTAATTGTTGTACTTATAGTTTTGGAAATTTACTTCTGGAACCCGGATGTCCAGGCAGCTGTCATTCACGCGAATATAACATTAGGCCTACACAGACTACTAAGCTATGTTAATATTTCCAAACTTAAGTACTGCACCCCTAACCAAAAACATGCTTTGCTAGATGTAATGTGTTGCAACGACGATATATTCACCGAACAAAAGCGCTTTTTCTCAGCATATTTAACCTATAGCTACTGATTTTGTGAACCAACCGTAAAGTAATGCTGCCTTCCAACCATAGAATGTAGAAAGCTTCCCACCACCCAACTTCGGAGTGGTTGACATCTCTATGGTAATGGCGAGTTCTCTTAGGATTGTGGGCAGCGTAGTCCTTCACCAGTTATACAGGTATAAAACATGATTTCTTAAACTAAGTTGAAAGCATACTGACTTATGGCTTCTAAAG
The DNA here is from genome assembly GCA_022702515.1 of Ilyophis sp. 1 JC-2022. Taxonomy (NCBI): domain Eukaryota; kingdom Metazoa; phylum Chordata; class Actinopteri; order Anguilliformes; family Synaphobranchidae; genus Ilyophis; species Ilyophis sp. 1 JC-2022. The sequence continues at coordinate 71,151,655 of CM040403.1, read as the reverse complement.
GAGCATATACCATTGTTTCGCAATCTTATAGCTCATTGTAAGTGTACCTTTTACGTTTAATACATTATGACTATTAATCAAATTCTCCAACGGTGAGGGTGAATGGCATTTTTACTTCTGGAACCAGACTGTTCAGCTCTGTTGCTCAGCGTTTTAGCAGTTACCATGATGCTTCACATCCCAGTGCGCAGGCTCTAGTTCCGAAAAGCCCCATAGTCAAAAAGTGAACTGGATTCACGCGCCAGTGAGCAGCTCCCATAGAAATCCATGAAACCGCTGAGCAGAAGTTGTCTCCAGTTCTTGTATATCTCCATGGTTTTACTCAGTTACAGTTACCCAGCAAACTCAGTAATTTGTGCTTCGTAGTTTCCCCCCAGGGCTATTATAATCCATTGTGAATGTGCAGATTTGGCAAAGCATGGTAATACAGAATTGCTTTCTCAATACAAAAAAATAATAATAATAATTTTTTAAAAAGACTACACTTACATCTGGCGCTAACTCAAATGCAGGTGTCTTTGCTATCTTACACACAGCACAGGCATCATTATAGCACCCAGCGCTCACGTTGTTTAAATACCAAGTGATCTTGCGCCCATAGCATGAACTGGGCGGGTTGGTCTTAAGATGAGGTGTGGCCAGGATATCTTGAGCCAGCAGAAAGCACTCATGCTAAAACCACCACAAACCTGGTCTAACGTCATGTCGCAGTTGTTTACATGTTGTTTTAATGGCACATATAAGTGTGGATTATATCTATGAACACAAATTGAGAGGTGTGTGTGTGTGTGTGTGTGTGGATGGTAAAAATAATTGTGGATTATACTTATATATTGTGTTTGTCTATTTTTGATAGAAATCCACCTCCATAGAGGTAGATTAATTTATCACTTCCATAGATTCATTTATCATTTAGGAAACCTTACAGCACAGTTTAAAGGGGAACCAAGCCCCGAGTTTTAGCTAGACCACGCCTCTTTCGTTATTTCAAAAAATGCATCCAGTGACATTAAAAAAGGAGCTGGACTATGGCTGGCTACCACGCCCCTTCCCATACGCTGCCCTCGCTCTGTCAAGGAAAGAAAAAAAAGTATCCCCCTCCCTTCGCAAGGCATTTTTGGATGACGATGCGAAGCAGGCGAAGTGATCAGAAGAGATGGGGAGCGTGGTGTGATAACCAATCAGATTAAATATTTGACGTATAAACTGTCCTCCTTTTCTAATTTTATTTCCACATTTCTTGTTCTGTCATGGAGGACCCGTTAATTATTGCTGTGTTGGGATTTCCCAAATAATATGATTGGTATAATTGAACAAAGTGTTTTTAAAAAAAATAAAAATAGCACATACTTGCACCTATAATGTCTCTTCGTTTGTCTATGCGCAACAATTTTCTTTTAAAAAAACATAATTTTAAGACCCCCGTGACCTACGATAATTTTATATTTCCCATCTGGCATCACTGAAGTGGGACAACAAATTGAACAACAAGTAGTCAGCTAAACTGAACGAGATTGGTTTAGTATTAGGCTTGGCAGATAATCATGGCATAAACTGTATAAAAATGGTCGCTAGAGGTTTCTGCTTTCTGGGAGGGTGGGCTAATTAGCCTGCTTTGTTCAACACAGCTTCAAACAACATAATGACGAGTATAGTTGACGCTAACCAAACAGCTTGTTAGTAATGTAGTTAGCTAACGACATAGATATTAAACATTTTTAGTAACGTTAACTTTATATGAATTTGAGGCGATTTTAACAAGATAGCTGCAACGTTAGCCTTCAACATTAATCTGTCTAACACGACGTTGCATTGCAAAAATCACCAGTTTATTAGTCTAACATCAACATTCCAGGGAGGCTTAATTACAGTTTTCACTGTGGCCATTTTATCACGATTCCTCATTATTCAGGAAACACTTCACGCTATTATTAGCAGGACAAGGAACGCTGGTTCATGGAAAGCTTGACGACTGCAAACCACAGACGGTAAATAAACAAACAGGTGCAACAATCAATTAAGTATGTGAATGTAATCACAGCATAGACAAATTCAATAATTTATCGATGTATTTATTGTTTTGATTCTCACAAAACCCACTCCGCAGTGGCTCTGGTCATGGTTCTCGATTCACAGCGGCAGCCATTACTCTCTGCAAAAGGGACAAAATCACTACCTTCACGTGACATGTCACGTTAGCCAATCGTAGAAAAAACTTTGGGCAGTGGAAAAAGCTAAATTTTGAGAAGCCAGTTGCCTTTCTAGTTCTTATATAGTTCTGTGGCAGCTGGTCTTCGCAGAATGCGGGTGGGGAAAAAATAACGCTAAATGTCAGGCACACCGGTGCGAACAATGAAAATACTTAGTCGCACTCTGGAGTTCTGTAGGTTACAAGTTGGTTATTGAAACAGTCAATGTTTTAAAATGTTGCTAACTTTTATCTAAGGTCTGCAACCTAACAATAAATTCAGTAAAGTTAGCTTGCAATAATAGATAATCAATCATGCTCTGTGTAAGCCAGTAACAAGGCTGTGAACTTACCGATGGGTGTCGGTGAAGTTCAAATTCACGTCTTTTTTTTGTGTGGGCGTGGATGGGGGAGTGTTCCATAGACAATTTTGAGACACCGGGGAGTGGTCATTTATTGTGTGATGTCAAAATCGGACCGCAAAATTAAATCGTCTATTTCTCCAAACCTAATGAAAATACAAATTTGATAGTTCCGTGGTGTTCTCGCAATGCCCCTATGTACCAGCATCATACAAAACACCAGAAAGTAAGAAACTACCGTGTTACCTTTTTAAACTTATTCATCCATTCCGTTATTTCAATAATTCTGAAATAGTATTGTATAGCAGAAGAAACTGGTAGAAAAGCATCTTGGTGCTGCCCTCTAACAGTTGAAATTTTCTTTCTGCTCCCCACTCTGCCCCCACCCCAATCGTGATGTCAGAGTACCTTTTTGGAGGTACCTCTGTCATATGGATAATTTTTGTCGCCCACAACATAAATAGTTCTGGCACCTGATTGGTTAGACGCACTACGGTCCTTTGGTTCCGGCTCCACGTTTTTTAAACGTTTTTTAAACCTGTTCATAAACTCTTATTCCACCTAAACGGTCCACTAAAATATGTTTCTGAAAATATTTGAGGTGGGAAATAGGCCATGCAGTTGCTGAATCTTGATCTGCAACGTCTAGTTTGACGGTTTGATCTGTGTTATACAAAATAATTTGTACATTGTACATTAATTTATGCAAATGACAATGAACACCCCCCACAAAGTGTTTTTCAAAATTGTGTAGTAGGCAGAGACAGGCTGAAACGGTGAGTGCACTTATTTTTTAATTAGTGTGAGCTATGATATATATTTTTTGTTTTGCTAGTTTTAATTAATGACTTATTTGAACACAATGCGGATTTGGCTTGTTGCCATTGCTGTCCATGAAGTCCATTCACCTGTCAGTTTATAGTTGAATCAATGAATGTCTTTCAGCTTGAATTATTTGCCATGCACATACAGCACAGAAAATGAAAGCATAAGGTCTGACTGATAGAAATCCTTGCGATCTGAATATGGGACATTTCTTTTTTTGGCATGCGTAGCTTTATCTGGCACAATTAGCAGCTCATTGCAATACTGTGCTTGTTATTGTGGTTAGAACAAAAACCAGCATACACAGTGGGTCCCCCAGGCCCGGGGATGAGAAACACTGAGCTAGATAACTAATTATTAACCATTGATATTACATGTGTTTTACATAATTTTTATACCCTTGTAAAAACAGGACACCTTGGAAATGCAGTTTCCTGAGCTTGTGATGAACTTAAATGTTAATGCATATTTTTGGGGGGATTTGTATCAAAAATACTCATTGGGAGTGTGTCTAGGGCTGCAAAGAGAGGGGATTTACGAGGTAACTTTTGCTAATTTTCTAAGACCACTCACTTGAACAATCTCATGCTTAAGCAAAGCTGATAAAATCCAAAAGGTTGAAGAAAACAATAAAAAAACTAAATGTGCTGAACTGGCCCAAGTCCAGTTTCTGCGACATATGGTACCATCAGTACCATATGAACACAAGTATGTGTTCACATTGTGGTAAACTATCATCATGTTTGACATTTTTTGAAAACCCATGGTTTTCTCCCTAACAATGTGTGCAAAGTATTTGTAGTGACCCCTCAAATAAGTTGAATACATAAAAAACCAAAGACATATTTGCGATTTATGAAAAATATTAACAGCATAAATTTAGAAAATTACCTCAATTTCCAAAATTACCTCAAAATTCTTAAAAGGAAACTTCCCCGGAACTTTACAACCCCAAGTGTGACAGGCCAGTTTTAATTCGGCCTCGTACGCACTTGGGTTTTAGTTTTGAAATGTTTCGAAAGCATTTTAGTTGAGAGGTTTTTGATGCCTTCACCTGTTCGTACACATTAACCGAATGATTTTCGAAAACATTTTAAATTTAAAACCCATTGGAGCTAGGATCAGAAACATTCCCTTAACTGGTTTTAGCTGTGAGTATGTACAGGATAGGTTGCCGAAACCTATTCCCTACCGGGATTTCAAACATCTTCACAGTTGAACATTTCTGTTTATTTATAATATTAATAATACTAATAATAATAGTAATTATTATTATTATATTTTATCTTATGGCTGCAGATTGGCTTATGGCTGCAGATTGATCAACTTGGAAGGCATCTCCGTAAACATGTGGAAAGTAGCAAATGATCCATGATGTTGATATAGTTACCAAAAAACGCAAAAGATCAAATCCGCTGTCAAAGAAACTGCTGTGTGGAGCGCATTTTAGGTTTTGAAAACCACAGAATGCATTTTAGTAATGTTTATGAACAGGGCAAGGTAGCGAGAACCTCTCAACTAAAATGTTTCAAAACTAAAACCCTAGTGTGCACAAGTTCTTAGATGTCGCTCACAAAACATGTCTTGTTTCATACCAGGTTCCAGGCGGTAAGAGTGGCCTTGATGACCCGGCCCCTGTGCTTTGGGTCCAGAGTCTTGCAGGGGAAGGCCCCTGACATGGCAGAAGGTAAATCCGCCACAATTTCCAAAGAACAGAAGGACAGTAGCTACTGGCCTACTCCTCAGTGATGCTTCACTACACATGGCAGTGTTTCCCTGGGGAAATATAGGGGGGAGCTTATTGACTGCTGGACCAGCGAGAACGGACTGCATCATACTCAAACATTGATTTAATTAGTATCCATAACAAAAACCTGAATAAATAACTACCAGGGTGTGAAATTAACACCCACCACCAGTCAAATGCTGGTAAAATACTTTATTTTTTTCTACTCGACCACCCACTTTGGCAGATAACCAAACAGGTTGTGTTATATTGTATAAAGTTGGCTAGTGATTTTTAGAATCCACAAGCCACTCTGGTCACTGGGTGAAAAAGTTAATTTAATTCCCTGATAACTATAATTAAAATAACATTGCTACTTCACTTCGATATTGGCTGTGGAGAAAATGTATACATGGGCTGGCTGTACTCTTTCTGAGGCTCACTAAATTATTTTAGGTTAGATTGTGCTGTGTTACTGAATATTATTAGGAAACAAAGTTCCTTTCTTTGAAATCAAAGTCAGGACATTGTAGGAATTCACAACAAACACTTTACAAAAGAAAGGAAAAGTTTATTGTATGTCACCGGCCAGCAGGAAGATCAATGAAACGCAACAAAGGTTTGTGCCGCAGTAACCCTCAATGCACAGAAATGGCATCGAATTAGTGCCTTGGACCACAGAGAAAACAGACCTCACGATTAGGGATGTGCGCGTTTAGTCGGCTAGTCGATTAAACGTTGCTACCCTCGCTAGTTGGCACCAGAAATACTAGTCGGTTAAACTTATTATTTTATTAATGTACACATTTAAATTACATATTGACATAATTTGCACTGAAATGTCATGTTTTCCTGGTCAAATGTTGCTTTATAAAAAAACGAGCATCCGTTACTAATGTTAACAACGCCGGATTAAAAAGATAAATTAAAAAACGAAGGAAAAAAACTAAACGCATTAGCCTGTTTGCCCTGCAAGTTAAACCAGCGAGGTGGAAAGAGTAAGTAGGCCTATCACGTTATTGAATAGCCCAATAAAACTAATCTAATGTCACGTCGATCCGTCGGCATAATTGTTATTTTTTTGTGTTCCTAAAATTGGTAGCTTTTCTGATGACCGATTATTATTTTTTTACTGTATTTGCTATGCGATCGCGTTCACCCAATGAAAATGCCGTTGTAATAATCAGGCACGTTTCCTAAAAATGTTTTGTTACGTTGAATATTGTTTTCAATAAATGTTATTTGTTAACTTTTATTTAGTGAGTTGTCATGTTTTGTAGGGTAATGTGCAATGTTCATAATGCAAGGCGCAAAGTGCCACACATTTCAGCGGCATTTAAAATACGATTTGGTTATTGAAGAATGTGATTAACGGTTTCAAATGGCTCTTATAATATGCGCAATATTTTTTCGGACAATGTTTAACCTTATAGATTAAATTGTGCTCCAATTTTGACTGTTTTCTGAGTGTTTTCTTACTTTTAGACTAGTCGACTAGTCTAAGTTTAAACTTCCGTTTAAACGTCAGGGAAATTAGTCGTTAGGAACATCCCTACTCACGATCAGCCATGACATTCATCCCCTGCCATGGCAGTTTCTCAACTGTGGTCACTTCCCTATCTGTTACCCTCTCTGATTTCTACTTGTCAGAGTGAAGGAAAAAAAAGATGCATATATACAGTGCCCTCCACTATTATTGGCACCCCTGGTAAAGATGAGTAAAAAGGGTTATATCACCGTTTGGTTTCACCAAAATTCACCAATCAGATTTTTTCCTTGTTCTGTTTCATGGTTTGCAGTCCTCATTATTGTTTTCACCTGGGCTTCTACGTGCAGGGTACGTAAGTTCCTCACTTCCGCTTCTCCGGTGCTTGTTTGTCTTTCGACATTGCATTCGAGCCAGGTATAGCTAGGTACTAGCGTCCTCCTGATATTAAACCTTGTTTATGTTCAGGGGGGACTTGCTATTAGCTACTTAGTCAGGTATAGGATTGTTTTCCTCCTGGTAGCGTTCGGCGCTATCCTTTTTGTATATTGCTGTTTTCTAGGAGACAGTGTTTTTTTGTACCTTTGTTTTTGGTTTTACACTCCTCCGACTCTGAGCTAAAGTAGCCGAAGGTGTTCTTTTGTTTGCTAAGTTTTCCGTTATGCTCATTACTTGAGCTTGGGAGATTCACTAGTTTACTAGTTCGCCCGTTTTTGTGGGTTGATTTTCGCTTGTGGCTGTTTAGCCTTCAGAAATTACGTTCCTGTCTTCTTTCTTCCTTTTATTTTCTCTCCCAGTTATTGGTCCTCACGATTGTGAGCTGACTTGTTCTGATTCACTCACCTTCGCGTTTGAATCTCTGAACCATTAAGAAACCCATTACGCATATTTATATTTTTCATAAAATTGCAAAAAAAATCATCTGGCAATTAGTCTGTCATTAATTTAGCTTTTAAATGCTAACTAGCATACAATGTGCAGTGCAATGCCCCCTTTCCTAATAGTTAATTTTCTTATGAAATTGTGAACACATTTTGCAGTGATAATAAACGAAATATTTTGTAGATTCTTTAATTAATTTTGCTTCTAAATTCTAACCACAATGACATATGAACATGAACAAAGCCCCAAAATAAATTCAGAGCGCAGATGCCAAGCCTAAGAGATAGACATGTTTTTTTTATCAGAAATATCAGCGGTGTCCTGTGACTACAGAGCTAGGGAAATGTGTGTTATGGGATGGATGTTTTTCTTAGCTAGAGAGTATTGATGAATTTTCAAAATCTCTTAATTTTCAACAACAGAAAATAACCTCCTGTCCATTACCTTTTTGGTCCTTGCTCACTGGGGAAGTGACACTTCAAAAAGGAGATTTATCATGGTTTTGAAGGCCAAACAACTTGCTCCATTGGAACGTGTTTCAGCCCACTGAGAAGCTGTGTTTAAAAGATAAATTTCTCCATAATAGCTATCAGTGAGGTTGTGCTATGCCCAATTATAAACAGTGTTTCACTTTCACCCGCACCGCCTACAGCGTTTTCCGCCCCCACCGAAAAATAATGTAATAATAAACCTATTTCGGGACCACCCACAGGTTAGTCCCAATACTGGGTGAGGCAGAGTAGCCTATTTTCAACACTGCCACCAACTTTAACCGGTTTTGGTCCGGCGCCGCAAAATGAGCACACACTCACTGAACACAGAGATAGAAAAAGGTAAATCACTTTTCTAAATCTGTCAGTTCATATGGGGGACCAATCAGGGGGCACTTTAAGATCTACCCAGACCAAAGTCTGTCAGTGAGATGAGACCGAGTATATCACACACTGCTTTCACCCACATAGGTGAGACACACACTCCAGTCAATACGCAGCACATCAGGTGAATTATACCAAATTACTCTATTGACCTTAACACCAGTTATGGGCACTGCACTCAAGGGGGCTACTACCCCATATGCACAATAATCACTCGAAGTGAATATAAAGTTCCCCAGCCCGCCCACCCAGATCTAAACCAGTCCTTATCCCCATATCCACTATTTAAAACAACATACAATAATTAAAGTTGCAAGCAAAATTTGGGGGTACCAGGCTTAGGACATGAATATAGATATGTGTTATTTGTGCCCTTAAGAGCAAGCGTACAAAGTATTATGATGATAGGATTGATTGTGTTGGAGTTGGAGTGAACCATGTGAAAGGCAACAATGTTAAATCATTTTCATATTCAATCAAGACATTGTTAAATTTAGACAAGGTCTGCCACAATTGATTTTGTCATAGGCCACACCCAATGTTGTCCATATTCAAGATAACAATACATGCTCCTCTCTAGAACATGTGTACCAAGTTTGGTGAAGATTAGTTGCACAGACATTGTTACAAATACAATGGAGCACATTGTATGTCTATGGCAGGAGCACATTTTACACTTTCAAACTCAAACTCCTTAATATATGTGGCCGTTTGGTTTATCCAATCAGTCTGAAAAAGATTTGATCGGACTGGCTTCTTGAAACTTCCCACCAAGTTGATTGGTCAATTGGTCTAGGAGGAGTTTGATTTTAAAGGTTTTTCAGAAAATCCAAGATGTCGGAAAATCTACCCTGACGGACTTTAAACCCCTTTGTTCAGATGGTCTCGCCATGGTCCTGCAGCCAAACTATTAGTGGAAAACACAAGCACTGTGTTTTAACTTTATTGGTAGACGATTCGCGACGATTTCTGGCCAATGTGTAGTTTCTAAGTGTCACTATTTTTCCGTAGCAAGTCCATTTAACTAGCACCCCCCCACCCAGTCTATACCTACCCATGCGTGACATAGTGGACAATAGCGTCTATGTTTTAGTTCATAAATATATTTATTCATCGTATAAAATTAGAATTCCGTCATAGCAACAAGATAAACCAAACAATCGCCTGATCGTATGCCAGAAAAGCTGTGAAAAGCCCTGCTAACTCAAATGCAAAATAAACATGTGAAAGTATTCTCTCATTCTACCATGTATTCTACTACTAATATATGCTACTAAATATGAAATTAATATACAATCCTACCATTGATTTTACACATCAAGATGTTTCTTTCAAAATTCAGTGGTCATTTATTGTCTGGTACAATCGGTTTGAGAAATGTACAGCACTTTATACCGCAATTACACTGTCTGAAACGTCGACACGTAATACCCCCCATGCTCTGCAAGCCTGTCTCGTTCATTACCGTTCGTTCTGGTTTAATTGTCGGCTCTTTTATCCAACAGAGTGCATTATAACGTTCATAACGGTATATCCCAAGTCTTCCGGGATGCTTTATACAATTTACTACCATCCTGCATATCGGTAGTTTTCGTTTTCAAGGTCTCATATTACGCAAGCTGTATATAATAACGCACAAGGGAGAGATAATTCCCCATGCCGACATTTAAAAAATTTTGCGTCTGAAATGCAGTTGGTCTCGCTGGCTACAGATAATAAGTTAAGTAAGTAATTTTTTCCACTCGAACACTGACTTTCCAATATGATTGATAGACCCATTGTTATTTTCGCATTTTGAGCGCATTTCACATACTGTAGTGCAATCGTTAATCGTATTTTTGACGTAGCTTACCGATTTCCATTGAAAATAGAACATTTGGCAGCATTTTGCAGATGGTGGAATGCTATTTTATTTTCATGTTATCATACATAATATAGGCTACTTGTCACTTGTGGAATAGCAACTGCTCATTCCAATTTCCTGTGCGCTGATATGTGGTAGATTAAGGTAAAGATTTCCCCTAATCAAAATGACTAGAAATATTTAAAAAACTACAGAGAAATGCAATCCCAGGGCAAAAGTATACATACTGTAGAGTACAGGAAAAATTGATGTTTTATTGAGGTACACGAGTGAACGATTAGGCTACATATTTAGGTGTATGTAACACTGTGATATCAGTATTTTATCTTAATCCATCAGAAGAAGCAAATGTATATATTTTTATAATGGATAAAACAAATTTAATTAATTTTATGACATGTTTTGCATAGGGGTTTTGGACCCATAGATATCTACCCTCCTATACTGATGAAAATATAGTAATTCCCACTTGAAAATGATGCAAAAGTGAGTTTTATGAGCCAAAAATGTTGATTTGTAGTTAAATATATCTCTTTTTATGTAGAGCAGTACACAATTTAGCCATTTGGATAGATTTGGAGACACTAATGGAAAACAGGGTACACTGCCTATATTTTGCATATTTAGTAGTAGTGGTGGAAATTACGAATCACTTTACTGATTCGAATAGTTCAGTTCAGTACAAAGATTCTAGTCACTAACTATGTGATTTGTTCACTGTGGTCAGTTGCGCAAGCGCACAAATATTCCAACAGCATGCATGATCAGTTCACTATAGCTACTCGTAGATCAGTATATCATTCATAGGTATTGTGCAAAATGATTCCAGTCAAAAGCACTGCAAGTAAAAAATATAAACTTTTCCTATAAACCTCGTATGAACTTTTTGTATTTTTTCCTTGTAGTTATATAGTTTTATGGATTAGGTTTATATGGCCGCTCCAGGTGAGCATTTTAAATATGGATTAGAAACTACGGAAATATATGACAATTTGTGTGTTCTCAAGTTCTGACCATTTCGTAAGTAACCTATTGTAAAACATTGCGTTTTCAAATGGTAAAGTTGTCAAAAGGGTGACAAGGGCCATAGTTTATCCTCTTTTTTTTTTTTAAAGCAGATGATTCTTTTCTCCCAAATTGAATGTCGATGTTCAGTCATCTATGCCCCCCATAGATGACTGAACATCGACATTCAATTTGGGAGAAAAGAATCATCTGCTTTAAAAAAAAAAAAAAGAGGATACAAAGGGTTGAGCTAGGTGCACTGATGTAGCATAGTGCTATTAATCACCCAGTTCGTCAGTAGGCTACTAGATTAAAATAGCGGTTCAGATTAAAATAGCAATCATTCACGCAGTGCGTGATCTAGACTGAAATTACCTGACAACAAATAAAGAAAATGGCTTTAGCTAAACTTCTTACTGAATTTCAAGTGTAAAGAAGAAACAAACGTATAGCCACATATTGATTATATTTGTGTAGCCTATATAAAACATGGTTATAGCATATTAGGCCTTCTTAAAATAGCCTACATTTATTGTGCTATTTCGATGCAAAAGAAAACACGAATGTGCTTCATTTAATCAATATCATTTTTACAGATTTGAAATGGTTTAATAACGGGCAGACTTTCATTAACTCTTAGTTTGATAGTTACAGAATAGGCCTACATGGAAAATGTACAATATAGCCTACAGTAGCCTATGCGATTTTGATTAGAAATGCTTGAACCGTTTTGCTTTCGGTAATGTTACGTTGGGTGGACGTCAGATGCCAGTAGGTAGGCTACAGGTTCCGATCAAGATTGCAGGCTATATTTTTTAAATGTGAAACTGTACCAAAAAACAGTTGACCGGGCTATATTATTTTACTAATACCCCTGCCATTTGTTGCAAACTAATTTATTAGGCAATTGAGTAGCCCGTAGCCTATGCAGAGAGTAACTGATTCGGTTGACAATTATGTAGGCTACTGCGGTGCGATAGTCAGCCGTTCATATAGGCTAGTCAGTTCAGTAGGACTCACTGAGGTTGATGGTTGAAGAGGACATGATGCCAATAAGCAGCATTGACGGTGAGGGATTTCGAGAGCTAATAAACGGGCTGCGCACACGACTCGCTCCCGACCACGTAGCTTAATTGTTCTTGAATAAAAATACGTAGGTCTATCTAGTATGCATATGATAAGCCTATTCAAAACATAATAGCCTATGATTTAAGTTGACTGTTCTAGGCTAGGTCTACTAGTTTAACTGTCGCCTTTCCATTTCAAGAGAGATTATGTTAATGCTGCTAGCGGCTAGCGCAGCAACGGTTTCGCTTGCAACTGATGAGACGGAGCGCAATTTCTTTTCTGTTGAAGTAGCCTATACACGCCTTCATATTCTATTTTTTTTCCGCTGCAATAATGCCTGTTTCTCAAATGTTACAATAAATCTTTGATTGAGGAATATAACATGCATTTTGTATTCTGTATATCATAAGCTATATTTAGTATATTATGTTATCAATTAATCGACTATTGTTTGTTAAGGTTAACAACTATCGATTAAGGAAATTCCTTAAAATTTGCATCCCTAGTAGTAATGTCTTGGAACTACTTGTAATTGATTTACAGCCTTAATATCGAAAAATAACACATTCTAAGCTTTCCAAAGAGTTATAATCATTTGTCATAAGATGTGCGTGTCATGAGCGTATTAACAACACCGTTAAGCGTCTGCGTTTCTGTGGTTTTGCGCATAAGAGCATATACACATCGCTAGTGAACTCCAGAGTGAAATTGTTTTTTTATACAATGGTGAAGTGACAAAAAGATTTTCAGTGCTTGAAACTGCTGGAGGCTGGATTCAGATGAGAATCCATTGCTAAGTGTTGCCTTGTGTACAGGTATGCGTGTGCATGTGTGTGTTATGGTGTTGTATTCATAATAGTATAGCTAGCTAGCCACAGAAAGGCTAGCTAGGTTGTGTTATTATTGTTTATGTCACAGAGCTTTACATTAGTGGTGCTGAATTCAGAATTAAAGGACCTGTAGTTTCTCTTATTCTGGTTTAATTTAGTTTATACCTAGTTAGCTAGCAACCTATTAGGTATTGCCTATAAGCTAAGCCTGCATTAGGCTCAATGATAAAGTATGGGGAGTCTGTGGGGGGGGAAAAGTCCCTGCCTGAGGCGACTTGGATTTTTATACCATAAGTAATGACAATCTATTATGCTGTCAATCTATTATGGCTAGACTGTAACTTTACTGGGAATTTATACGGCACTATAGTCAAAGCTTTCATGTGTTGCCTAGCCATTCATTACATTGCGTGAAACAGCATAGCACCGTCTGCAAAATGCTGCCAAATGTTCCATCTTCAATGAAAATCGGTAGCCTACATCAAAAATAAATGTCACGATTGCACTACAGTATATAAAATGCGAAAATAACAATAGGCCTATCAATCATATTGGAAAGACAGTGCTTGAGTGGAAAAACAAACGTAAATATGTAGCGAGATCAACCGCATTTTAGACGCAAAAATACTTACATATCGGGAAAGAGATCATGTTGCGCTTCTAATTAGTAGAATCATGTGTACCAAATCAGGGTTGAAATGAAAACCTACAGGACGGTAGATCTCCAGGAACAGGGTTGGAGACCACTGCTATAGAGCTTGCGTAATACCAGACTGTTAAAACAAAAACTGCTGTTACGCTGGCCTGCAATACATTTTTCAAAGCACAAAATAAGACATTGCATATACCGCTGATAAGGTTATAATGTACTCTATTGGATAAAAGAGCCGACAATTAAACTAGAATGTAACTGTAATGAATGAGGCGGGCTTGCAGGGAAGGGTAGAAACTCTCTATTCAGCAGAGTTGTCACTAATGGTCTACCAATAAAGTTAAAACACAGAGTTTGTGATTTCCACTAATAGTTTGGCTGCAGGAGCAACGGATGTCTCAGTTCAGCAAAATGATTCCGCCAGTGTTATTATCACTAGGCATCTGTGCAAAGGGGTTAAAGGGTTATAGTTAATCCAGGTATTTTAACCTTGGCTATCCAGGCAGCAGTCGTGAGCTGTTAGCTTGTTTTTTTTGAGCTTGCTATTCTTGTCTGGTAAACAAAAGCTACGGCGTCTCCACTTACATTACTTAACGCAGCCTATAGCCTCATACCAACGACTTTAGATATGACAAGATATGCAACTGGCGCTTTCCCCATTGGATTTTTCGTCTGCACAAGGTGAAGTGATCAGGCATGTACACAGTCGTGTTTTCAGTTAGCTTAGCAACAAGTTGCATAATGTATGCTTAGAGTGGTGTGCATCTTACTGGCGCTAGCCGGATTTAAAGTTGGTTTTCGTTTGATAGTCAAAACCATAACGGGTTGTAAGTAGTACTACTGGGTCCTGACAACCAAGGCATATATAATCTAAAAAGAAAAAGGAGACTTGTGATTTCGTCTGTCTCATAATGACCCGTTTAGCGAGCTGTTTTGTAAAAACTCCATTGACCTTCAGTCATTCAATGAGCGCCTGTTGTCCGTCTAATAAGTTCCAAATGCGTTCCAGCCCCGAAGTTGGACCTCTTGCTACACTCTTTGCTGCTACCAGCAGTAACAATAGGCTAGCTACCGTATTTTTTTTTGAGTCTATGGTTCGATCACAGTAGTAGCTAACATTACATGTTTGTGTAGCCTACAACACAGCAGCTGCTTCTGTTAAAGGCCCCACACAACGGAAGTCAGATCGCATTTTTCCTAATGCTTTTCAGAAGGCTTCCTCGTGAAACCGGACATTGGGACAATAAATTTGTGGGCGGGTTGTTGCGGCGGCGAGCTAGTTCGCTAGTGGATAGCAGTGCTCAAGAGAAAGTTAACGCGTTAGCCAAAATGGATGACATTGTGTCTCCAATTGAGGATCACTTTCCTCCTCACCCCCTCTGTTAAGAAGGAGGAAGCATCGTTTCTGTGGGACAATGAGGGGCAGGAGGATGAGAACGAAGAGGGAGATGAGGACGGGGAGCCGTGACGCCGACCCAACTGAGCGAGGCGGGCTCATCATTCTGGCCTATTGTTTTAATCAAAATTGTTAATTCATCATCAGTTTTCCCCAATAACTTCACACACATTACATAAGAACACTTCAGTGGACTTTTGTTTGTCATTTAGGCTACGGCTTTCACGTAGCCAATCTTAGAAAAAGTGACTTAAAATTTAGCCATGTCTTTATTGCATGGCAAAATAACAATCAATAAACGTGAACCCGCAAACCCACAAAGACCAAAACAACCTCAGCAGAGATGAGAGCCAAGCGCTACTACAGCTGGCTAAAAACAAACAGACAACAATCGACCGGATACGATCCTCCTGCAATTACTGGAGATAAGCCTCACCAAGAATGACTTTGAATTCAATAAAGAATTCCTCTTACAGACCAGTGGCACAGCTATGGGCAAAAAATTTGCACCGGCTTATGCCAACATTTACATGGCGCATTGGGAGGAGACAGTTTTTGAAAAATGTCCCAAACTCCCCACGAATTATTTTAGGTATTTAGATGACATTTGGGGAACATGGACACATAGCTCAGAAGATTTCAAACACTTCATAGGGATCCTCAATACACACCACACATCTATCACAATTAAACACACCATACACTATGTGGTTTTTTGGACACTACCACATACAAGGGGCCCTCATTTCCCCAAACACACACATTAGACACTAAAGTATTTTTTAAAGACACAGACACACATGCACTCTTACACAAGGACAGTCTCCACCCAAAACATACATTCAGAGGCCTGATTAAATCCCAATGGCTCAGGTTCTACAGAATCTGCACACAAACTACAGACTTTGAGGAGGCTACCAATGCATACCAATCAATGCATTAAAACCAAGGGGATATTCCAGATTGTTCATCAGACAGATTTGGAAAACCTTCTTGGCTACAAAACAACAGGACACTAGAAAAATCATTCCGCTTATCACCACCTACTCGACATTCAGCCAAATAGCAAACAGAAAAATTAAACGGAACCTGGCCAGGATTCTGCAAGACACAGACCTGCTCCAAGAATACAAAATAATTTCGGCCTACAAAAGAAACAAAAACAAACAGGCCACTACAGTGAAAAACAACACTACAAACACAACATACCTTATTAAACAAACACTAACAGCTAACACATATAACTGCATATATGTCATAAAGTGCACACACTGACATAAAATATGTAGGAGAAACAGGAAATACAATTAAGACCAGATTGGCACAACACATATATAACATAAAAAATCATAGAAAAACAGACACACACATAGTGGCTCATTTCCTACACCATGGACTTGAAGCAGTAGAAATATCAGGCCTGCATTCTAACATTAACTGGACACAGGAGGACGGACGTAGGACAGAAAGACATTTGATTATATAATAATCAAATAATCAAAATAATTTCATCTGAGCAAACAGAAACCAAAACAAAAACAAAACGGCAAAACATGAGGATAAGAAAAGAAAAACCACCAAGATAGTAATAACAATAGATAAGTAAATAATAATATAAAATGGAATAAAATAAAACTATTGAACCGTAAAATAAATAAATAAATAAAGGCATCTCCCAATTTTCTCCTTTACTGAGGGTTTCCCAAATGACAAGATGTTCTCTAATTTTATTGTTTCTCTTTGCCATTATTGCTTCCTTAATGGAATAGTGTTTTATATATTGTCGAAACAGAGTGTTGATGAATTTCTTGTTTGAGTTTTTAATATATACATCTTTCCAATTATTTTTGCACGGGCAAAGTTAAGAGATTAGCTCGTTTGTTTTGAACGTCTATTGTTCATGAAAGAAAAAGCCCTTTTAGTTGGCAAACCAAACAAAATATCAGTGCCCCCCCAGTCAAAGCAGTCTAGAACCGGGCCTGTGTGAGGCACACACATACAGTTGAAAATTAGCCTTTTTATTAATGATTACAATAAAAATTTACTTAAGTGATGAAATGGTTAGCTATAGTTTAATTACTTCAAGGACTTGATGCAGACCAAAAAATTATTTAAAATTATTTAAAGTTGATATTTGCACAGCAAAATATTTCCTTCACTTCTTCCTGTAAATGTGTGATGTTTTGGTGATGCGTACCTGTACTGACAGGCAGTGGAAAAAAGTTTCTCCTCCAATTACATTACTCGATTTTCAACTTGTCCTCAACGTCAATGTGAGTGACAGCTTGCTTAGAGTAACTTAGGTCGCTCACAGTATCTAGCAACTGCCAGTGCAAACTGCGAACAAAATGGGAGGAAATAGCTTATTTGAGTGTGAGAGTCCACATACGCTATTTATTTTCCCCACAAATGTATGGCGATGGAAAAAATGGCTAGAATTTGGCCACATGAAGGAGGCTGCAATCTCCTCGAGCTCAGGGATCTGTAATTAGCATTTAGAGAATTATTTATTTACGAATGCAATTGCTGTCCAGATGGGATTTGGGACCTTGTACTCCACTGAGTGGGCCATTCCCACCATCCACTCCAATGGTCCCTCACTCCCTTTGAAAGTAAGTAAGTAACTAATTAGCATTTCTGTATAACATTATATTTAATTCACCATCTGACTCTTTATACATCATTCCTTATACAGCTTACATTGCTTGTTTTGTTGTTGATTAATTAAATAATCTGTAGCTATCTAGTTATGTAACGTTAGATATAATATCTACACTTCAAGAACTGCGGTTTCTCCCTTGTAAAAAAGACGGAGGATTTGGGCGCCGAGGTGGGATTTGACCACCGGTGTTGTGCCGTTTTTCGACTCCCCTGCGCATCTCAACCCCCTTTGCTTTGCCGGGTCATGCTAGCTTTGACGGTCAATACTAATATCTACTGACAGATTTTAGTTTAAAATTATAGATGTTATGATTTGTTAACAGCTAAACAATAGTTGTTGCTGTCCAGGGATTTGCACACAGCTATCCTGTTATTGCGGTAATAGTAACATAACGTTAATAGAAAAGCAAAACAGGATTCCGGATTCTAAATATTTATTACAGATGTTGACGTTACATACGACTGTTATCATACCATTCAGAAACATCAAGATTCTCTCGGGGGTGGACCGGATTTTCTGGTATCCAGAAGCTAACTAGCTAGCCACCGCGACAACTCGCCCATTTAACAACAACAAAAAAGGTCCCGCCCCAACGTCCGGTTTCACAAGGAAGTCTTCTGAAAAGCATTAGGAAAATATGATCTGACTTCTGTTGTGTGGGGCCTTTAAAAGAGCCTTTTTTTAGCCAGTGAGCTTATTCAGTCCGAAGAGGGGTGGGGGAGGTACCAGGCTAGGCTGGCCTGCATGCTCCGGAGGAATATTGTGTTGCCCTTGGCGCTCAGATGCACTCTGTCACCCCGGTACATAGAGGCATTATTCCACCTAATGTACGGGTGACAAATGCAACCCGTGTCGAGAGCTAGCATGAACCTACCGATGCTGCGATTGAGCGTCCGCCATGCTTTGTTATCACAATATATAAACCGGAGCAAACTGGAGCTTGCGGAGTGGTAACGTCCTAATAGTGCTCCTCACTCTAATTAAATTACGTCTGCTTCCCCCTCCTCGCTTGCTCCCGCTCACAAACTCTGACAAACACACCTTTGCCAGAAAATTACAACTATTGCTTTTACAGCTGTATAATCTTTGTGGGAAGCTAATTTCTATTTTTTAAATGCATTCTATATAATTTCACATGCAAACCACACTTAATATTGGTTCATGACTCGGATAGCTACATGCCTACAAGGTAGTTCATAAATGCCTCTGACTAAATTTGTAACGGTTAACTCCAGACAGCACACTAAGAACAGATCAGTTTGTGGGGGATTGGTGCTCCGTCTGTTGCTACGTAGCTTGGAGGAAGATGTGACATCTTCTGCAGAAGGACAGTCACAGGGCTGATGTAGCTGTGCTGTCTGGATGAAGCTGAAGTTAGCTAGCTTGCTAACTTCAGCTCAGTTCAGTTAAAATAAAAAATTAAACCACTTTGCTACCTTAGCTAACCTTAGTGTAGCTAGTTAGCCAGCACTGTCTGACATATGGCATCAGTGATAATCATTAAAGTGATGGTCAAGAGATTCTAAAAACTTCAAATAACCAGAACATATCACAGAGATGTGTCCACTACACACCCACCAAATATATTTTCAAGAAAATGTGAATAGGTATATTAATATAAATCTCAGTCAGCTAATAAACTCAGTTTTGAAAGGATTGTCGGGGTGTTGTCTAAATCCACGCTGTCAACCCAAGTGTCATCGACGTCCAGCCTTACATGTTTGAACCATAGACTGTATAAAAATAGGTTTGAACCACAGAACTGTTCGAACCATAGGTTTGATCCCGGTGAGGAATTAATGCAATCAATTCAAAGTATAATACAGCTATGAAGAGATAAATATCACGCGCAAGCTTGCAATCAAAGTTAAGTTAACTTAAACGCTAAGCTGTTTGATCTAACGTTAGTCTATTTGAAGCAAGCTAAATTGCAAGGCGACGTGTAGAGGCCTGTAAAATATGTATATGCGTATTTTCTAAAGGGAATGAAATAATACATTTACCATGATCCTTTATTTCTTTTGTGAATTGCAATATCCTGTTTACTTAAGCCAATGTAATTTCAGTTTTATGGAGTGATGTGTTCTAAGCCAATCAGAGATGACTTTGAGAGTTGGGAGATAAGGAGGAGGTGGTTTTGAGAACGGAAGAGAAGGAGAGTTACGTGTCCATGCATGCCAGGGAAAGAGTTTTGCGTAAGATGTTTGTCGGAAGAAGTCAAGTTTATTGTCGAGTATGAGTAATATTTGGTAGACTAAAATACTCCCAAGTATTGGCCCAAGTATTATCCAAGAGCTTCAAGTCCTGTGCACCTCGCGGAGTTGGGCAAATAGTCTTTCTCCAGTTCGCCGTGTATTTACAGTACAGTCAGGTAGCCACGTGTTGTTATTTTCTTGCTTTGTAAAAGTGTAAAGTCTTAAGTTATCAACCGGGGACGTTTGGCAGAACCGTCGGGAGGACAGTCCTTTACAAACACCTGCCGTAGCTGTTACCGGAGAAGAGGAGATTCGCCGTAGCTCGCTAGTTAGCGCTGCCTGGGAGGTAGCTTCATTCATTCGCACGCTGCATCTGCGTGATCATCGCGGACATTGTTTGCTGTTCATCGACACTACTTCTGTTGCATCATCTACCGTGGACTCTTCTGGACTGTATTGCCTGGTCGCGTGAGTAAAAGAAGGCTACACACATTGCCTGTGTCAACGTGGTTTGAATTGTCGGTTCATGTGCACCAACGTATGGGCCCCATCTTTTAGAAATCCAAGCGCTTGGTATAGGTCACCATTGAACTTAAATTGCTCTTGAGTGGAACTGTGTATGGGGACATTCTAATCTCTACCTAGTTGGACATTGCCTGATATTAGGGGGCTGTAGACCCTTGGGTAATTTTGGTTAGCATACAAACACGGTTTGTTGCTGCATTCGTTTTGTTTTCTGTTTCTGTTGGAATTTATGCATGTGACTTTTTCACATATGTTACCCAATATATATATTGTAAGGTAATGTATTAGGTTACGTTCACTTTTCTACTTTGTATCCTGATACTGAGTTTAGAACATCAAGATTGTATTTCTTCTTGGTCATATGCAACTGTGATAACAAAAAGGGGATTTTGTTTGTGTGAATTTAAATAATTGTTCATTGACCAGAAAAGGAAAAGACATAATCAACACATACTATAGAGAATAAATATATTTTGTTATTCCTTTATTATTGTTGTCCTGAACATTTTATTATTTCGAATGTTTATCCTTTACATTTAAGCCTGCATTGATAGCGCCATCTACTGGTAAATAGCTTAGTCAGCCAGCTCAACATCAACCGCTGCAAGCTTAGGATCCTGTTTAAAATAAAATTAAAATAGTAGCCCAACTGAACATCGAGTACAGAAGTAAGCATATCCTAGGCACTGTTTTACTTGACTCTGCTGGTCAGAGTCCATAGCTGTCAGAAAGGGGTTACAGACGTTTCACCAAATGCATGTTCCACACAAATCATTAAATAATGGTAGGTTTTATTGATCAATCCTCTGTATTTCTGGCTCACCACTCTCCCTCAGGTAGCCTATAACTTCCACAGACCCATGACAGATCATCACTGACATTAATTTAATCTCTGGAAACTTTACAACTTTATATGACTGGGTTGTAGCTAGCTAACTGAATATACTGTATAGCTCGAATAAGTCATACAGTAATAACTTATAACGGTTCATGTTACATTTACGAAGCAACTCAAGCACATTTAGCAGCCGTTTTACAAGAACGTTACACGCAGGCAGCTACGGTTGCCACCCGTCCAGATTTTGTATTGAATGTCCTTGTTTTTCACTGTCTGTCCTGGAAAATCCCTGTAATTTTGTAATTTATAGGCTTACATACATCTCTTGGTTCGTGGGCGACGTAGCCTCACGCTATTTATTTATTTTGTGAAATGCGCCATCCAGGTTTTTTGTGAGTTAAAGTTTGCAATCCTACATGCAGCGACCTAAAATATCAGGCCTACAGGCGAGATACATTACATGACAGTCAATTCACAGCCATTTAAGTAAAGTGTTTATAACTTTATTTCCTTATGCAATATTCATATCGTAAGTATATCAGAAAGTTCAAATACGTTCGTTTAGGAAGTCACGAAAGGAGAGCCATACATTTGAGCCAAAATGTATGTTTGTTTGCGTGTGTGTATGCATCTCTCTAGATTTAATGATGCTTCATGAATTTATACATTATCATCTGTTACTCATAACAAACACAGTACAAAAGCAAATGATATCTCAACAAAAAATGTCTTCAACATACAAAAATGCCAAGTTACTCACAAATAAAAAGCACTGTCTATAAGAGTCTAGGCTTGCCATTAAAGGTATTGATATCAAAATGAGGTGAAGTTACAACAAACAATACCGGCTATCTTAGCTCACACAAATGACACAACCTCTATTCCAAAGCAATGCTACCCAATGTTTCCTAAATTATTTAATGTAACTTGGCCCTGTGTTTTTTCATCTTACCATCTGAAGAGAATGTGGTCATACAAACTATGTTTCATGTGAAAGTGTAAAATGACTAGGGATGCACCGAAATGAAAATTCTTGGCCGAAACCGAAAACCAAAAATGAGAAACCAAGGCCGAAAACCGAAAACCGAAACACCGAAAGAAATGATTGTCAATTATTAGAACCATTGCATTTATGGCTATGACTGTGTACTAACCTCACTAAAATCAAAGCATTGCAATTCAAGAATAAATCAATTACAAAAGTATGAAAATATTTATTTAGCACTGACATTACAGCAATGCACAATATAAATTAAAATTCAAAACAAAATGTTTAACTTGACCCCGCTCATGTGTACATTAAATAATAATGTACAGGCCTATAACTGACTGGCCTGCTGAAAGATTGTAAAATTAAATATGTTCTCTCATAAAAACACAAAGTGCATTTAAGTCACCCGACGTGGAGAAACTCTTTGCAGATGCACCCCCTCTTGAAATTTCAGCACTGCATTTTTTGCAAATCGCTATCCGTGGGTCTTTCTCCGAGATATTGAAATAACTCCACACCGCCGACATGCTGGCTCTTATCCAGATAACCGTGTGCTGGCTGCGCTTTTTGTTTGCGTCATTACAATTCTGTTTAATTAAAAAAAAAAAAAAAAAAAAAAAAAAAATTCTGTTTCGGCCGTGTTGTTTCGGTGATTTAGGTCTTTCGGCCGAAAACCGAAAATGCACTTTTGGGCCATTTTCGGCCGAAAATTTTCGGTGGCCGAATTTTCGGTGCATCCCTAAAAATGACAATAATTTATAGTAGAAATAATGTGCAATTCAGCTGTGTTACACTAAAATTGTAAAATACTAAAATAAAAAAGGACTACTCTATATGTTTCAACAGTTGTGTGCATCCAGTGCTTTGGGTGTGTGAAAAGCACATCATGGGGAAGAAAATGCATCATTATTATATAATTAGGGTTTGAGCCCGAAGGGCTAAAACCCTATTGTTTTCCACTGGTTTTATTATTTTATTTTTTTTCCGTGTGTTGCAAAATTTTCCATGAGATGGTACATCTTAGTGAAACTTGGCACACACATCATAAATGTGTGAAATCAAGGGTGTTTAAAATCTCACCTCAATCAGCCTCATGGTGGCGCTATAATAAAAATTTTGATTTAGGAAATTAGCACCTGCCAAATGCGGGTAGATTTCAGAATTGTCTGGTAAATCTATCAAACCTACCTGCCACAGTGGCGTGTAGCAATGTGGATACAAAAAAAAAAAAAAAAACCTTCAGGGGCCGTATTCACAACACATTTTATCTTACCATTACAAGTTCTTCTATGTGGCACAAAAAGTTCCTATTTCACAAAGCTGCTGAGACCAACTTTTACTAAGGAATTGGGAGAAGTCTTAAGCTAAGAGAACAGGCGGTGTTGACCTCGCAATGCCGTTGTGTGAACACGCTTCGGCGAATAAGGATAATAATTCTTTTGGAATTGGTGAACTTCTAGGCTACAAGAAACCGTATGAATTGTCGGATGCATGGTGTGGCGTCTGCAGATGGAATTTATTGTTTGGTGTAATATTCTAATGACAGATGACTGAGATATTCCAAATGGCATTAGCTAATGTAGTATTGGGCTAATAAATATATAAAAATATATAACATGTAAAAAATCATATAGAAAATATACATAATGCATAATATGAAATGTATGTAATAAATTCACACACACTGTTTCACTGTTTGACCCATAATATATGATATAGCCTAATTAGCCTACTATTTTATTACAACTACTAAACATGAATATGCATTATCTGTAAGGTATCTGAAACATTATTCGAGCATAATATAAAAAACAAGAAAGAAAAGGTGTCTGGTAAAAGTTTGCATCTACCAGCCACTGTGGCTGGTAGGTCAGAAAGTTAATTTCCCACCCTGCTTGGTACATATCATTAGTGTACCTAATTATACTTGCTAACTACACTGCCTGGCCAAAAAAAAAGTTGCAAACTCTAATATTTCGTTGGACCACCTTTAGCTTTGATTACGGCGCGTATTCGTCGTGGCATTTATTTCCGTGCCAATTCATGTGTGAAAATGATTCCTTATGCTCCCTGAATCACACATTCACAATTTGAGCCCGATGAATCGAGGCATTGTCGTCCTGGAATATGCCCATTAATGGGATAAACTGGTCATTCAGGTACTCAGCTGAGTTGCTAATTAAGATGCTAATGAAAACAAATTAGAGTGCAGAGAAACCCACCTGCAGACTATTTACTGCAATTAGCCTACGCAACTGCCATCCTGCATGTTTGAGCAAACAAGCTGATTCACTGCCCTTGCATTCTCCATTTTGTGCGTCAAGAAGTACAGTTATTTGCGGCGGCTGTGGCTCAGGAGGTAGAGCGGGTCGTCCGCTGATCGCAGGGTTGGCGGTTCGATCCCCGGCTCCTCCTGTCCACATGTCGAAGTGTCCTTGGGCAAGACACTGAACCCCAAATTGCTCCCAATGAGCAGGCTAGCGCCTTGCATGATGGCTGCCGCCATTGGTGTGTGAATGTGTGTGTGAACGGGTGAGTGAGAGGCCATTGTAAAGCGCTATATAAGTGCAGTCCATTTACCATTTTACCATTTATTTATTACCAATGCAGTGGTTATGTTGAACTTCCAAGTTGAAAGAAGTCAAAGTTAAATTTATTTACAATTTATTTAAGGATGTGACGAGATTTTATAGGTAGGCTACTTTTAATTTGTTTCAAAAACTTCAATGGCAGAATGAATAACTTGGACAACTTGGCAGAACTGTTCCTATTTCAGAAACCTGAATGGTAAGTTAATGCTCCTAGCTGTTATTCATCTTGAGAGAATTGAGTGGTTGGGTTAAGCTGCGTTTTCCGAGCAGGGTCAGCAAAATTTCACCCGTAGCCAGACACAGTATCTTAGCTAGTAGCCACAACGGCGGTGCAGTGCGGAGGGTTTGAAGGCTATTAACGGTTTGCCCGTAATCCATACTTTTAAGAAGCTATATCCAATCATTTCAATACAAACTAGTGATTCCTAAAATTCACCCACGGCCAGCGGCGTCAGTGCTGAGCGCTTGTGCTGTAGGGTTAGAGCAAATACGTTTGTGGTGCCGCAAAGCGGCTCAACAGAAAAACCTGTCACTGTCCAATGAATTATGGTTTTCACTGTTAATCATATGGGGGTTTTAAGTATACTACATTTAGAATGTTTTTTTGCCTACTTAAAAACTTTCTCGTCCTGCCTAGCCTACTCAATAGTAGGCTATGGAAGGGTGCTGATTCGGAAACAGAATGGACATGGTTATTAAGGCTGCTATAGCTGAAAACATATTTGTAGGAGCCATATTTCAGTTAAAGGTAAAATGAAAAGGCAAATGTACTGAATGCATTGAGTTATTTAGAATATGATGGTATTTTTAATTTGATGGTGACTTAATTTTCTGCAAAGTTTATTTGGATAAACAATAGCCGGTGGGGCACAATGTAAGATGGCATCTTAGTAGCTTTGCTGTAAGACAATTTTTCAACTGTTTGCTTTGGATAGTGTACCTTTACACTAGAGACTGATGGATGATACATAAAATAAATTAGAGGATAAAATAGAGATTTCATTAGAAGAAGAAAAAAGAAATAAAAAAATGGGAGACTAAAAATAAGTAATTAAATTACTGCAATATTACTGTGGAATAATACACTTTATTTTTTAATAGAAAAATTGATTATTGCTTTAAATTAAAGAGCTGGTAGAGGTTTTAGTCTCACTCTGGTTTGGTCATTCTGCTGTTGTCCAGTATAACTACTGCCTTCCATTGCAACCTACAGCATTCTGATGTACCTGGTCTACAAATGCAAAAGTTAGCCACTCGAGTCAGTGGACTACATTCACAAAAATTCCCATCGACATACATTGTTTTTCAATGTTAAACAGGAAATATTCTTCTGATTTGTGTAGAATGTGTATCATTACACAGCTGCATGTCATATTGCTTTTATATTCTTAAATCCTGTATATACTTGACTTTCTTTAGGCTTTTAACGGCTCAAACCCCCAATTGCCGCTTGCGGCTGTATTTATTATTATTATTAATATTTTGTTCAGAAAATTGTGTTCACAAATTGACTGACTGCCTTCATCTGACTGACAAATAAACAGTTAATACACATTAATGGGGCAAACATATGTCTGAATATGTTGGTAAGATTCAATATTTTTTAAGGCCTAAATATTTGTAATTATTTTTTTTTTGTATTTATGTCTTCACACCCCCCCCCCCCCCTTTCTCTAGTGAAAATAATTGTGTCTTTTGCTGTAAATGTCTGTTTGTAAATGTGAATGTTGTATGCTGCTTGGGCCAAGTTACATTAAATAATTTGGGAAACATTGGGTAGCATTGCTTTGGAATAGAGCTTGTTTAGTTGGTGTGAGCTAAGATAGCAAGTATTGTTAGTTGTAACTTGGCCTCATTTTGATATCAATACTTTTAATGGCAGGCCTAGACTTTGTTAGTTTTGTTATAGACAGTGCTTTGTATGTGTGAGTAACTTGGCATTTTTGTATGTTGAAAATGTTTTTTGTTGAGATTGACTTTTTACAGTAATGAAGGTGCTTGGATGTACATTAGAGTTGGGCCCTAGCCTTTTAGTAGCTCTAGTACTGTTGTCAAAAATATCAATTTTTCAATACATATCTATTCTGAATATTTGAAATGGTTTCAATACTCATTTTCCACACTATCGATACCAGCTGCGCTTTCTCGCTCTCTTCTCTCCGACAGCGAGTTGACACACACACCGCTCACTGAACTATATGACACCACTGCAGTGTCCACATAGCCCCGCCTCCTCTCACTCACTCACAGTGCTGTCTTGTGTCTTCTTCTCGTCACTCGTCTCATTAGCTCCGGGTTGTTCTGTGCTCATTAAAGATGGCAAGTGCAGAGCCTCCGCAACTGGTTGACAAAGAAGACAGCAGGAGTGCTGTTTGGAAATTCTTCGGATTTGTGTAGTAAATTGCTCGCATTCGCAACAAGCGTTGCTCACCTTAACGTTATATTACATTAGGTAAAGCCCTACTATGTTACATTCATATTTCCACTGAATAAATAATGCACCTCTAACCACAAAACTGCTTTGCTAGATTAAAGTTGTTATATTTGGCGAATACAAACTTTTTAAATCAGCGGATTTAGAATTATTTGCCGGCTTTATTAATCAACTGTTGGTGTTGCTATGGTTACCATATCTGGCGCTGGCAGCAGATAACATAGACAGCGTATTCATTTAGAACGGTGAAAGAACCCCCCCCCCACTATCGGAGGACAACGTTTTGATCAAATTTATTTTCTCATATTTACCACCCGTTCTTAGAGGACATACAATATTTTCACTAACTATATTACAACACTTGTTTTCTTTTTTCCATAAATAACCTTTTTTTTTTGGTTCTGTGACTCACAATCTTACTTTTAATTGTATACATTCCTGAACGCTACATGAGATCACAACATCAGTCTTCTGTTTCTTTCCGCAAAAAACATGTAATGTTAGCTACAAATTCATCCATATCAAGAGCCGGTGTAATGGTCTTCTCATGAGCAAGAATCATACATTTTCTATTTCGCCCATGCAACATGATGCGGCGGAAGGGGGTTAAGATGCGATGTCAGTTTCACCTTTGCCTAATGAAGGTAATGTGATTATTAGTACGTTTGTTCTTTTAATAAAAATTTTTAACAAATCTACTCGCTGTAACGTTAGTTCGCAATGTATCGTGATAAGAATCGTAGCCTACCCTGCCATTAGTTGAGTGTACCGTTAGCCTACATCCTTAATAGCTAGCTAGCTAGTTAGCTTTATACCTTTTATTGAATAAATGTCAATAAACACAAACAGTCATTAGACATACCTCTGTATTTGCCCTTTTTTTCCTCCTCCTCTTTTTTGTTTTTATCCCCTGTGCACCAGTAGGCTTGGTGTTGAATCTCTTCATGTTGAAAACCGACCATTCTAAATTTGAAATCGAAACTATTATTTCTGATGGCTTTCTGACTCTGCTGTCCAGTCAGTGCTGCTGTGAGAACAACTGGACAAAACGAAAAAACGATGGAGGGGGGAGTTGTGTTGGAGCGCCACAAACTTTTATTTTTCAAATTCTCAAAACATACAAATTTGTATCTGGGGGGGCGCCCAACAATTTAATATTTAGTATTCTATGAAATATATAAAAATATATCCCCCCACAAAATTCTTTTTAAAAATCCTGGCTTGGCGCTGTCAGGAGTAGCGTTAGGAACGAAGGACCAGACGTGACAGTAGGGGTTCTTAAAGTGCTCAATATGAACACCACAAAGCAGGGGGGGGGGGGGGGAACCCGCAAACAGGAATAAATAACTGTACAAGAAAATAATAAACTCCTTACAACGAAAGATACCGCTACCAAACTCAACTGTATTGGGCGAAAGCTCTAAAACTAGAGATTAAGACAAAACAACAAAGAAAGTCCTATAGCTCACAACGAGGGAGCTGAAAAATACAAACAAGAGGTAAAAGAAGACGGCGAAGACAAACTGTCTAGGACAGAGGTAAAGAAAAGAGAGGATGGAAAGAATAACCAATGCTAAGTTTCTATTAAACTCTTAGACACCTGTGACAAGTCCCGTGGAATGACAACACGTTGAGGTGATATGGTCGTCACAAACTGTCAGTCCTATACCGTGAATTTACCGGCTTCTTTTCAAATGAATGGCAATATGGAAGCATCAAACAAAGACAAAGCGAGGTTTAAATAATGACAGGAAATATGGAACAGGTGAACACACTGAGTAGAAGAAAACCCAAACCCACGAAATGGACAAAGAAAACAAAGGGAAGAGGCGCAACACGTTGCGTGTCCCCAGGGAATTGGCCAACAAGACCAGGCTGAGAAACCATGACAGGCGCCCCTAGGCGACTGCTTATACGGCCTATGCTTAGGACCGGCCCTAGGGCTGGGCGATATGACGACAGCATCGTATATCAACGATGATTGACAGCTATCAGGTTGGGAGCTGGATATCGTGATTTACAGATGATGTGTACTTCGCTAAATTTGCTCTCACCTGTGGAACTGCACCTTAAAAGAACATGGAATGCACAGTTACAATAACCTGTTCATTAGGCATGGCAAAAAAGGATGCATCTTGCAATGTCTGAGCCAATTGTCAAAAAGAGACAGGACTTGAAAGGGCGTTTTAGGGATGGAGGGTGATCTGAGGAATGGAGGTCTGAGTATCGCGAGATCGGAGGTGACACCCTGTCACTGGAACAAAACTCTGCTAAAAAGAAAATCAAAACTGATTTCTAATTGACTAAGAACATTGCAAGTAAACGCATTTTAAAACAAAATTGGTTCAACATACGCGGAACAACATTACAATGACCAGCACAATATGCAGGCGAACTGCAGCACACCGCAGCCAGAGGGAAATTCATCTAAAAGAAATAACTCTTCTACGGACACAGATGATTTACAAACGACTAAAATCGAGGTCAGTGTTCTTTCATCAATAAATAAAAAATTAGACCGTCTTGTTACACTCCACAACGAGATTAAAGAAATCTGCGCCAGTTTGGAATTCGCACACAACCACATCACCGACCTAGAAAAAACAAACAAGACGCTCCAATCCACCGTTAAATCCCTCACGGTCCAAATGGAAATCTCTACGAAAGAAAACAAAACTATAAAAGAAACCATCTTGGACTTAAAATCTAGAAGTATGTGCGATAACCTCATCTTCTCTGGCATTCCGGAAAACTCTCCTGACAATCCTGAGACATTGATAAAACAATTCGACAACTCAACTTAAACTACCACCGGACACTGTAAATAAAATATCTTTCCACCGAGTTCACCGCCTAGGATCACGTTCTAAGATATCTCCACGCCCCATCATAGCAAAATTCGAACATTTTAAACAGAAAGAGATGGTTAAAAGCAAGGGGAAGGACCTCAGAGGTACTAAACTCGGAATGCATGACCAATTCCCCAGAGAAATAAGTGAACGGCGCAAAGCACTATACCCTATCATGAAGGAAAACAGATTGACTAACAAGCGTACCTACTTGGTAGTGGACAAATTA
Organism: Ilyophis sp. 1 JC-2022; assembly: GCA_022702515.1. Classification (NCBI taxonomy): domain Eukaryota; kingdom Metazoa; phylum Chordata; class Actinopteri; order Anguilliformes; family Synaphobranchidae; genus Ilyophis; species Ilyophis sp. 1 JC-2022. Next base: position 71,121,182 of record CM040403.1, on the reverse strand, counting down.
TACATTGAAGGACAGTTATTCTGCGACTCCAACATAACTCCCTGGCTTTTCTGAAATAATTACCCTGAAATAAATCAGCAGTGACATTCACAACTAGATAACACTAAAATGTAAACCTCCAGCTTCAGATCTGTTTTTGTCAAACTTGAAACCATTTCTTCCCCCCAGCTCAGTCAAGCCACTCATCAAATTCTCTCTCTCTCACAATTGGATAGACACGCACACACATCACTCAAGCATCACAGAACGTGCAACACTTCACACACAAACATCACATAAGAATCCACATTTCCTTTATCTCTCCATCCTTTTTCTCTCCCATCCTTCCATTTGTGATTCCATAAATTTTTGTATGTGTGAACACACACCAATGTTTTGTTTGGTTGTTTCTGACTCATTGTTATATGTCTGCACTTTTATCTTTATCTGTTATTGCTTTTTTGTTACTTTCGTTTAATTTTATTAATTTGATGACTAAATGAGATATGACTGGAGACATTTTTTTTATAATAAATAGCACACACACACGCTTGCACGCAAACCCTTTACCCACACAGACAGACCCACTCATTCTCGATCCGATAGCATATCAACACCCCCCCCCCCCCCATTCCATTCCTATCAATATGGACATGCCTCTTACATCCATAGTAACTGACATCACTCACCAACTATGGCTCCAATCAAATTTGTAACCTGGAATATTCGTGGCATCGGCTCCGTGACTAAAAAAAGTAAAGTGCTAAATCATGTAATTAATTTAGACCCTGACATATGCCTACTCCAGGAAACCCACTTATCCTCTGACCAACAAAAATTTTAATCCTCTCAATTCAACCAAGTATTTTCTGCAACGTACAATTCTAGACAGAGGCATGTCCATATTGATTAGCATAAGATTATCACTAATCCATAACACCACCATCACTGACCCTGATGGAAGATATATAATTATTAGCCTTTCCATTAATTAATAATACTGACTACACTATTGCCAACCTCTACGGACCAAATACTGATGACCCCTCCTTTTTACACACTTTTTTTAATACCCTAAATAACTTTTCAGATTCCAAAATTATAATAGGAGGAGATTTCAACACTGTACTAGATCCATATACAGGTGCAGCTCAAAAAATTATAATATCGTGAAAAAGTTAAATATTTTTTGTCACTCATGTCAGAAAGTGAAACTCATATATTATATAGATTCATTACACATAGTGAAATATTTCAAGCCTTTATTTCTTGTAATTTTGATGATTATGGCTTACAGCTAATGAAAACCCAAATTCAGTGTCTCAGAAAACCTGATAAAGACCCCACCCTCCCCGCCAGCTACCGGCCACTATCATATTTAACACTGACATTAAAATCATCAGTAAAGCCTTAGCTATAAGAATAGAAACTGTCACATCACTTATTATCCACTCTGAACAAACCGGATTTATCAAAGGTAGGCACTCCTATAACAATACACGCAGGCTATTCAACTTAATACACCATGCAACCCAGAATAAAATGGACGTAGTCATCGCCTCATTAGATGCTGAATTAGCATTTCACTACATTGAAAACATTTGGGTTTGGAGAGACATTTATCAACTGGATAAGAACACTGTATAACTCACCTATGGCCTCTGTCACAACTAATGGACTAACATCATCAGTTTTGTATTACAAAGGGGGACCAGGCAAGGATGCCCACTCTCTCCCTTCTTATTTGCCATTTTTATGGAACCCCTTGCTGCTGCAGTACGACAAAATTATAATATCCAAGGAATACAAACTCTAAATACACACCATAAAATCAGTTTATATGCCGATGATATTCTAATTTATTTACAGAATCCAAAAACTTCACAACAGGAAACAATCAAAAGAATAAATGCATTCTCTAATTTATCAGACTACACTATCATTATTGGTCCAAATCTACAATTCTACCACTTTGCAATGAAAGCTGGAACCCAAAACACTACCAGCCCAAACACTACCCATCCCCTCAACCACTGACACTTTTAAATACCTAGGCATCAATGTTTCCTCCAAGCTGTCAGACCTGACGCATCTAAATTTCAACCCACTTCTCAAAACAGTAGAAGAGGACTTGAATTGATCAATACATTTACCAATTTCACTCATTCGCAGAATAGCAACTATCAAGATGACAATTTAACCTAAAATAAACTACCTATTCTCAATGATCCCTACCCAACCACCCCTTGCCTGGTTCAACTCTTTAGATTCAATCATGACAAAATTCTATTGGAAAAACAAGAAACCGATAATGAAACTCTCCACTCTACAGAAACATGAATGAAGAAGGTCTTGAAGCACCTTTTGTTAATTATTTCCTCCCCACCCAACTGCTGTTCATCATCCACTGGATTCACCCCACTGAACAATGCAACCCCTGATCGAAATTGAACAGGCACAATGTCGAGAGATCTCTTTACCTGACCTGCCATTCATTAACTTCACCATCAAACGCCACAGCTGCTTCAAGGCCAACACCATTTCAACCACTCTGACAGCTTGGTGGAAAGCCCACAAAATCACAAATTCAACACTGGCACCATGTAAATATACTCCACTATGGAACAACCCTCCCTTCCTACACAATAAAAACCCACTAAATTTCTCCTCTTGGAAACAAAAAAACAATTTTTTTTAAAAAGACAGGACCATTTGTCGCTTTCTTGCTCACGCATCCTTCATTATTGAGGTGTTTTGGGACTTTTGCAACATTTTCTGTTCCTGAAGTTTTTTTAAAAGGTTTTTTCTTTTTGACTAATCTTCACGTATGTGAATAAATAGGTTAATGACCGTTGCATGCATAACATTTGGCAGTGATGCCGATAAAGCCTCATACACTGTGCGAGAACGACAACGAATCTTATATATGGCTTCAGAAATAATGTAAAAATGCAAATTATTGCAATACCTATAGCCTGCTGATAATAAAACACACATCATCGACTTTGTTCCATGACTACACTTTGGCAGAGACGGGAAGAATATTAGTTTCAGACATAGCCTCATAAGCTATAAAATGGTATATCATAACATGGGTCCACCAATAAAATAAAAATTTCACTATACGAAAATGAGAAACCAGGCTATTTATAAAAATTAACAAATGAAGTAGACAGTGTTAACCTGTGCATATGTATTTAGTTGGGGAGAACCGGCACTATTATAACAATTTTCACTTCTTACGCAATTAATGCAAGTAATGCGATCAAAAGCTGTGGAATTTCACAACAAAGAGGGTACACTTGTCTGCGGAAATAAGTCACATTAAGTTTGAGGTGATCACAAACAGGTTTTGCACATATTCACATAAACGTAGTCTGATGTTACGGCCGGGCGATAGTATCATATATCACGATGTTTCACATGACAGTACTGTAATATTATTTTTAATAGCCATTGCCCGGCCCTAATGTACACTGATTACTTTTTTTCATATTGAACAAATTATCATAACTTGTTTTCCCTTCAAGGCCACACCATTATATTTCTTGTTAGTGAGAAGTGTCTCACCATCCCAAACACACTTTTTGTGGGAATATTTCTGTTTTGACAGGATTTCAATGAAAGCCTAAAACAAGCAATACCAGACCCAGTGGTTAATTGACTATTTTAATGTACCATGTGGTCTGGTTCACAGGCTAGGTAATGTAAAGTAGTGTCTTTAATGTGAGGTAGTGTGCCAGTAATGTCAGTACAGTAACTGTTGTGACCATGTTTTGTGTTTTTACAGGAAACTCACACTTGCTTGTGGCCAATGGTGTGTTGGTAAATTCCTCTTAATTCTTAATTGAATGTCAGTGCTTTGGGAGGCATCACCTGCTTTGTATGGCTTCACTAAACTTTACTTCTTTGGGCCTCTGCATTGGGTTCTGTCCTCTTTGACAAACTGAACTTTGACAAGTCTTTTATTTTATACATGCTAAGAAGGGAAGATTATAAGAATGAGTGATCATGAACACAGGCTGTTCAGTCTATCTAGGCTTGCTAGACATAATCTAGGGGTGTGCAGAGAATACAGTATCTGTGTCTATGCTAAGAAAACCAGAAATGGACACAACTTAAACAAGAGAAAATAACAATAACAAAAAACAAAGTGTGTTTTAAGTGTGAAGTTTGGCTTGGTCAAAAGCCGCAAAAGACAGGAAATTCCAATGAGCGCCACCAAGCCAAACTTCAGCACTCTACACTATCAGGGATTTCCAGTACTTTATTTTTAAAAAAATATCTGACTGCTATACAGTTCTGTAGCTATGTTGGTCTACTGTATTTCAAACAACATGTACTCATCACTGGGCAGACTGGTTCAAACTTTCTCTCAAAGAGCCTACTTCATATTCTTCAAAATGGTAAGTGACCTATGACAGTTGTATTAGGCTATTATATGTCTCACTAAAGTAGGTTTACACATAGGCTATAGATCTATAATGCATATTCGCACAAAATTCTCCCATACATACGACTTAAATGATGCGGGAGGCCTCAAGTTCCTCCGCTCCTCCGCTAGCCATGATTGTCACTGCACTTTTTTTCTTTTTTCTTCTTCGCTTTTTCAATATGCCCCGTTCACGTGAACACACAACTACTTTTTTTAAATAATCAAATCACTGCAACTCACATCAAGATTTAGGGAATTATTACCTTAAAGTAACAGCGGCAGTAAAACTGTATTTCACACTATGATGGTTAAAAACGTTGCAATTAATCCGCGGTTCACATGCGTGCCGAATCGTGGGGGAGGGGGGGATCCGTACGGATCACAAACTATGGTCCGTTACACCACTACTGTTGGCCTAATATGATAGTCCAGTAATACGTTTTTTATACTGCAGCCGCACTATACATTTAAAATGTATGTTGTATTGATGCCAGAAAAATGCTTTGATTAAGGGAAAACTGTTGTAGTTTTGTTATATTTTATTGCTGCTACTTTTCCTGTCCTTGGTTTTAAATTGACAGAAAAAATGTATATTGGAATTTTTATTTATCTTTTGTATCAGCAGCAAAGTTAATTAAGACATATTTTTGAATTAAATATTAATCTTTATTGTCTTTATTGTTAGTTAGTGCATGCCTAAAACAACCTCAAGCTAAATTTAAAAGTTGTGGAACTGCTGATCACTGACATGGCAAAATGTCTTTCAAGCAAACTAACGTTATCCATTTGCTCTCTTGAGTTGATTTGTCCACACTCGTGATTCAGAAAAATGTTAAATTGAAAAGAAAAGAAAACGCACACCTTTAGTGAGGTGCTGACCTAAGGACACATAATCTCGACTGTTGAGAAAAGGTCGCACACTTGTCTCCAATGCAATTCATTTATTTCACCAATTAGACTCAGAAGTCTCTGATTGCACGAGACTTGTTGAACGATAGGTGGAACTTTCAATTACCTTCGGTTGCTAGCAAATTTATGCCCCAATGTTAAGTCAATGGACAATTAATTTCCGGTATCGTAGAATGATAAAGGTTTATTTAAAAACTGTACAATAAACAGAAATGTAACCCATCAAAAGCATTAGTCCATGTCAAGCCCGACATAGCGCTATGTCTTCTCTAGCAATTAGAGTTGTAGAATTTGAGCTAGGTCGTTGGAAAATAAAGTCTAAATCTTAATGCAAATTTTACCTTATTTAACTTAGTACCTAACTACACTGCTCAAAAAGATTACGGGAACACTTAATCAACACAGTATAACACCAAGTCAATTCAACTTTTGGGATATCGATCTGTCCAGTTAGAAAGCGTAAATGATTGTGAATAAATGTCACCTGCTTTTGTGCAAATGAAAGTGACAACAGATGGACAGGAGAGGCAACAGCAAGACAACCCCCAAATAGTAAATGGTTTTACAGGTGGTGGCCACAGACCATTTCTCTCTCCTTATCCTTCCGGACTGATTTTTTTTCTAGTTTAACATTTTGCTAGTGCCCTACTGGTAGCATGAGGTGGTACCTGTAGCCCATTCAGGTTGCACAGGTAGTCCAGCTCCTCCAGGATGGCACATCCATACGTGCCATCGCAAGAAGGTTTGCTGTGTCTCCCAGCACAGTCTCAAGAGCGTGGAGGAGATACCGGGATACCTTTGTGCGTGGAGGAACAGGAGGAGCACTGCCAGAGCCCAACAAAATGACCTCCAGCGGGCTACTCGTGTGCATGTTTCTGACCAAACAGACTCCATGAGGGTGGCATGAGGGCCCGATGTCCTGTAGTGGGACCTGTGCTCACAGCCCAGCACAGTGCAGCTTGATTGCCATTCGACAGAGGACACCAGAATTGGCAGGTTCGCCATTGGCACCCCGTTCTCTTCACAGATGAGAGCAGGTTAACACTGAGCACATGTGACAGACGTGAAAGAGTCTGGAGTCAGGTACCCTGACTGCTGTTAGGTACTGGGATGAAATCCTCAGACCCATTGTCAGACCTTACGCTGGTGCAGTGCAATGCCCAGCCTCATGTGGCCAGAGTGTGTAGGCAGTTCCTGGATGACGAAGGCATTGATGCCATTGACTGGCCCTCACAAATCCCAGACCTGAATCCAATTGAGCACGTCTGGGACGTTATGTATCGGTGCTTCCGCCGCCACCAAGTAGTGCCACAGACTGTCCAGGAGCTCACTGATGCCCTGATCCAGGTCTGGGAGGAGATCCCCCAGGACACCATCAGCCGTCTCATCAGGATCATGCCCAGACATTGTCGGGAGTGCATACAGGCACGTAGGGGCCATACGCACTACTGAGCCACATTATGAGTTGTCGTGATGAAATTCACACAAGTTGGATCAGCCTGTGATCTCAATTTTTCACTTTGATTTTCGGTGTGATTTTGAATCCAGCCCTCAATGGGTTAATGATTTTGGTTTCCATTGACCGTTCTTATGTTATTTTGTTGTCAACGAATTACACAATGTAATCAATAAAGATTTTCATCTTGAATATTTAGTTCATCGAGATCCACAATGTGTGATTTAAGTGTTCCCTTCATTTGTTTGAGCAGTGTATATGAAAACAGCTGAACAAATATTTCCTATATTTGTTTTATGGCGAGATATTGATGAGATGAGTTGATCTGCTAAGTGGCTTGGTAATTGGTGCTAAAAAGGCTGAGATATTGATTCTACCGCGTCCCCCTAATGCCAGTTTTCTTTCTTAGTGTATATTAGCATTCTAATTATTGTGCTTACAAATCACAACTTTGTCATTTGAAAGTGTCATTAAAAAGTTTAATAATAGATCAATAATTTGTGTATACAACCAACACTAACATAGATTTTTATATTGTTACTTTAACGCCAAAAGTCAGAGCGCGGCAAATGTGAGTGTGTGGAAGTTTTGAGTGCTATAAGAGCAAATCCGTAAGCGAGCAGGGGGAATTCTTCTGTCAAATTAATTTATTTCACGCTCTGACTTTTGACGTTAAAGTAATGCCATAGATGCAATCTAACATAGATTTTGTAAATTATTACAACTTTATTATCAAATGATCATTATATATAACAAAATTGTCTAATAGTTTGTCTGAGCAACACTGTAGGGCCAGTTGTTCAAAGGTAATCTGATCGGATTTTGGTGATCGGATTGGATCAAATCTTGAAAATGGGTTGTTCAAAAGGGAAAGAAGGATTCTGAAATCGGATTAGATCACGTAATCCAATCCTAGTTTAAATCTGGATCAAACCTTCAGTTTGTGTTGTTCAAAACTTTCCAACTTTGATCCAAAAAAACAGGATTATCCTGATCCCAACAGGGGGTAGGATTTCAGGGTGGATTTCAGGGAGAAAATGTAGTAAAACTTTAAAATTGGTCAAATAATACAACATTTGTATCATTTAGTGTATATACTTTTATTTATATTTTGCACTTGACTTGTGTAACTGTTACAGTGATAAAGTAGATAAAGTAGACAGACTACCAATTAAGCCTTTCAGTATAGTAAAGTAAAAATAAAATAAAAATGATCCCCCAAACAGATTCCAATAACAAACAAAAATAATATATTACATTTTTCTGTCATCATCACTGTATATTCATTTCAAAGAAACAATCATCAGAGATGAACCTGTCAAAAATAATTTCTAACAATTGCATCCCTCACTACACGTCCAGTCAGTCCCTCATTCTGACTGAACGGCAGAGGTTGGTCTGGTTCTTCATCAGGCTCAGGTGCATCATCAACATTATCACAGAGAGGGACATTGCGCCTTATTTGTTGTGGCTCAGGGGTCATAAAATAAATTATAAATGGAAGTGGATGTTTATGTTATTTTTGTATTTTGTCTCAAAATAAGAAACACTTAAAATGACCATGTTGGCTCTTCTACCTGTTCTTCTTTACATAGCTGGTAGTCCACATTGTGATATGTTGTCCCATTTAGAGTACTAGTAATCCGGATTTGGTAACCTTGAAAACTGTGTATCTGGATCAGGGTGATCCAATCCAATGTTGCTTTGAAAAACCGGCATGAAACTAAGACGGATTACCTGATCCTGGATAGCATAAAATGGGATTTCCAAATCCGGATAATTTTGATCCAGATTACATTTTTTGAACAACTGGCCCCTAGTTCTCACCACACCACATTCAACATAATTTTTATTGTATAGGGTTTTTAACCCCTTAACTAGCACCTGCCTGTCTTCGGGCTGGAAGTGGTTTAGTTTATTTGCATTCATTGTGTTTTTGAGGGTGTTTTGAGGGTGGGGGTCTCAGTTCTAGAAGTGAGAACTGGCAGTTTGAAACTGGCAGTCTTGATCCTGGATGCCAGTAAGTGATACATACTATAAAACATATAAAATGAAGACATTTTATCAGACTTGCAATTATGCAATTTACTTTTACTTCCTGTTTTTTTTCCTATTTTATTATTTCCTCTGTCCTCTTGCTGGTCTGTGATTCCGTATGGTCTCAACTCAGATGTGTTGCACAACACCATCACAGCCGGGTGAGCAGTGCTATGGTTGGAACATGAAGTGCGTGCCAAAGGTTTTGGCAAAACTATTTAATAATCATGGGTTCCTTGAAATGTAAATATTCTTTGTTTGAATTGAAATACATCTCTAAAAATAATGATGAATCAAATACAATGAATAGCTTTCAGCTGTCTCAACCTTCATTAGGGTGTAAATTCATTGCCCACCCAAGGTTCTATTTATAGACTACCAATATTGTACAATCAGACAGAGCTTCTCCATGAAACCCTTTCTACTCTATTGGTGTAATTTGCTAAATGTATGTTCAGGCAAACACCCTGGTCAATGGCAACAGTTATGAATACAATAAAACTGTGTACTTCCAATATACAAGTTGCAACATAACTATATACAGGTGCAGCTCAAAAAATTATAATATCGTGAATAAGTTCAATATTTTTTGTCACTCATTTCAGAAAGTGAAACTTATATATTATATAGAGTGAAATATTTCAAGCCTTTATTTCTTGTAATTTTGATGATTATGGCTTACAGCTAATGAAAACCCAAATTCAGTGTCTCAGAAAATTATAATATTTTGCTTTAACATATTTTTAAAGTATCATATTTAATATTTGGTCGCATATCCTTTGCATGCTGTTACTTCCTGAAGTCTGTGACCAATCAACATCAAAAGACTCAATATCTTATTTTCAGGTACTGTTACAAGCGATACTATAACCTCTCTGCATTTGAACTGATCTCTATGAGAATTGGGGGGTAAGAGTAGATTCAGCTGTAAATTACGCTGGTACAGTATGGAACACATGACTGGCGAAATGGCTGTACGTCATCAAGGGTCTAAGGTATCAAACGAGCCCCAAACCATCACTCTGCGGCCAGATCCCTTTAAGGGTTGTTTCTCCTGACTTTTTCCCCCATAGAGTTCTATAGGAAAATGAGTCAGGAGAAATAACCCTTGCAGTGATCCATCCACATCTACTCCATATCTGGCAACAGAGTGATGGTTTTGGGCTCGTTCGATAGCTCAGACCCTTGATGACTTACAGCTTGTAACAGTACCTGAAAATAAGATATCGAGAGTCTTTTGATGTTGATTGGTCACAGACTTCAGGAAGTATATATTAAATATGATACTTTAAAAATATGTTAAAGCAAAATATTATAATTTTCTGAGACACTGAATTTTGGGTTTCATTAGCTGTAAGCCATAATCATCAAAATTACAAGAAATAAAGGCTTGAAATATTTCATGTGTAATGAATCTATATAATATATGAGTTTCACTTTCTGAAATGAGTGACAAAAAAAATTGAACTTTTTCACGATATTCTAATTTTTTGAGCTGCACCTGTGCATGATATTAGTTGCATGTCATATAATTACTTTCAAATATGTCATAAGGATGGAAATGAAATGAGGTAATATACAACGATTCTCTGAAATTGATTTCCTTATTCAAACCCAGAAACTGCATGGTGTCATAAGTTTCATCACAGATTGAAAGCCATTTCAGTCCAACTCCTTCAGTAATTCTGATTAATGTGATACCTTCTGCCCATAACAATGTCTCTATTATTGTGGACTCTCCAGATGTCTAATCATTGGATAACATTGGCATGGATTCTAATAACATTGGGCCTCATTCACCAACCATTCTACGAACAAATTTGTTCTTAAGGCTTTCTTTAAAACGTTTTATGAACATTCTGGCATTCACCAACATTTTCTTACTTGGGATTTTTTTTTGGGTAGAACAGAAGCTCAGAATGCAAATATCAGTTAATCCCAAAGCATTCTTGTGTTCCACAACCCTGCTGTCAGTAAGTGCACTCTGTGTTTTGAGACTATACGGAACACCTACGTCTGCCCAGAGAACTTGCTGAACAAAGGCCCTGTGCGCACATACACAATATCGGGTGACTACACAGTATGTGTGCGTGCATGCATGATTGAGAGAGAGAGAGAGAGAGAGATGATACTCTGGTTGTTTTCCAGTCAGGAACAGACTGAGAGAGACCGTGGGAGCATCCACTAACTGGAGGTAAGCCTCTGCTTTCTTCTACTCTGTATAGTTTACTGGGCGTCTGTTTTGGCCACCACAAGAGATCGCTGTCCTGAGCTTCTGGGCCCAGAAAGCAATTAGATTGCCATAAGAGGTCAGAGGACCTGTTACATTACATTAAATTACATTACATTACAGGCATTTAGCAGACGCTCTTAGCCAGAGCGACTTACAGCTTTTTTTTTTTTGCATTATTTTGCATTTTAGCATATTATCCATTTATACAGCTGGATATATACTGAAGCGATTCAGGCTAAGTACCTTGCTCAAGGGTACAATGGCAGTGTCCTACCTGGGAATCGAACCGGCAACCTTTCACTTACAAGGCCAGTTCCTTAACCATTATACTACACTGCAAGATACCTGTTCTTGCATCCAGTCAGGAATCTCAAAAGCGACCAAAACTGTAAAACCCACCGAATTTCATTCAGCTCAGTTTTCATGCAGACTCATCTGCCATTGAACTGCAGACCAGTCTAAACTCACAGAGCTTCAGAGCCATCACTGCAGTGAGGCAGGAACTCTATCCCTGTAGGGATCACCAACAGGCGATTGCAGAGAGGGCCTCTCTCAGCTCCCAGCTTGCACGTTCCCAAGATGACCTACCTGTACGGAGGATGAAAGACAGCTATATCGAAGTGCACCTGCCTTTGGGCACCCAGCCAGACCTGAGAGAGAAATACCTCAATTACCACAACAGCGTCAGGTATTTCCCTTCCCCAACACCTGTAACAGGTATTTCCACTTCTTCCTCAATATCTCAAATTGCCACACCCTAACACTTGTCGCAGGTAATGCCACACCCAACACCTCACCTACCGCCACACCTGCCAGAGGTCATTCCACATATTACTATGCCCTAAGGTACAATACCCCATTGCCCTGTATTGGGAAGCTGCATTTTTCCATGTCATCTGGTACCTGCCACTCTGCCTTTACTCCTCTGAGTGCCTCTGCTCTGCTTTCCTGTAGGTTTGGCCGAATCCTGGAAGACCTGGACAGTCTGGCAGGTACTTCTGAGCTTTTCTCCTTATGAGTTGTGTAACGATACTGTTTTCTGATGTGGAAATGGAGAATAAAATCAAAGTGTATATTAAGGTTGAATCAAGATAGCTATATCAACTGTAAATTTTTAGTCATCATATCATCAGTTGACATTTCTGTGGAGGAGGACTGGTAAAAGATAGGATGACAGAAAGAGTAAAACCGTTCTCTAACAACTTAAAAAGAGGTGCAGCCTTAAATCAAAAAGTCTAGCATTGGAAGAGAGGAGGCGCGACACTCTTTTTAGGCAAAAAAGTATCACATTTATTTATAAAACCATAACGTTTCGGTCCAGGAGACCTTCTTCAGATGATGCATACAAATGACAAAGAGAGTATGTATACAGAGACGAATAAGTCTTAATTGGAGTCAAAATTTAATTATTTTTGTATTGAATATGTTGCCGTCTATATAGCTTGAAGTTACATTATAGCTTGGCCAACTCCAATAATTAAATTTCACAGTTTATGAAATTAACCATATTGATTTTTAAACCAATTTCGTTATCCAAGAAAAAAATTAATCTCAATGTTCATCTCAAGGTGTGGTCTGACTGACTTGCTGGGCACTTCCTTTTCCTTTAGACTCTTTTTTAGACTGCAAAGAGTGCACCCTTAATAGGTTTTAGGGTGCAGTAAACACACTCATGTGCAGAACTTCCGTTGTCTGATGTTGATTTCATCAAGGCCAAACCCAACTTCCAAATACCTGTCATGTTTGTGCGAAAGCACACAAACACTCTTCCACATGCATACTCTCACATTTAGTCTCTCTCTCTCTCCACAGTACTCATCTGTTACTCACACACAAAGAATGATGCCCTGCTGCGGTCCCCTCTGTCCATTGTCACTGCCCTGGTGGACAAAATTGGTATGGCCTGCTGCTCATGTTCTTCAGGCATTGAGACATTTTAGATGTCTCAAACCACTTACTTCCAGATGTACTAAGCTTTTAGCAAATCGTTTCAGACACAGATATGACGCATTATGCCCCAGACACATGCATGTTATTTATCAAACAGGTGCAGGGGCTGGAGCGCAGTTTGCCTGTCATCTTTGCGAGTCCTCACAAGATGCGCTTTTCTCCTTCATGTGTATGCAATATTTATTTAATAATTATTAAAATGACAATCAATTAAATCGCAGAATTTGTTGATATGTCAGTCGAACAGTAACCTGGTGGATCAACTAACAAGTTAAAACAAAGTCTAAATCAGGTCTTAAGATTCTATATTTTTATTACAGGAAAAACTGAATTAGAATAATTGTAATCATACATTCATTAATGAACGTAGGCTCACTTCTTATAATTTACAAAAAGAAAGAAGACATTAAACCAGACTTTAAATTGAAGTTACCAGAAAAGAGAGAGCGAAAAGCCAGAAATTGCAAAGTATTACCCTCCTTCAGCGCAAAAGTAACAAAAGGACACACAACCAAGGAAAAACTTCTCGGTAGACTCCAATAATTGCTGCTGTGGCAACTCCACAGAACTTCACGGCTCCAAAACTAATTCCAACTCCCCAGTTCCAACTGAACTGAAAATTTTCCTTCGCCTGCCCCCTAAGTACCTAACTCAGCAGGGATAAGGTGTGTATTCTACCTCAGTGAATAAAAGTATCAATTTATTTCAAAAACATAAAAATGTATCAGTGATTCCAGTGCATGTATGTGCAAAATATCGGAAACACCTACAAAAACTGAATATCTAGTAACTAATAACGAGTAGGCCCACCTTTTGCCTTCAAAACCGTTTCAGTCCTTCTAGGAATGTCATCATACAATTTTTTAACTGTGTGTAGTGGGATATTGGCCCATTGTTCATGACGGACAGTCTCTAGTTCTTTGAGGGAAGAAGGTGGTGGAAATTTAGTTTGCACTCTGCGCTCCAGAACTTCCCATAAAGGTTCAATTATGTTGGGGTGCGTTTCCCGATAACGATCAATCTTAGGGTTAAGTGCGATTTCAACGAGCGATTTTACTTAAATTTGTAACACGCGTTTCCCAAAACAGTTCTGAAAGCGTGAACACGCAGTCACCTCTTAAGTGCTACTTAACCCAGAGGTGTAAAATCTGGGTTCAGAAAGTAAAAAGTCCTCCCCAGTATTTAGTTCCAATCACCTGGATTTGCTAATTTACACAATTCTTTAGCCAGGAGGTAGAACTAATTAGTGAAATCAGCATGGCTGAGTTAATGGGTGGAAGAAACACATAGCAGGACTTTTACTTTCTGACTTTTTTCCCCATAGAGTTCTATAGGAAAATGAATCGGAAAATGATTGTATTGCCTCACAGTAGCCTATAACATTTCACTCATAGCATAACATTTAGGCCTAGTTGTCCTGATGTGTTATACAAAGAGAAATAAAAACAATAGGTAAAAGTATACATTGAATAACCTAATGCAATCACAGCATACAATAAAGTCTACCCGTATAGCTTTAGCCTACTTTTAAAAATTATTCGTAAACACACCGAAAGATTTAGATCCACCTTTCAAAAGATATTTATCAATATTATCAAAAGTTAGCTATCATTATTGGTATGCGGTATAAGAGGAATAGAAAAATAGCCTACACAAAACTGCAGTATGCAAATACAAAGCCTTTTCGTACAGGTTACTAACATGCTACCATCATAGCAACAGAACTGTATAGCAGTCAGATCTAAAAAACAGCACTGAAAATCCCTGATCGTGTAGAGAGCTGAAGTTCCACCTGGAGGTGCCTTTTTGCATTTCTTATCTTTTGTGGCTTTTGACCAAGCCAAACTTCTCACTTAAAACATAGTTTTTTGTTATTACTGTACAAAACTGGTGCAGCAAGGACAGAATTCTTTCTGTAGTGGTATTTTTTTCGAAGTGACAGCATGTTTTCTGAGGTGTTTATATGGAGAGCTTGAGTTCATGACACGCTATTAATGCAGGTATTAGCGATGCAGTGCACATAATTTGTGTTAAGATGTCTGAGACCTGAGCAGTTTCATAGCCTTGAGCTAAATACATTCTGTGCTCTTGCAGACATGAGAAAACAGATCATCTACCCGGATTGTGACATCAAGTTCACAGGTCACGTGACCTGGGTGGGCAAGACTTCCATCGAAGCCAAAATGCACATGTCTCAGGTACCATCACCAACAAACGGACACAAACCTTGATACAACCACATGGTACGATACATTGGGCCTCATTCATGAAACATTCCTAAATATGTGCAAACATTTACATACAAACATGTTTTGTTCAAAAAATGTACTCTCCTCAAACCGTGTGGAAAGGCAGTTTTTTTTTCGTATTCACGTACGTATGTTCATACATTGATTAATCGTAAATCCCAGGCGTGTGCACATTTTTCCACGATTAGCATAAATCCACAGCCATCATGAATTGCCATAGGAAGTTGCAAATTCAAATTTTCCCAGAAAAAGCATAAGAAATAATTATTCCTACACTGAAATGGACGTTTTCTTAGCAGATGTTCAGACAAAAAATAATAATAATTGTTTGTCAGTACCGGTCATATGAACTTGTTAAAGTAAAAGTCCTAGCGGGAGATAACATGTACCATCAATGCAGGATCACCCGTCACACAAACTGTTAAAGTAATAAAAATTTATAAAATGTATTGACATTAAATTGGAGGTGAAGAAACCCATAACTGCACACAAAAGCACCACCGCTAGGCTACAGGTGTTTTTCATGGCCATGTTGTGCAGGACACAGCAGCCAATGTTTTTTTGAACACCTTCTCAGGTTTGTAGAAAAGCTGAGCAACACACATTTTGCATCACAAATGAGCTGCTGGAGTGATAGCCCATTGTATTCATATGCGCAAGCGCATCATCGGATAGAGCCTTGATGTGTCGCCTACGTATCTGCAGTCTACGGCACCAATAACATTGGACAGTCAAGATCAGCCATTGTAATGGCATATTTAGCATATTTATGCCATGTGTGTCTGTATGTATGTATGTACAGTATATCAGAGTTTGCATTAGGATTTTATTTTTTCAGGGGAATGTGTCCTGAAGAATTCCGGCCATGTCTATCAATGCTTGCAAGGCAGATGTGTTTGACGACATAATCTTGCATAGTACTTTGAAAACTATTTGAAAACAGAAATGATCATGAAAAGATGAAATATACAAACATGCATATACTTTGCACAATAGGAGGAATTGGGTTAAAAAAATAATTAAAAAAGACAATTTGCATCTGTATATACAGTGCCTTGAAAGTATTCAGACCCTTGACCACTTCTCACATTTTACTGAATTATAAGTGATATATTGAAATTTGGTTGTGTGTGATATTTAAAAACACTGAAACTCAAAATTAATTAGTTTTGAGCAAAATTCTTAGGTACAAAAATAATTAAAAGAAAAGTTTCAAAATATCAAACAATTGACTATTAAGGAGTAGTAAACAGTAAAAAACTCAATCAAATCAATATTTGGTGTGATCACCCTTGCCTTTAAGACTGCATCAATTCTCTTAGATATGCTGTCGTGCTGTTTTAATGATCGGTACAAAGTAAGCATCAAAAAAATAAGCATCTAATAAATCTATATAAAAAATCAACATAAAAATCTCAGTTGCCTAAGACATTTGCACGGTACTGTATACGATTATACACTGCTCAAAAAAATTAAGGGAACACTTAGTCATCACATTATAACACCAAGTCAATTAAACCAAACCGGTCATGCTGGATGATGTTGCAGGCAGCATAACATTCGCCACGGCGTCTCCAGACTCTTTCACGTCTGTCACATGTGCTCAGTGTGAACCTGCTCTCATCTGTGAAGAGAACGGGGCGCCAATGGCGAACCTGCCAATTCTGGTGTTCTCTGGCAAATGCCAATCGAGCTGCACTGTGCTGGGCTGTGAGCACAGGTCCCACTACAGGACGTCGGTCCCTCATGCCACCCTCATGGAGTCTGTTTCTGACAGTTTGGTCAGAAACATGCACACGAGTAGCCCGCTGGAGGTCATTTTGTAGGGCTCTACTTGTGTAATGGCCCATCTCCCGGTATCTCCACCACGCTCTTGAGACTGTGCTGGGAGACACAGCAAACCTTCTTGCGACAGCACATATGGATGTGTCATCCTGGAGGAGCTGGACTACCTATGCAACCTGAATGGGCTGCAGGTACCGCCTCATGCTACCAGTAGTGTCAAGGGCACTAGAAAAATGCAAAACTAGAGAAAAATCAGTCAGGTAGGATAAAGAGAGAGAAATGGTCTGTGGCCACTACCTGCAAAACCATTTACTTTTTGGTGTTGCCTCTCCTGTCCCTCTGTTGTCACTCATTTGCACCAAAGCAGGTGAAATTGATTCACAATCGTTTATGCTTCCTAACTGGACAGATCGATATCCCAGAAGTTTAATTGACTTGGTGTTATACTGTGTTGATAAAGTGTTCCCTTAATTTCTTTGAGCAGTGTACTTAGTTGACATTATGGATGGAGGAAGGCTTGTGCCTTGATTGATTAATTAAATAAAAAATACATAAATAAAAAGTGGAATGTCAACATAAATAATTATATGTAAAATTCACATCCACATTTCATTATTCATGTCCTCATTTAATTGTTTATTTTCATATTTAATTATGAGATATCTTTTGAGTGTGTTTTTTTTGGGGGGTGGGGTGGTGGGGGACAGCACCACTTAACAATATAGTACCTTATTAGAGGGTTAGTAAAGAATGGTTTAATTTGTTAAAGTTATTAGCTTATACTGTAAATATTTTATTTATGAATCTATTTTATAAATAGTTACTTTTATTCATGCTCAGAAGGTCCTCTGCAGGGGTCTTAGTCATGATGGGACAGAATGGGAAATCATTATCATGTGATTTAATCTAAAATGGTGCTTTGATGTTGGTTGCATTGAATGATATCAGTGAAACTCCAACCCACCTGAACAACCTGGCGCATGTCTTCCAAGAAGAACAGGCAAATATCGGTAGCAAACAGGGTGAAAAGCTGGTAGATACTTACCCCAAAAAACTTAAAAGTTGTTATTGAAGAAAAGGTTTAGGTTTGATTAGTTATGTAAAAGGGGTGGGACAATGCACCGATGCATCGCGATGCATCGATCTGAATGTGTAAATACAACTGCATCGATCTGTAAGATTAGAATTGATAAGCATCGATTAATATCGCATTGTAAATGAATGTGCACATGTATTTATTTATTTAAAAAAATGATTCATTTCATTATTTAAAAAATATATTTCTGAGACACGACTACTTTTAAAACTGTTTTGACTAGCTTTAATCCATGTTTCTGCTCCAACCCCCACGTAAGCGTGAGTTGAAAGCAGCGACAGGCGGGAATCAAGCGACAATGAGACGGACTGATCTGAGCGAAATGGCTAGTGCGACAAAAGAGACAGAAATTGACAGAATTTGCGATGTTCCGAACGGAAAATCAGTGGTATGGAAGCATTTCGGGTTTAGAAAGAAGGAGGGTGTACTTCCAATGTCTTACGTTCAATTAATTATTACTACGTTAACTGTCCGATTCCAAACCCCCCCCCCCCCCCCGTTCCCCTACATATCACAGACAAAGACTAAAATAAATAAAATAAAATTAAAAAAACAGTTCTAAACGGGCAAAAGAGGTGACATCTGCTATAGCCGCGTTCATCTGCATAGACCTTAGACCATACAGTGCGGTAGAAGAAGAGGGATTTAGTCACTTAATGAATGTCGTGGAACCGAGATGCACCATACAGAAAACATTTTAGTGAATAAAGGAAAGGTATTAGGGTACCATGTCTGACACTGTTTGAAAAACAATAAACTCAAAAGGGCAACTTTAGAAAATACACTGTTAGTCATGTTTATTGCTGCATTATTTGCTGCAGACAGCTGCAAAATGTATGGCATGCCTTAACAATAAACATAATTCGGTTCTAATTGAATATTTAATTACTGCTGACTATCGGTATCAAATCACATTAGCATACCTATTACATTTTTTTAAAGTATCAAAATTAATCGAACCGAATTGTATCGAATCGAATCGTATCGAATCGAATCGTGGTCAAATGTTAGATGTTATGATGCATCGAACCTTTGCCTCAAGAATCGTAATCGAATCGTTATGGGATTGAATCGTCCCACCCCTATTATGTAAGCATTTTATTTCAGTTTAATACATTTTTTGTATATTTGTCTGCTGACACAACTAGTTTTGGGTTTGAAAATGTGCTGTAAGAGTATACAAGTTTGCAAGAAAAATACTGACTGGAAAATATATGTAAGTATCATTTGTAGTCAGAAACATTTGATAACTTTCAAGGGTTCTTAATACTTTTTCAAGGCACTGTATTCAGTTTGTGTGCAAACCTTTTCTCATCTGTTTATAGAAACATTTTTTGGAAAAAAAAAATAATTTTGTAAGCCAATAAAAGCGACTTCTGCTATTCACCATGGCAAATAGGGCTATTTGTATAGTAGCCAATGCATTAACTGGCTTTAGCCTGCAGTGCAGAACAATGCGTATAAGGCAGCAAAACAACATTTTTGACTGTTAAAAACTGCCTATATTACAGACAGAATATAAAATGAGGTTATGATGGCCAAACATCCACTTTTGTTCACGATGTCCTTTGATTTGTGACAGTATTTTATAGCATGGAAGCGGGTGACTGCTGACTTGAAATTGAATATCTCACAAGCAGCTTGTGATTCACATTAACCGCTTAACATTCTCTTGCAGAAAGGCTTGTTGGTGCATAAATTGTTGCTACAGTCCCTATGGTCCCTACCATCCTACTGAATGGCGAATTCGAATGATAACAATGTTGCTGTACTTTTGTGATAAAAATAAGTGAAATGCATATTTTACATTCTAAGAGCCATTATTTAGGCTCCAGTCAATTTTTGACCAAAATGTCTGGAATTCTTTAAATGTCCTGGACATATGACATCACAATGTTGTTTTTTTCATAGTTCCATGATGGAGCCTACAGTCCTGTGTTAGATGCCACATTTGTCATGGTTGCCCGTGATCCTGAGAACAAGAGGTAAAGCAGTGCTCAGAGCCACAGGGAAGAGAATTGGCCTGGATTTATAGAGTGTTGCTTCTGTATGAATCAGTGTTTACTTCCTGTTCCAGGGCTGCATATGTTAACCCACTGAAGCCAGAGGGACTTGAGGAGGAGAAACTGTTCCAGGAAGGAGAGAGTAAGAGCACAACCTGTGTGTGGGTGCACAGAGGGGTGGGGGTTTAATCACAGTCAAGTGTTGTAACTGAATGGCTTTAAAAAATATCTAAAATAAAATAAATGTAAAACATTGTATAAATACACTGCCTGGCCGTTGGAACCGTCATGCATAATGCCCGCTGTACAAGCCTCTGGAGGCAGTGTTATGATCTGGGGTTGCTTCAATTGGTCAGGTCTATGCTCAACAACATTATGCAGCAGTAAAATGAAGTCAGTTGAGAACCTGAATGTACTGAATGACCAGCTAATCAAAGCTAAAGGCGGTCCAACGTAATATTAGGGTGCAACTTTTCTTTTGACCAGGCAGTGTACACAACACAACTTTCAAATATTAAATCACAGTCTATACTTATGCTCACATGGTTTAGAAAAAATACTTCATGATCCTTCGCGCAGATGCCAAATTTGGTAAATTCTCACCTATTTAGGGGGTGTTCTATTTAAGGCTTTATAACTCTAGGTGTGAGCATCACAGAAACTTGGAAAATGGCTTATATTAAACAAGACAGTTGTTCCATTTACAATACTAAGTTAGATTAGTTCATTTTTGTAATTTAGGTCAAAATAACATGCCACAAATGCAAACAAATCTTGGGAAAATGCAAAAAGAATATTGTGAGAGCTACATTGTAATTAGGTAAAACTACATTACTTGGATCATAGACTTCTTGTCTACTAGTGTGAAAAATGAGGGTGATACTGATATGCAAAACTATGATGCAAAATGTAGGCAGTGTTCACAAGATCCTTAACATAAAAATAGGTGGAGTTGAGGTGGTCCTAGGGGTGGTCTCGGCTGGGCACGTGGTAAAAAAGTAGCAACTGACGTTTTATTTATAAAAAAAATTTTTTGAGACAGACCTTTGTACTGCTAACTAGCTAGTTCAAATGCAAATTGCTTTGTATTACTGCTAATGTTAATATTACTAACGTTATATATTGAGCTACATAGTTATTCATCAACAACGCTTTACTATTTGGTATCTTTAGCTAACTTGCCTGCATTATGGCAAGGAGTCAGAAATGTATCGTTCCTCGGTGCAACGCCACCGGCTCTGTTAGCTTTCATAATCTGCAGAGAGACCCAGCGCTACTTAGCCAGTGGCTTCAAGCTATCGGTGTAGAGCACGCGGACATGCCAAAGAAATAAATAAATACCTGTGTATTTTCATAATACCTACATTGTAATCTGTGGGTGGTATACTGTACTTACATGTGCATTTCGTAATCATGACATCAGCTAAGTAAAACAGCTTAGTACAATATACCTATACATGAATTACATTGTGCTCGTGCTCATCGTCTTCCGCTTATCCGGGTCCGGGTCGCGGGGGCAGCAGCTTCAGCAAGGGAACCCAGGCCGCCCTCTCCCCAGCCACTTCCGCCAGCTCTTCCGGGGGAATCCCGAGGCGTTCCCAGGCCAGCCGAGAGATATAATCCCTCCAGCGTGTCCTGGGTCGGCCCCGAGGTCTCCTCCCGGACGGACATGCCCGAAAAACCTCCCGAGGGAGGCGTCCAGGAGGCATCCTCGCCAGATGCCCGAACCACCTCAGCTGGCTCCTCTCGACATGGAGGAGCAGCGGCTCTACTCTGAGTCCCTCCCGGATGTCCGAGCTCCTCACCCTATCTCTAAGGCTGAGCCCGGCCACCCTGCGGAGGAAACTCATTTCGGCCGCTTGTATTCGCGATCTCGTTCTTTCGGTCACTACCCATAGCTCGTGGCCATAGGTGAGGGTTGGAACGTAGATTGACCGGTAAATCGAGAGCTTCGCCTTTTGGCTTAGCTCTCTCTTCACCACGACGGACCGGTTTAGCGCCCGCATCACTGCTGACGCCGCCCCGATCCGCCTGTCCATCTCCCGCTCCATCCTACCCTCACTCGTGAACAAGATCCCGAGATACTTAAACTCCTCCACCTGAGGCAGGACCTCCCCCCCGACCCGGAGTGGGCAGTCCACCCTTTTCCGGCTGAGGACCATGGCCTCAGACTTGGAGATGCTGATTCTCATCCCAGCCGCTTCACACTCGGCTGCGAACTGCCCCAGCAGGAGCTGAAGGTCGCTGTTTGATGGGGCTAAAAAGACCACGTCGTCCGCAAACAGCAGGGACGAAATCCTTCCACCACCAAACTCGACACCCTCCACCACCCGGCTGCGCCTAGAAATTCTGTCCATAAAGGTTATGAACAGAACCGGTGACATAGGGCAGCCTTGGCGGAGTCCAACCCCCACTGGGAACAAGTCCGACTTACTGCCGGCAACGCGGACCAGACTCTCACTCCTTCGGTACAGGGACTGAATGGCCCTTAGTAAGGGGCCATCCACCCCATACTCCCGGAGTACCCCCCACAGGATGCCCCTGGGGACACGGTCATAAGCTTTCTCCAAATCCACAAAACACATGTGGACTGGTTGGGCAAACTCCCATGCCCCTTCCAGCACCCTAGCGAGGGTAAAGAGCTGATCCACGGTTCCACGGCCGGGACGAAAACCACATTGCTCCTCCTCGATCTGAGGTTCAACTATCGACCGGACCCTCCGCTCCAATACCCTGGAGTAGACCTTCCCAGGGAGGCTGAGGAGTGTGATCCCCCGGTAGTTGGAACACACCCTCTGGTCCCCTTTCTTAAAGATGGGGACCACCACCCCGGTTTGCCACTCCAGAGGCACTGCCCCCGATGTCCACGCAATGTTGCAGAGGCGTGTCAGCCAAGACAGCCCTACAACATCCAGAGCCTTGAGATACCCAGGACGGATCTCATCCACCCCCGGAGCTCTGCCGCCGCGGAGTTGTTTCACCGCCTCGGCGACTTCTGCCCCGGGGATTGGACGACCCCTCCCCAAGTCCTCCCTCGACTCTGTCTCCTCCATGGAATACGTGTTGGTGGGATTGAGCAGCTCCTCAAAGTATTCCTTCCACCGTCCGACTATCTCCCCAGTTGACGTCAGCAGCCCCCCGTCACTACTGTAAACAGTGTGAGCAAGTTGCCGCCTTCCCCCCCTGAGGCGACGGACGGTTTGCCAGAACCTCTTCGGAGCCGATCGATAGTCTTCCTCCATGGCCTCCCCGAACTCCTCCCACGCCCGAGTTTTTGCCTCGGCGACTGCCACGGCCGCACACCGCTTGGCCCGCCGGTACCCGTCAGCTGCTTCCGGAGACCCACAGACCAGCCACGCCCTGTAGGCCTCCTTCTTCAGCCTGACGGCTCCTCTCACCCCTGGTGTCCACCATCGGGTTCGGGGATTTCCGCCGCGACTGGCCCCAGCAACCTTGCGGCCGCAGCTCACGACAGCCGCCTCGACAATGGCAGAGCGGAACAAGGTCCATTCGGACTCACTGTCCCCTACTGCCCTCGGGACATGGTTGAAGCTCTGCCGGAGGTGGGAGTTGAAGATCGTCTTGACAGGTTCTTCCGCCAGGCGTTCCCAGCAGACCCTCACTACTCGTTTGGGCCTACCAGGTCTGCGCGGTGTCTTCCCCCGCCATCTGATCCAACTCACCACCAGGTGGTGATCAGTTGACAGCTCAGCTCCTCTCTTCACCCGAGTGTCCAGAACATACGGCCGCAGGTCAGATGATACGACTATGAAATCGATCATTGACCTACGACCTAGGCTGTCCTGGTGCCACGTGCACCGATGGACATCCTTATGTTCGAACATGGTGTTAGTTATGGACAAACTGCGACTAGCACAGAAGTCCAATAACTGAACACCACTCGGGTTCAGATCGGGCCGGCCGTTCCTCCCAATCACGCCCCTCCAGGTCGCGCTGTCATTGCCCACGTGAGCGTTGAAGTCTCCCAGTAGGACAATGGAGTCCCCAGTTGGGGCGCTTTCCAGCACCCTTCCCAAGGACTCCAAAAAGGGTGGGTACTCTGAACTGCTGTTCGGCGCATAAGCGCAAACAACAGTCAGGACCCGTTCCCCGACCCGAAGGCGCAGGGAAGCAACCCTTTCGTCCACCGGGGTGAACCCCAACGTACAGGCAGAGAGCCTGGGGGCTATCAGGAAGCCCACCCCGGCCCTCCGCCTCTCACCTGGAGCAACTCCAGCATAGGAGAGAGTCCAACCCCTCTCAAGGACTTGGGTTCCGGAGCCAGAGCTATGTGTCGAGGTGAGACCGACTATATCTAGCCGGTAACGCTCAGCCTCTTCCACCAGCTCCGGCTCTTTCCCCGCCAGAGAGGTGACATTCCATGTCCCTAAAGCCAGCTTCCATAGCTGGGGATCAGACCGCCAAGGCCCCCGCCTTGGTCCGCTGTCCAATCCACAAAGCACCGGACCCTTCCGGTTCCTCCTGCAGGTGGTGGGCCCACGGGAGGACGAGCCCATGTATCCAGTTCGGGCTGGGCCCGGCCGGGCCCCATGGGCGAAAGCCCGGTCACCAGGCGCTCGCCCACGGGCCCCTACCCCAGGCCTGGCTCCAGGGCGGGGCCCCGGTAACCCTCCGGGCTGGGTACACTTCCTCTTTTTATTGTTCATCATGAAGGGTCTTTTTGAACCGTTCTTTGTCTGACCCTTCGCCCAGGACCAGTCTGCCATGGGTGGCCCTACCAGGGGCAAAATGCCCCGGACAGCATAGCTCCTAGGGTCCCTAGGGCACTCAAACTCCTCCACCACGATAAGGTGACGGTTCAAGGAGGAGTACATTGTACTTGTGATATTATTGTGTAATTGCACATTTATTGGCCACTATTATACAGTTGGGCCACGCATGCCCGACTACAGCACAGCAGTATTAGACAAATCAAAAATAGCTTCATAACTACGTTGACATAATGTTACCTCAGTAACCTCACGGCAACACAAGTTTTCTGGAGGACAGGTTAGAGCAGTGGCCACAAGCACACCTGTTGGGACATTAGTTTTTTTTTTGTTTACATGCAAGTTATCTGTACAAGCTACAACAAAAAGGCTTTGGCAAACGGTTGACATGACAGATGGGTAACAGCTAATGTGTGGTTGAAGGCAACCTATTGTGTGAGCTATCATTTATGAATACGTAACGTTAGCTAATAAACGATAGCAATAATATATTTGATGTAGCCCTAGCAAAACCGAGACACTATTACATATAAACTAGGATACGATTACAGCACAAGGTGAGAGACAAAAGTAGATATATAGACAAAATATATAGACAAGGACAAAGGCATGGACAGAGTGAGAGTAGCAAGATGCAGCACAGTCTATCAGAGTAGGCGAGGGATGGGGGACTTGGGAGTAACGTACGACCAGGGTGAAAAGGTGGGGCTTGAGACGAACTGGAAGATGGTGAGTTGGTCAGTAACTCAGACAGAATGTATCAATAAGTTAGGTAATGCAAGGCAGTCTATTGTGTGTTAGTTTAGCTCCGTTTGGTCCAGAGAGAACTGGTAACTTTGCTAGTTAACTAGTTATCTTAGCTTATCATTTATGAATAATGTTAGCTAATAAATGATAACAATTCTCTCTGGACCCAGTGGAGCTATGAGGGCACTACAACCAGCCATGTTCAATATACTAATGTTACTGTGTGACTGGGTTTTGCTGTGTTTTTGAATGTATTCAATAGTAACGTTACTTTAGGCCAGTGTTTCTCAAACTGTGGGGCGCAGTGGTATTACAGGAGGGGGCGCAGGGGGAAATGCAGAAATGCAGCGCGGAACCAATGTTTTTATTTTATTTGTTTTATATAAATCTGACGCGTATATCTACGTGGCTGGTTAACGGGGATTAACTTTTACGTTATAACAGACGCGGACGCACACCCGCGGTACATACGTTAAATAAACCGGTAAATGAAGTTTGTAAAAAAAAATAATAATAATCTTGATTGCACCCCCCCCCCCCCATCAACAATAACAATCGAGGTCCGCGAAAAACCTTTTTCTTCCTCCAAAGTGGGGCGTGACAGAAAAAGTTTGAGAACCGCTGCTTTAGGCAGACAAACAAGCTAACTTAGCTAGGTAACGTTAGCTTTACCATTCGGTTACATCCCCGGTCCTCTCCTCACGAAGACGTTGCTCAACTGATACAGGTGGCTGATGCTGCTACTGCCAGTGGCTCGAATGAATACGGCTGTATTACCCGAGCAACATCCTCGCGAGGAGCTTCTTTCACCACAAAGGGATCCTTTTCCTCCACTTCAAACTTCCCTGCAGTACTGCTGTCACTCTTGTCACTCGCCATTTTGTTGTTTGTTTGGTAGTGAGGAGAGAGCAGGAAGGGGACTGAGTCAGTTCACCAAGACACACCCTTTCACTCCTTGACCATATGAATATTCATAATATAACTACGTGGCATCATCGTCATATGACCACACCTACTCGCAAGTTCCCGTTCAAATTGAAGCGGTAAAAAAGGCTCTGCAGTATCTCTTTAAAGATAATGCAAATGACAACAATACAATAAACTATAATGGCATATTTAAGTCCAAAGTCAGGCGTGCAATAGTGTACAATAGCAGGGTCCTGCTCTCGTCAGGCGTGCAATAGCGCAGTGTTCAATGTTCAGCTCTACAATGTCCAATACATTTACTGCATTCTTGCTACTAAAACGGCTCACAAACCTCATTGCAATCCTGAATGCAAGGATTCCAGACTTCCAGATGGAGGGGGTTCTTTCCTAGGTAAATTGAGCAGTCTCTTACTGACCAGATAAAGCCATTTTAGACCAGCCAACAACGTAAGCACATCCACCTGTAAGTCATTGCACCTTTGGCTGTAGTCTTATTCCACGGTTGTGCTAATTACATGTGGTTGTACAATTTCTTCTCTTTCTCAGCCAATAAGAAGCGACGTGTAGAGCTAAGCACGGCCTCCTTGCTTAAAGTCGCACCCACTGCTGAGGAGAGAAAGATCGTACACAGTCTCTTCCTCAACACACTGGACTCCAAGTAAAACCTTGCATGCCACACCCTACACACACCTTGCACACACCTCTAAACACAACACAAGCCACATCTTAAATACCACCTACACTTCAGATGTGTGTAACCTCTCGGACATGTTGGCAATGGTAATTCCCCTTGTAACTGTTTCCCCCTGAAGGACGGTGAGTTTCAAAAGCAGAGTTCTGCCTCCCAAATCTGTGTGGATGGAGGACGCCAAGGTGAAGGGGCTGGAGATCTGTCACCCACAGGTGAGAGGGAGGGGAAGAGGACCACCCCAGAATATGCTGTCATTCATCTTGTTCTCTATATGTAATGTGTCGATGGCATGTTGTGTATTTGTAATGTGCTTGTGGTGTAGTGTGTGTAATGTGTCCAATGCATGTTGTGTGTTTAATGCATTTAATTGGTATTAGTGTGTTGCGGGCAATGGCTGCCTTTCCCTGTGTGTTATACTGTAATATGATTGTATTTTATGTCCTAATTATTTTTATGTTAATGTTTCTGTCTTATTCATAAACTGTGTTTTATTATTATATAATTTTAATGTTTATTTATTGTTGATGTTGACTTGGCCAGGTCTCTCTTTTAAAAGAGATATTATCAATATCTCAAGAGACTTCCTGGTTAAATAAATTAAATAAATAAATGTGCTGATGGTATATTGTGATTTGCAGAATGTGAATGTGTAATGTGCCCATGGCATGTCTGTTTGTGCATCTCTCAGGAAAGAAACATTTTTAACCGGATCTTTGGTGGCTTCCTGATGAGGAAAGCATATGAGCTTGGCTGGGCCAACGCCTGTGCCTATGGGTGAGAGAACGGCATGACCACACACCTCCTGCAGGAGCAGTGTCTCACTAATAGGGCCCATGAAACAGGACTGCGGTCCGGACCAGGGTATTCAGGTGCCAAAACTGGGAGGCCAGCCAGGTTATTTTCTTATTTCTCTTTATCCCCCAGTGTATTGGGGCTACCAGCTTGCATGGGTAGGGCTTGCTTACCTTCTGTCCTTTGTAGGTATTGTGGGACATTGTATAGGTGAAAGGGGTGTAGAATGTAGTTTTTTAATGTAAAAACTATTAATAATTTCTTATTTTTTAAAAGAACAGTAAAAGCAAAGTCTCCACATGCATTTACTTTAAAGTCAGCCCATACCTTACATGATTAAATGAGACTATTCATGTTCACAATGGGATCATTTTTAATGAGAGGCTTGAGAAAAGACTATAGCAACCTCATTGTGGTGGTAGAAAGGAACAATCACACACCTCCTTGGGGGCAGCGTTTCATTATGGACAATACTTGTGTGTGAGAGATGGATGGGGTTTCAGAATGGCCAGTAGGCAGAGCTCACACAATTGTGCATGTCCAGTGTTTATTTGACTAACCATATACAAAAATGCAGACGATGGGCCTTGTTCACAAAACGTGCATACAAACAAATTTGTTTGTAATCTGTTTTTACAAGCGTTTCCAGGAACATTTCGGAATTCATACGTTTTTCTTTACATTACAATCATTTGGCAGATGCTCTTATCCAAAGCGACGTACAATAAGTGCATACCAAAAGTCATTGAAGCAACTACAAAACAGATCAGACAAAGCACATTCTTTTCATAACGTAGGAGCTATCCCTAGTAATGAACATTGAGTATAGTACACACAGTAAGCGCTGGGTAAGTCAGATATACCTTCTAAACCATAAAATCAAACGAGAGTTACAGGAAACAAGCAAAAAAACAGGGGAAAGTACTATGAAAAGGTCCTAGATTGGTATGTCAATCAAGGTGGAGTCTGAAGAGGTATGTCTTCAGGCCACAATGGAAAGTAGGCAGTGTTTGAGCAGAACATAGAGGAATGGGAAGTTAGTTCCACCACTGAGGAGCTAGGGTGGAAAAGCTCCGCAGTCGGGACGATCGAGAGCCATTGGCACAGAGAGAGGGAAGTGCGAGTCGCCCTGCTGTAGAAGAGCGAAGTGATCGAGCAGGAACATAGTGCTGGATTAAGTCCTGCAGGTAGGATGGGCCTGTCCTATTGGCTGCAGTGTAGGCCAGGGTCAGAACTTTGAACCTGATCCTGGCCACGACCGGCAGCCATTGGAGTGGACCTCAGTAGGGGGGTGACATGTGAGTACTTCGGGACGTTGAACACAAGCCAGGCAGCTGCGTTTCTGGACCAGTTGTAGAGGCCGAATGGCACAGGCTGGTAGGCTTGCGAGAAGGGAGTTGCAGTAGTCCAGGAGTGAGGTGACCATAGTCTGGACGAGAAGCTGGGTGGAGTAGGTGGTCTGGTATGGTCAAATCCTACTGATGTTGTAGAGGAGGAACCTGCAGGACTGTGCTGTTGCCCTGATGTGCTGTTTGAAGTCCAGCTGGTCATCCAGGACCACCCCCAGGTTTCTTGCAGAGTGGGAGGCAGCCACTATAGTACCGTCGACGGTGATGAAGAGGTCTTGTAGTGGGGAGGTCTTGTATGGCATGAAGAGGAGCTCTGTCTTGTCAAGGTTGAGCTTCAGGTGATGGGTAGCCATCCACTCAGAGATGTCAGCCAGACAAGCAGATATCCTCTCCTTAACCTGTGGGGTAGAGGGAGGGAAAGAGGAAGAGTTGAGTATCATCAGCATTACTATGGTATGAGAAGCCATGTGAATTAATAACTGAACCAAGAGACTTAGTATAAATGAAGAACAGCAGAAGACCCAGTACATATCCCTGCGGGACTCCTGTAGAAAGGGGATAAGATGCAGACAGAACCCTTCCAAGAGACTTGATAGGATCTGTGAGATGGGATACAACCCAAGAGAGTGCAGTCCCGGAAATGCCCATCTCAGCGAGTGTGGAGATCAGAAGTTCATGATTGACCGTGTCAAATGCTGCAGACAGGTCAAGGAGAATCAGCGCAGAGGAGAGGGAGGAGGCTCTAGCAGTGGCGAGAGTAGCCAACGGACAGAGCAGCAGGAGTGGCCATGTTATCTGGAGTGATCCAGGTCTCTGTGAGAGCCAGGAAGTGAAGGGACTTTGTCTTGGCGTAGGCAGTGATGAAGTCAGCTTTCTGGACAGCTGACCGGCAGTTCCATAGTCCACCCACCACTGAGAGTTCCTTAAGAGAGGACAGGGATGGGCAGACCAGGTTAGCCGGGCAGCGCCTGCGGTGGTTGGACCTCCTGGAGCGAGGCATAGAGCACAGAGGAATGGGGGTTAGACACATGATAGCTGGTGATAAGACAATTCAGGTAGAGTTCTTTGTACGGAAAAGTCTGAACAAACAAACTAGTCAATATGGTGAATGAGAAATTGATAAGGCTGCTGTAGACCGGTAGTTGTCCTTATTACACAAAGCAGGCTACCGACTGACCGCAAATGGTTCACTTCACCTAAGTTACCGAGTGACTACAAACAGTTCAAATTAACTAACAAGCAGCTGAAACCAAATAAATACGATACACTTATCCGAGTCCGAGAGTAGCTAGACAATCAATAACGCAGTCCAGTTACACCCTGGGGTAGGAGTGGCAGACACGCTAGATATTCTCACAGGTGAAGCTGGTTCAAATAGGCCTCAGAAGTTGTGTCATCATTTAAAGATTTGTTAGCATTTTCGAGACTTCCGGATCAAAAAAATATATGGCCTATGGGAGAAATTAATTGGGTTTCCCTAATTCCTTCAACATAATATATGACATTTGGACGTTTGTTTGTATATGAAAAAAACATGTTTTTCAGCCATTTTTTATAATCTAAAAAAATTAGGTGTCATTTTAAAAAGCAAATTGTTAGCATCTAAGTGGTTAGCACACTCGTAATGACCCCTGACCCATCGCACAATTTCAACATCACACACAGGACTGTATAAGCATTTCCAGCTACTCTTTGCTGTTACCAGTGTAATTAATTATACAATTTTCTATTTTGTATATAATGATGGATTTAATTGGTACAGTACATTAGACCCACTGTCATCCTAAATGAGCAAAAACGATAAAAAACATTTCAATTTGCGCAGTAAACCTAACGTTAACAACTTAGGCTAAACGCCCAACCTGTCATATTGCAGTAACGTTGGCTAACGGTAATGTTCTGCTGTACGTTTGTCAGCTAACTTAGTATATTCTATTAATATGTCCAATCAATTGAATTTATCACAGGTGGACTCCAATTAAGTTGTAGAAACATCTCAAGCAGTATCAGTGGAAACAAAATGCACCTCAGCTCACTTTTGGGTGTCATATCAAAGGGTGTGCATACTTGTGTACATATATTTTACATTTAGATTTTTAATAAATTGGCACAAACGTCTAAAAACCTGTTTTCACTTTGTCATTATGGGCTATTTTGTGAAGAATTTTTAGACAAAAAATGAACTCAATCTATCGTAGAATATGTCTGTAACGTAATAAAACGTGGAGAAGGTGAAAGGGGTGTGCAGACTTTCCGGCTTGACTGTATACACACCAATTTCACAATTTAATCACTGTTTTGTATTAAATATAAAATACATGTTACGAATATCTTGCACAACAGCGCCACATCTGGTGGGGCACTGCCCCAAATGTAAAAACGCCACTGGTTATACACACTATATATACACTGGAAACTGAAAAGGAGTTGCCGCTGCCTTGTTGCAATTGTCAAATTAATTGAATGATTGCTCTCACCTGGGCTTGGTCTGATTGACTCTGGCCGGACTCTGGGAGAACTGATAAAATCAGAACCGTGAGCGCAGACATAAAGTCTGAAAGGGTGGCGGAGGCTGGCACAGGGCTGGGTCCACAGATCAATTTGGCGGTTTTTGCACTCGTACTGTTGGGCGAGGTCGATCGCGGTAATAGGCTGCCGGCGACGAAGATAGGTAGCGAGGCAGAGAGGTTATGAATGTGGGGAATAGGCTTAGTAAGTTGGTAGAGACCGGGGGTTAGGAGTGCTTTTGTGGGCTTCTCTGCGTCCTGATTGTACCTTCCCCTCCCACGCGGTGAGTAAACCGATTTGGCAAAATGGTCCACCTGGATTGCTGCTGCATCTGTGACGTCATCCAACCAGTTTCTGATTGTGTCCTGGGCCGCTTGAAGAGACTCTGTGCAACTGTTCCTGGGCTGCTTCTAATGGCGTTCCTGGGCTGCTTCTAATGGCGTTCCTGGGCTGCTTCTAATGGCGTTCCTGGGCTGCTTCTAATGGCGTTCCTGGGCTGCTTCTAATGGCGTTCCTGATTTTTGACTTGTGGCTAGAGTCAGGGGGACCGAAAAGGACAACTTTGGACTTTAGCTGAAGAAAGTTATGAGCCATCCAGCATTTTATATCCTCAAGAGACTCCCTTAGGTTGTTCTAACTGCACTGATCATTGGGTTTTAATGGGAAGTAGAGCTGGGTGCCGTCTGCATGGAAATGGAAGGAGATGTTGTATTTCTGAATGATTTGTCCCAGCGGGAGCATGTAGATGGAGAAAAGATCAAATGGAACCCTAGGGGACTCCACATGTAATGTTAGCCCGGGAGGAAGATTAATTTCTTATGTTTACTGAGAAAGTTCTATTTCTGAGGAAAGAGTCGAACCAACCCAGAGCTGTGCCTTTAACACCGACCCCGTGCTTTAGACGGTCGATCAGGATGGCGTGGTCTACCGTGTCGAAGGCAGCGCTGAGGTCCAGAGGATCAGCATAGCACAGTCACCAGAGTCTGCCATATGGAACAGATCATTGGACACTTTCAACAGGGCTGACTCGATTGGAATTTTTCTCGAATGTTATTTTGATGCAGAAATGATAGAAGCTGGGAGTAAATTACCTTTTTGAGAACCTTGGATAAAAACTGCAGTTTTGAGATGGGTCAAAATGGTTAAGTATTGTGGGGTATAAGTTTTTTTAGGAGTTGCTGGACTACTGCATGTTAAGGCAGGATGAGACAGAACCAGAGGAGAGAGAACTGTTGATAATGGTAGACTAGGGCCAACTGTGTCAAAAGCCTCTTGGGGAGGCCTGTGGGGAGAATGTCAAGAGAACACGTAATAGGTTTCATATAAAAAACAGTCTCCTTTAAGGAAGACAGAGCAATAGGTTTGAAGCTCAGGACAGCTGTGTATACCAGAGAGACAGTTATGTCCTGGACAGGGGGTGAGATCTGCAACCTTATGTTTTCCACTTTGCTGACAAATAAATTTTTTAATTCTTCGCACCTTAGTGGGGACACATCAGTGCCGGTACTAGGAGGGGGGCTGATAATATAATTTATAGTGCTGAACAGGACCCTAGAGTTGTGGAGGTTCTTTGAAATAAAGTCAGAGAAATATTTAGTTCTTGCTACTTTAACTGCTTCCTGGTAGTTCAATAAGCAGGCTCTTAGTATCTCAGAGGAGATCTGAAGCTGATTCATTTTCCACTTACTCTCCACTTTTCTACATCCTTAGAACCTGTGTGTTGTCATTAAGCCTGAGCTTTTAATTCAAATTTTCTGCAATGGGGCAATGGAGTCGTGAATTACATTACGTTACAGGCATTTAGCAGACGCTGTTATCCAGAGCGACTTACACAACTTTTTTTTACATATTATCCATTATACAGCTGGATATATACTGAAGCAATTAAGGTTAAGTACCTTGCTCAAGGGTACAATGGCAGTGTCCTACCTGGGAATCGAAACTGCAACCTGCAAAAGACCAGTTTCTTAACCATTATATTAGAGTTAAAGTAGAGGAATCGAATGAGACATCGAACACAATTGCCATGTGATCAGACAAGAAGACATCGTTAGTTTCAACATTGCAAATAGAAAACCCACATGATAGAACTAGATTGAGAGTATGCCCTTGTATGTGTGTGGGGCCATTTACAAATTGAACAAGGTTAAATGATTCAGCAAGGTGCAGAAAGTCACCAACAAGTGGATTCGACGGGCAGCAGACATGAATGTTAACCCCGCCCCCCCGCGCGCGTCTGGACGTCCTGGGTGTGCTAAAAATGTCATAATCTGGTGGGAAAAGTTCCGTAAGAGGGCTGAACTCACCGGGATGAAGCCACGTCTCAGATACAAACCAATAAGTGGGTCCAATCAGAAGTCCAATCCCCGGAAGGTGAACAAATCATTCAGGAGAAACATGTTGTTGGATAGTGATCGCGCGTTGATTAACGCCATTTTAGTTGGGGCCGATTCCATAGCCATCACGGCCGCCCATAGGCTACCAGTGGACGGAAGTTTCGGTAATCCACTCCACCAGATTTAAAGCATGGCCTTGCGGGGAAGCCACGGGGGCGAGCTGTCAGCGAGAACAGGTCGTAGGCAGGCGTAGGCTACCTGATCTTGAGTGAACGCCAAGAGATGAAGTGACATGATTTGTGCAGGACCGAGACTGCAGGCCAGACGGAGTTGAATGGGGAGGTATGGAGTGGGTTAGGAGTGCCCTCGATCTTGCCAAAACGCCTCTTCGTTTGCCGGCTTTCTGGAGCATTTTCTTTGGTGGTGTGGGCGACAGGGTAGGCAGCAAATGCCCGTCGGGACTGGCAGAAGCAATGGTGGGTGGAGAAACTTTCCTCCAGGGTTTTGGTGGCAGAAGTCTATAGCAGTAAATCGGATGTTCAGGAGTGTTTGTCGACAATAAGCGAAGGTCGCAAGGACATTTTGAACACAGAAACGCAAACAAGACAAGTACAGACAGAAAGAGCAGGAGGCGCGTGTTACAAACTTGGCTCCAGGGGGAATACTTGCGGTTTCGTTGTATAATGTCTGAGAGTAATCTATTAAAGTTGGTAACTTTATCTATGGTAACTTGGAACCAGGAGATGAATGGTATGTATTTTGGTTTAATGAGCACAACCATCAAAGAGGCTTAATGACAAAAAAAACACTACCGATTCATGAATTTACTTAAATTAAAAACAGTAAAAAAAAGAAGCTCGTATTTTCAGGTCAGTTAGTGGACAGCACAAGGCATATATGAACGCATTTTCGTGTTCCCGTGCTGATAGTATTGTCTGGGAAAATGAGTTAAATACAAGAGTCACATGTTACAAATGTAGCCTCACTCCTCTACAACAGAGAAAGGGGGGATGAATAAATAAATGCAGATAAAAATTTGTCATATTTTGACCTAGACAATAGCGTACATATAGCATTTTTACAAGCGTATACAGACATGGCAGATGATGGCAAATAAGAAATAGTACTAAGTTTCTTAATATCATAATAGTTTCCAAACAGAATTCTGTGAACACAAGAATGTCTATGCTCTGTTGGACCACACAGGTTTCTATAGAAATCCAAATATTCCAAATACATAAATAAATAATGATAATAATAATAATAATAATAATAAATACATTTTATCATGCTGTGCTTTTCATAGACCCAAAGGCTGTGCTTTTCAAAGACCCAAAGCAGTGGATGCAGACAATTGTTCAAACATGCCCTATAGTGTAGTATTTTTTCTTTTTAATTTGTAAGTGCAACACATCTGAATCTAAGTATTTCCACCATAAATTATTCTCCTTTCACGGAATAACAAGTGGGGAACTCTGGTATCATTTCACAGCTACTTGCCGAGGAGGAAAGTGACGTGATTCAAAATACATGGATGAATCTGTAGGCTATTTTAATGGGAAATGCTTAACAACAGCTCGAAACACAATTTAATTTTGTGGCAGTTTCAATGTTCATGCGTGCCCACATCCTTCACTTGATAACACGCATAGGAAATATAGAAAATCGATGGGGTTACAGCCTAAACAGTTTGCATAAATAGCCTAGCCTAAACACTGAAATACATTTTTAAGATAGGCCTATTAGTATTATATAGAAATACATGTAACGTTAGGCTATATTCAACACTGGCTTGCTGTATGCATTTTTATCTTCCTCTATGTGACAAAGTAGCCTAGCTCTGAAGCTTTAGGCACTGGCAACATCATCTTACCTTCAGCTATGGTTGGTACAAAGTGACAACTGGAACACTTCGAGCTTCCATGTCGGGGCTACGAGCTGCCAAGTTTATAACGAACGCAGCATTAAGTCCAGCTCAGTTTCAGTGTAATTGTTTTCTGGTAGTGTAACGTTACCTGCGGGAAATATTTTGGTAACCTACCGGACCATGTAGGTTTAGTTCAGTTTTCTGTACTGCAATGGACATAGAAGGCATTTTCATTCGCTTTGTAGTAGCCTAGCTTGTAGTTGCTTCCTACGCAGCTGACCTTTGACTCGTAAAACGTTATAGAAAAGCTTAATCGGACAATACACCTCACACATTTCCCAGGAATCTGTGCATCAGAAAAGAAGATAATAGCTGGGCTACTACTGTAAAAGAACCTACCACAAATTATTATGATTATTGTTATAATTAATAGTGGTTTTTACATTAATACAATATGATGTTAACCAGACAATATTTTGCATTAGAATTGTATTGTCTGTACCTGAGAAATGGGATATTTGTTCCTGTACTGCGTGAATGTTAACCTGCGGTAAACCTTGTGTTGGTAGCGAGTAGACAAACGTTAGGCTACCAGACCATGTTGGGTGACTTTCACCTCTTTTTAAGTACTGTACAAGTGAAATAGTGAAGTTAATACTGTTCAATTTCTTAGCATTTTCAAGAAAGCTATGTTCTTTAATGTAAAAATGACATTCTTGTATATGATAAACTATACATGTACACACTGTTTTAGTTGAAAATAAATTACACTTTGAAACCTGGCGGGGGATCGAACCACTGACCACACGCATGGAAAAGCAAAATCTTGACCGCTAGGTCAAAGGAATTTAACAGAAATGAGCAAACCAAATAAGACTTTTGTCTTTCGGTACCAGAAATTGTGTACCAAAAAAGCTACAGACATTTTCACAGTTTATGTAGTAGGTAGTACCTCTGAAGCACATAATTGTGACGGGGCAATTTTAAACTGAGCTTTTGGTGGGCGGATTAAAGGCAGTTGTCCAATGGGGATAATTATTCTTTGAGGGTATGTAGGCATATAGGCAGGAAAAATGAAGAATTGGAAGAATGAGAAGAAATATCTGCAAAATAACCCAAGTTTTGGGGCTTTATTGTGTGGATGTGTGCAGTTGTATGTGAATGCTGTGTGGTTACATGAGGTCAGAATGTACAGAAGTTAATGTTTTTAAGGGCTGATAGTCTGTTGTCATTGTGGTTACTTTTGCAGTAAACTCTGAAAAGTGCCAAACTCTCAGTGCTGTATAGCTATGGGGCAATGGGCAACAATGATGTGAGGATAACCTGGTCCTGGTTTTTCACAGTAAAAACCTACCTGGCCACTCTCACCTCCCTCTTTTTTTCTTACATATGGGTCTCTCAAATTCTTCCACACATTTTTTACTTCCTCAACTATAAGATACAAGTGTAAGGTCCAATTTTACTGTTCTAACCAACATATTGCACCTTGGCATACTCACGCTGGATTTCCCACTCCTCTGTTCTACAACTTTGAACCATAAAAAGCAGCTATTAAAAGTACCTAAAAAGGTACAAACGCTTGTGGTAGCCTATATGTGCATAAAATCGTACCTCTTGGCAGCAATAACTAATTTGTACCTTTTTTGCTCAAAAAGGTAGGCTACGTATTAGTACCCAAATAGAACATTATTGTACTTTCAGGGTACATTTGGGAAATTTGTACCTTAGAGGACGAATGTTGGCTATGTCCACTGTGCCTTTATTTCTGAGTGTACCATTAGCAGATAATTTGTCTGTCTAAGCTAGCTAATAATAGTAACAGTCAGTTAGCAATCTTGTTAACCTCTACACGAAGAGGTTGTGTAACGTTAACTTGCGTTATACAAATGGACAGAGCTAGCTAGCAAATGCATCTGATCGAGTTAAAACAAGCGGATCAGAGGCTAATATAGACATAGCAAGAGCGAGACTGAAACTTGAAGGATTCCAGTCAGCCAAATTCCTAAAATTGAAAATTCAAATGCTTCTGTGTGAGGCCTAGGGAAACAAATTATGGATGTTCATGTTCAATCACGTAGCCAATATAACATACATTATACATTTTCAAGGTGGTTCACATGCTGTGTAGTTTTATCGTATCTGCTCACCGGTACTTGCTTTTATAGCCTAACGTTACTTTGAATGATGACAACGATTAGGCCAGTTCAATAATTTTATTCATGACTTTACGTTAAATCTCAATCTCGGTTTTGCAATCCGTAGGCTACGCACAGATTTTCATGTTATTATCGTTGCTTAGTAACCTAATGAATTCAGCAAAAGGCCACGCATATATTAAAACATTAATTTTAAAGTTGTTTTCTTTCTTTGGTGAATTAGTATAAGATATTGGGCCACACCCTTTAATAAAAGCAATATGGAACTGTTACGCCCCCTCTGGTGGTCTGAGAGGCCGCCGGCGTAACACATGACAGTGAGTGTGTGAATGAGGAGGCAGTGACAATCAAATTACTGCTAAACAATAATTTATTAACATAAAGCACGGGACAACAGGGCAGAGACACAACACATACCCAACCCCCTGAACTATGTAGCGACTACTAAAAAGAAAGCCCCAAGAAAAGAACTAAAGCTAAACCTATTAACCAAAACAACCCCAGGACTAACCCCCTAGACCAGGGGTGGGCAACTCCAGGCCTCGCGGGCCGGTGTGTATGCAGGTTTTTGCTGCCGCCAGTTAACAATTTTTGAATTAGCCCAATCGTTTACATGATCTGATTATTTTAATCTACATATCCGCGATATGAACAGCAGCTGATGAATGTTCTTGTGCCGGTATGCGTGTATTGTAGCGTTTTATCGTTCTGTAATTTACGAGTGAATCGGTGATTGTGTGTATGACTAATTAGCTGATTGAGCCGTGGTAACTGGTGGCAGTAAAAACATGCATACACACCGGCCCGCGAGGCCTGGAATTGCCCACCCCTGCCCTAGACTAACCCCCTTGGCAGGCGACCAGCGCCTCAAAATACATGGGTTAGTGTCGCCGCTCTAACTGATGTACTAATACAGGGAGTCACCTACGTGTGGTGAAGGACACAATGTATACCTGCAGGTATCTACACAAGTTCCCTACCTCTCAAACCCTGCGCCCGGCTAAATGAGGAAAAAGACAAAAAGTTATCAAAAAGTTAACAAAGTCAACATAAAGGCTGGTAAACTAAAACAAGACAAAAACAATTCAAAGTAAGACTACGTAACTAATTTTTAAAAAAGCGTAACACAACAAAAAGGTCTGAGACCTGCCACGTCACCTACTAGGACCAAACAAAAGAGCTTAAATAGGGTGTATGGTGC
Organism: Ilyophis sp. 1 JC-2022; assembly: GCA_022702515.1. Classification (NCBI taxonomy): domain Eukaryota; kingdom Metazoa; phylum Chordata; class Actinopteri; order Anguilliformes; family Synaphobranchidae; genus Ilyophis; species Ilyophis sp. 1 JC-2022. Next base: position 71,081,746 of record CM040403.1, on the reverse strand, counting down.
AAGCTGTGGTTAATTGGTTGATTGGATCCCAGCTGCAGGCTGATTAGCTGAACAAGGCATGCACAGACAGGAGGGATCTACTGAGAGAGGACAAAGGTGAATTACTAAATGAAACCAGGAGGGGAAGACAAACACAAATAACACAACTACACAGGTCTAGCAGAAAAGACCCCCACCGCCCGTAACAGGAACTGTGTAGGAACCACAGACTACATTTCTCTTCATTCCACAGGAAACCCAAAGGACATTTATAACCCAGCCACAGCGTAACGTCCATTTGAGTGATCCCATCATGTCACTTGGAAATACGAGACACTAAGGGTGATAAAACTAAAGACACTCCATTTTCCTTCAGTGTCCCATTTTCCTTCAAGCCCACTCTTGTGCACAACTGCACAAGAGGCAGCACTCCATTTTGTCTTCCCCTTTTACTAGCTACACAGCTACAAAGGTGGGCCGCGGGGAGAGACACAAAGAACGAGTTAGCTCTAACCCTAGGACTGAGTTAATGCAACTCCAACTGTTCCAGCCACGGACAAAGACGCAAACCAGGCGGTAACCAGACGACATCTGAGAAATCCCAACCAGGAGAAATCCCAACCGGGATAAGAAAGGCCAAGGAGACGCCCTGGCCACCCACCTCACGGACAAAGCCAGCTGTAATTAACTCACGCGGACTTCAGTGAGACTGATCAAACATCCCAGGCATAGTTTAGGATTTTAGTCTGAATTGTTTATCGTAATTTGATTGTATCTCGACTTTATGCGATAATAATAGCTGTATAAACTTGTTGCGGTGGTTAGCAAGCTAGCCAGCTGGCCTATCGTTTTATAGCTAATGTGGTAGGACTGTTTTGATATTATATGAACACGAGGGCTGAGTCAATCTAATCATTAGAACAATACCTTCAACCCTTATGAGTTATTATTTGTTAGTGCTTTGATGATAAATTGAAGTAGTAGTAATTATAATCCATAATAATCAAAATGAGACTGATTTAATTTTAACCTAACTTGAGAATAATAAGGGTAAACCTCATTATTCCATAGTTATTGCCTATATTTCGGGCATCCCATCTAACAGTTTATTTTTATATATATATATATACAGGTGCAGCTCAAAAAATTTGAATATCGTGAAAAAGTCACATGTCAGAAAGTGAAACTCATATATTATATAGATTCATTACACATAGAGTGAAATATTTCAAGCCTTTATTTCTTGTAATTTTGATGATTATGCCTTACAGCTAATGAAAACCCAAATTCAGTGTCTCGGAAAATTAGAATATTACATAAGATCAATAAAAAAGGATATTTTAAACAGAAATGTCAGCCTTCTGAAAAGTATGTTCATTTCTATGCACTCAATACTTGGTTGGGGCTCCTTTTGCATGAATTACTGCATCAATGCGGCGTGGCATGGAGGCGATCAGCCTGTGGCACTGCTGAGGTGTAATGGAAGCCCAGGTTGCTTTGATAGCGGCCTTCAGGTCGTCTGCATTGTTGGGTCTGGTGTCTCATCTTCCTCTTGACAAGGAAGGCGAGTTCAGGTCAGGCGAGTTTGCTGGCCAATCAAGCACAGTAATACCATGGTCATTGAACCAGCTTTTGGTACTTTTGGCAGTGTGGGCAAGTGCCAAGTCCTGCTGGAAAATGAAATCAGCATCTCCATAAAGCTTGTCAGCAGAAGGAAGCATGAAGTGCTCTAAAATTTCCTGGTAGATGGCTGTGTTGACTGTGGACTTCAGAAAACACAGTGGACCAACACCAGCAGATGACATGGCACCCCAAATCATCACTGACTGTGGAAACTTCACACTGGACTTCAAGCAACGTGGATTCTGTGCCTCTCTACTCTTCCTCCAGACTCTGGGACCTTGATTTCCAAATGAAATGCAAAATTTACTTTAATCTGAAAAGAGGACTTTGGACCACTGAGCAACAGTCCAGTTCTTTTTCTCCTTAGCCCAGGTAAGACGCTTCTGACGTTGTCTCTGGTTCAGGAGTGGCTTGACACAAGGAATGCGACATTTGTAGCCCATGTCCTGGATTCGTCTGTGCGTGGTGGCTCTTGATGTACTGACTCCAGCCTCAGTCCACTCCTTGTGAAGCTCCCCCAAATTCTTGAATGGATTTTGCTTGACAATCCTCTCAAGGCTGCGGTTATCCCTGTTGCTTGTGCACCTTTTCCTACCACACTTTTTCCTCCCACTCAACTTTCTATGAATATGCTTGGATACAGCACTTTGTGAACAACCAGCTTCTTTAGCAATGACCTTTTGTGGCTTACCCTCCTTGTGGAGGGTGTCAATGACTGTCTTCTGGACATCTGTCAAGTCAGCAGTCTTCCCCATGATTGTGTAGCCTACTTAACCAGACTGAGAGACCATTTAAAGGCTCAGGAAACCTTTGCAGGTGTTTTGAGTTAATTAGCTGATTAGAGTGTGACACCATGAGTTTCCAATATTCTAATTTTCTGAGACACTGAATTTGGGTTTTCATTAGCTGTAAGCCATTATCATCAAAATTACAAGAAATAAAGGCTTGAAATATTTCACTCTTTGTGTAATGAATCTATATAATATATGAGTTTCACTTTCTGAAATGAGTGACAAAGAATATTGAACTTTTTCACGATATTCAAATTTTTTGAGCTGCGCCTGTATATATATATATATATACAGTCAAGCCGGAAAGTCTGCACACCCCTTTCACCTTCTCCACGTTTTATTACGTTACAGACATATTCTGCAATAGATTGAGTTAATTTTTTGTCTCAATTCTACACAAAATAGCTCATGGCAAAGTGAAAACAGGTTTTTAGACATTTGTGCTAATTTATTAAAAATCAAAATGTAAAATATTATAGGTACACAAGTGCACACCCTTTGCTTTGACACCAAAAAGTGAGCTGAGGTGCATTTTGTTTCCACTGATACTGCTTGAGATGTTTCTCCAACTTAATTGGAGTCCACCTGTGATAAATTCAATTGATTGGACATGATTGGGGATGGCCAACACCTGCCTATATAAGGTCCCACAGTTGACGGTGCATGTCAGAGCAAACTCCAAGCCATGGGGTCAAAGGAATTATCTGCAGACCTCAGAAACAGGATTGTGTCAAGGCATAGATCTGGAGAAGAGTACGGAAAAATCTCTGCAGCTTTACAGGTCCCAAAGAGCACAGTGGCCACCATCATTTGTAAATGGAAGAAGTTTGGAACCACCAAGAATCTTCCTTGACCCGGCCGCCCAGCCAAACTGAGCAATCGGGGAAGACGGGCCTTGGCCAGGGAGGTGAGCAGGAACCCGAGGGTCACTCTGACAGAGCTCCAGCATATCCTTGTGGAGATGGGAGAACCTTTCAGAAGATCAACCATCCAGGCAGCACTCCACCAATCAGGCCTTTATGGTAGAGTGGCCAGACGGAAGCCCCTCCTTAGTAATAGGCACATCACAGCCCGCTTGGAGTTTGCCAAAAGGCACCTAGAGGACTCTCAAACCACGAGAATCAAGATTATCTGGTCTGATGAAACCAAAATGTAACTTTTTGGTCTGAATACCAAGCGTCACATCTGGAGGAGACCAAGCACCGCTCATCACCTGACTAATACCATTCCTACAGTGAAGCATGGCAGTGGCAGCATCATGATGTGGGGATGTTTTTCAGCAGCGGGAACGGGGCGATTAGTCCTGATAGAGGGAAAGATGAATGCAGCTAAGTACACCGAGATCCTTGAAGAAAACCTGCTCCGGAGTGCTCTGGACCTCAGACTGGGGCGAAGGTTTACCTTCCAACATGACAACGACCCGAAGCACACAGCCAAGAGAACAAAGGAGTGGCTTCGGAGAAAGTCTGCATGTTCTTCAGTGGCCCAGTCAGAGCTCAGACCTGAATCCAGTTGAACATCTGTCGAAAGAGTAATGACTTTCTGATATTTGACATGATATTTGATGTGTAAATTTTTGGTCTAATAGAACTCACTCTGTAAATTGGCATGTGTATAAACTAGCATTCAAAAGTTTGGATTCACAGAGACATTTTTACAAACCCCAATTCCAAAAGTTGGGACAGTATATAAAATACACATAAAAGCAGAAAGCAATTGTAAATTCTCTTTTACATATATTTAAAGGGTTTACTTGAAGGGTTTTTTTTCTCCTGACTTATTTTTCTCACAGTTTAATAGGAGTCAGGAGAAACAACCCTTAAAGTGATCCATCCATATCTACTGCATATCTGGCAGCAGAGTGATGGTTTGAGGCTCATTTGATTTGACTCTTGATGACTTACAGCCATTCGCCAACCATAGGTTTCATACTATTCCTGTGTACATTTTAATATATGTTTACATCTTAATATAGTCCCACCCCCTCAATTCCCATAAAGGTAAATTTAAATGCAGAGCGGTTCTATCCTTTTAAATCACGTCATGATCGCATCACCTATTTACCTGTGGAATGTTCCAAACAGGTGTTTATTTATTTATTTTAAACTTCCCAGTTTTTTTATTTTATTTTTTTATTTTATTTTTTTTGCCTGTCTCAACTTTTTTGGAACGTGTTGCAGGCATCAAATTTGGAATTAGCGTATATTTACAAAAATCATCAATGCAAGTTGATAACGTAAAACATTATATATCTTTTCTGTGTACTGTTTTCAATTAAAAATATGTAAAAGTGAATTTACAAATCACTGCTTTCTGCTTTTATGTGCATTCTTACAGTCCCAACTTTATGTACATTATGTTCTATTAATATATTTTGTGTTATTTTGTTGTTGGCCAATAATAAAGCACTTATCTCAAACATTATGTAGGCTATTTATGTTTGTTTTCTAGAGACTTATCACAATGACTAGGTCTACTTACTGTAGTCAGTTGTCTCGCCTATATCTTCCTTAAACATGAACCTTTCAAGCCTGGCTGGCACAAGCTGAACTATCCGTAGAATCAGAGAAATTGTTAGGTGAGGCGTAGGGGCATGGGGCCGCTGTAGGCGGTCGCTAGGGATGAGGCAGCGTAGGTTTTCCTTATTTCTCTGAGCTGGCAACCCTACCAGCAGCAATTCTCCCTCGCGTAGAGTTCATCAGGTTATTGATTGTAGCCCACTCCTCTACAATGGCTGTGTGAAGGTTGATGTGACAGTCCTTGGCCAGTATAGTTATACGTGGTCTGTGGTTTGCGACAGGTTTGACATCCTGCCAAATACTCATGACTCCGACTCAACAATGTCGGAGGTGGTTTATGATAATAATAATAATAATAATAATAATAATGCCATAATATTAATAATAATAATGCCATTTATATAGCGCCTTTCTCACCAACTGGCGCTTTACAATGAACTCACCTCTACCACCACCAATGTGTAGCACCCACATGGGGGATACAACGGCAGCCATTTTGCACCAGAATGCTCACCACAAATCAGCTGCGGTGGAGAGGGAGAGAATGATTTTAGCCAATTAAACTGGGGGATGATTAGGTGGCAGATTGAAAGAGCCAGGTTGGGAATTAAGCCAGGACACCGGGAAAACCCCTACTCTTTACGATAAGTGTCATGGGATCTTTAATGACCACAGTGAGTCAGGACCTCGGTTTAACGTCTCATCCGAAAGACGGCATCTCCTTCAGCACAGTGTCCCCATCGCTGCACTGGGGCATTGGGGTTTATTTAACCAGAGGGAAGATTGCCCCCTATTGGTCCACCAACACCTGATGGATAGAGAAATGAAAATTCACTCCTCTGGGGGGGTTGTTGCTGGGGGTTTTTGGAGCTTGGATGGTGGAGGTTGTTGGAGCCGGGATGGTGGGGGTTATGGCAGGGTGCTTCTTACACAAATAGAGGTGTTTTATGAAGTCCTGTCTAGGTAGCAGTGTTGACTGGCAGTGGATGCCGTGATAATGGCATTGTGGTCTGCAATCTAACCCACGTCTCTGTGAATGGTATACCCTAAACCATAGAATTGTAGTATTATTATTTTATGATCATATTATTTTAAAAAGTGCAAATTATTAATACCCAAACCATTACAAAACAATGGAAAAATGAAGAAAATGGCTAATAACACGTATTGTAGAGGTAAAGAGGCAGTTAACACAGTTTAATTATTAAGATTATTTAAACTTCATTAAAATGGTAAAACAATGAGTAGTAACCCCTTAGTGCAGATGGCATATTTGGTAAATCATGGGGGTACTCTGTTTAAGGCTTTATAACTCCAGGTGTGAGCATCACATAAACTTGGTAAATGGCTTAAATGAAACAAAACCGGTGTACCATTTTTTGTACAAACTTAGATTTGTTTATTTTCATAATTTAAGGTCAAAATAAAGTGCCGGAAATGCAAGCAAAACTTTGCTAAAAATGCTACAAAATATATATTTCTTCAAAATACTGAGAGGTACATAAGTGAAACAGGTAAAACTACACATTTCCTGGATCATAAACTCCTTGTCCACAAGCATTCAATAATCGCAGGGTGATATACAGAACTACTAAAGATCTATGACACGAAATGTAAGCAGTGTAGCCTGATGTACCCAGGGTCTCCAAACCTATCCAAATTGGCTAAAATGTGAATAGCTGTAAATCTTAAACTAATCATACATTTCAGTGCAAATCAACCGTTTTGACTCATTTAACTCACCTTTTTATCATTTTCATGTGGGAATTATTTTGGATCAGTACAGGGGGGTGGATATCTAGGTGTCCAATAACCTACCCAAAACCTCTCCGAGAAATTATTTAAAAGCCTTTTGTCCTTTATAAAGCATATACATTTTACCTTACGATCACTTAATGGATGAAAACATTGATATTGCACAGTTTCAGTTCAGTGTTTGATGCCAAGTGTGCCATTTTTTCACCATTATCCTTCATATACTGCTTCATCCTGTGCGGTGCCTTCGTGGGCAACATGCACTCATCAATGGCACGGTCTTCAGTATGCTGGAAGGATCTGGTCCTGCAGTGGCTTCACTCTGAACAGTAGAGGGCACTGCTGGAGTGGCAGAGGTGGAGGGTCAAGCATGTTATAGGAACAAATTACATAATGCAGAAGCATTATAACACTGTGGTACACACAGCTAAATATGAAATCATTCACTCTTGTACTTCAGTAAACACTTTCTTCTGTATGCTACATTATGTTATATTTTGTTGCGTGCTCTAGGATGGCATTACTCTGTAGTGTGTTTCACAACTGTTGCTTATTGATTTTATTTATTTATTTTACATTCATCTTGCACACATCTGGACACAGTACATTTGAATACATATTTTCCATTCCCTAAGTGAAAAGCATCACCCATGGATATACTAATACCCCATAGAGTACATTATGCACAAAGAAATTACAATACAATACAATAATATCGGAAAACACTACCAATGTTCTAGCTTCACGGCAAATCGAGGCATAAAATAAACTCCTCAAAAAAAGTTTGGAAACGTTATTTCGGTCGATTATTCCTCCCCTTTAATAATACCAATTGGTATTGTATTTCATATCGTTGGAAAGCCTGATTAGTCACCTTTACAACGAGGTACAACTTGTAAGGATCATGCATTCGTGGAATGAGCAACACAGCTAACCGTGTGGGTAGCGGGCCAAAAAAATGTGCCTAAATGCCCTGCAATATTCTTCTGTTGGTATTCACTCTCGTTTTGAGCTTCAAGTGCTGGCAGGTGTATGCCAGTGGGATGGAATGGGATGCCATCCCACAGCAGTGTGTGACCAGGCTGGTGACCAGCATGAGGAGGAGGTGCCAAGCTGTTGTGGCTGCGTATGGATCTTCCACACGCTACTGAGGTCCCTGACAGTGTAAAATGAATAAAGTGTAAAAATGGCCAATATGTGTTGTTTTTTCCTTATTACTGTGGGAGAGTGCAATCATCCAGTCCACCAAGCAACTCAAAACGAGAGTGAATACCAACAGAAGAATATTGCAGGGGATTTTGGCACATTTTGTTGGGCCGCTACCCACACGGTTAGCTGTGTTGCTCATTCCACGAATGCATGATCCTTACAAGTTGTACCTCGTTGTAAAGGTGACTAATCAGGCTTTCCAACGATATAAAATACAATACCAATTGGTATTATTAAAGGGGAGGAATAATCGACCGAAATAACGTTTCCGAACTTTTTTTGAGGAGTTTATAACTTACGACTGAGCAACCAAACAGAACAGCGCTAAAATACGCAATTTCATTGTGAATGCTATGAATTCTAACAAAGCAGGCCACCACGAGCCACTACGGGAACGCCACGAACACAATAGTATCAATACATTACAGTTATTTGGCAGACGCGTTTATCCAAAGCGACGTACAATAAGTGCATATTGAAGGACATAGACACAATCTACGAAGCTAAGTCACGAAAGCGCTACTTTCTCACAACATAGAAGCTATCGCTAGTCATCAACCGAATACAGTCAGCTATACATTCTAAGCTATGAGATAGCTAAACCAAATAGAAAATAACAAATAAACGGAAAGAACGTACTATATAATTTGCCGTATACATGTAGTTATTCAAGGTGGAGTCTGAAAAAGTGTGTTTGCAAATATGTTCAGCATTATTAGCAGGCTAACAGTGGTCTATTACGACCGATGCAAATACAAAAATATAGCACGCAGTGGAAAAACGAATGTATATACTCAAAATATTACAAGCAGTAATACTTACATGTCGAGGAGGATATCTTCCCCATATTGATAGGCACCTCTTCCACAGAATCTATGCTACAGGGATTAGAAGAATCTCTGTTGTTGTCCTCTTCTGACCGACTTCAGGGGAAAAGTACTAAAAAGTCTCTTCAAAGTTGCGCGCCGTTTTATTGCGTAAGACCGACTGCGTCATACCAAACGCGTCAAACCAAATGCGTCATCTGCGCATGCCCGCGTAAAGTTGTCGTGATATAACAAGTATTGCAGTTACGCTCGCCCTTAAATAGTTAATCCAAGCTTTCAATTACACATGTAAATAACTTTTGGGAAGCTTGTCGTGCCTTCTATTGGATAAAACAATTGTCGATCAAACCAGAATAAAATTGAAAGCGTCACAGCAGTGCTATCAGGGAGGGGGGGTTACGCAGAGATAGTTTCGTTTGTCTAATAGTGTTCCAATGCGCTGTGTATTTTTCAAACGGATTGTCCAAGACAATAAATGACCACGGAATCTTGAAAGGGACATATCTACGCTTAAATCCACGGGAGGATTGCACACGAATTCCATATTTAATAGCAGATATTGATAGTAGAATGGCATTGTATGATTTCACTTGTTTATGTCGGTATTGATTGAGCAGCGATTTGCACCGCTGTATTTGCATACGGTCGGGCTATTGGTGGGTTTATCTGGTTGCTGGACGGAATTCTGATATTATATGATGAATACATATATTTATGAACTCCCAACATAGACGCTATTGCCCACTATGTCACGCATGGGTAGGTATAGGCTGGGTGGGGAGTGCTTGTTAAATGGACTTGCTACGGAAAGATAGTGACACTTAGAAACTACGCATTGGCCAGAAATCGTCGCGAATCGTCTACCAATAAAGTTAAAATACCGCGTTTGGGTTTTCCACTAATAGTTTGGCTGCAGGAGCAACGCGTGTCTCAGTTGCGTAAAACTGTCTCGCAGGCGAGAAAAAATAGACTATCTGCACTAAGTAGTTAAACAAACATTTACACTGAAGACAGTACTGCTGATTGAATGTAGCTGACAGACACAGATCATATCGATATACTCTTATCATCTTTTGAAAATGTGCTAGAATTCTATGGAGGTAGATTTCTATCAAAAATAAACAAGCACAAAAGTATAATCCACAATTGTATATATCATCCACACACACACACACCTCTCAACTTTCGTAAATCATCATTTGGATAATTGCAAAAATTATATTCACAAATGCAAAGAACATTTACAGATATGTTTCCAATGTTCACATGTACAAATCAAAAGCTTGGCTTGCGAACTGGCGAATCTACATTTGCCGATCGAAGGACACGCTTGATCTGCTTGGATTTACGGACAGAATTTTGAGACAAATATTCCGCTTTTTTTCACCGTGTCGATTCACACACGCTTAATTTGGGATTCGTAAGCAAAACTTATTCTTCTTCGGTGCTACATAACACGGCTCATCAGCGCCACTTTTCGAACAAGTGGCCAAAATTGCACATTATCTTTAAGAAGTGGATTAATGGTAAATTTAATTGTTGTAAAGTTAACCCCACGCTAATCTTGCGATGGGAAGTTTTTTAAACAGTCATTGCACAAAACTCCTATCAGATTGCATGTAGCTAGCTAGCTAGATTACATTACAGAGGGTTTACAAATGCAAATAATAGAATACAAATGAATAGAATTCATTATCATAGTCAACATAGACAGCTAATTGTGCTTGCCAAATCGCGCTACGGTTTCATTAAACAAATAAACAAATGAGGCTAGCGTTTTGCAGCAACTTATCAGTAAGCTAACGTTATAACAGATGATTGTTTATAGTGCCTTTTAAATGTGTTTTGATTAGGTTGGAATCTAACATTATTGTTAGCAAAGACTATCATAAGCTAACGTTACATTCTATTTATCTAAATGTTAGATACGTTAGCTAGCAAGGTCTATTCGTTACAATTTTAGACCACTTTCTATCTAAAAATGAGCAGAAAGTAGTTCAGATGTTTTTTCCATTGTGTGATTCTGTGTTTTTTCATTACATGGTGTAATAAACAACTGATGAAAAAAATACCTATAAACCATGTCAGTACCTTTTAGTATGTTTTCCATGACGAGCCTTATCAACAGTACAGAAGAGAAAAACTATGCAATGGAGAACAACATGCTTTTTAAATATTGATCAGATCTACTTCTATCAGTTGCCAATCAGTCTTAGCCTACTATTTTGGACAAAGTAGCTCAATGCAACTCATCTAGCAGGCTCTGATGCTTTTAGAAGCTTGTTAAAAGACCCAAGCATCATAGAGATATGACAACTTTGAACTTTTTTTGTAAGTGCATATAGCCTAATTCATTGTTACCGCGACGCTGGATCGATGACAGGAACGCGCTAAAATTTCCTTGTCTCAGTTTAGTTTCCTATCCCAAAAATGCCCAGCACAGCCCCGTTCTGGTCATAAAAGCTTATTTATTACCAACCAGTTAGACTAACAATATATGAGAACATGGTCATATGAATTACAACATCTATCTTCTATATAAACATACGCGAGCCCATGGATTACTAGCTGCCATCTCATCCGTCTATGTCCCGATATTAGCGATGCTGGTGCAACCAACATAATGAATGGCTAGGCCACAAATGGAAGCTTCTACTATAGGTAAGGGATAATACACGACGAGTCGGTCAGCTATCGAAAAATAATGACCGTTAGAGTATGGAACAGTATGGAATACATGGTTGGTAAAATGGCTGTAAGTCATCAAGGGTCTGAGGTATCAAACAAGCCTCAAACCATCACTCTGCTGCCAGATATGCAGTAGATATGGATGGATCACTTGAAGATTTTCTGCTGACTAATTTTTCTATTGAACTCAGGAGAAGAAACCCTTCAAGTTATCCATCGATATCTACTGTATTTCGGGCAATTTGAATTGTCTACAGTTATGCAGACGTAGTTTCGAGATTTCTCCCATGTGTTACACTGTACGCCACATATAGGTTTAAAATAATGACATAATCTTGGAAAGGACATGTCTGGCTTTAATAACGTAGGTAAGGTTATGACTTTATTCCATACTTTGAGAGATTTTCATAGCAGAAGGGAATTATGTGATGACAGAAATTCACTCTTAATAAGTGAGCAGGCAAAATAAGTTTCATTGACCAATATCCAGGACCTTATATCCATGTGGTTTTTATTTTTGCTGTGATATTATACAATTTTATTGGTGGTGAGAACTGTAAGCAACTTCTAAATATATTTTAACGTCCAGTATCTTCAACTCGAGTAGATCACTGCAGATGCAGAGTGGTCAATATACATTTATGAAATACGGAAGAACGGTGGCACGTAGATACGGAAGTTTCTACGAGGTGGTTATATCAGTCCACTTTTTGCTGGGATTCTTTGAACATTTTGTAGCCTATAGGCCTGACATCTATTCCCAGGGGTGGTTAGCCCTTGTTAGCTAGAGACTGCAAACACAAGCCCCGGATTCAACACTGTCACCCCACCGTTCGGTCCATAGCCTGGTTGCGGTCTGTCTGAAACAGCCTGACAACAACATCCAAACCCAAAGGCTGGAGTGAGAAGTATGGCACTGCACAGTGAGGGGTTGTCTGTAAATCGTCTGCAGACAGCATTCCTACATCTCTGCCATCTGAAAACTGCCGTGAGACCCGAGACCGACCAGGAAGGGGGGAGCATCGCCGACTTTCGAGCGATGTGCCTCCGAGGGCAGCGGCGGGGGATCCCAGAAACACGGAAATCTAGTGGAAACTTCATCCAGCTCGGGAGATACAATACCACCAGCCCCTTCCATGTCGGATATAACCGTGAAGGGAGACAATGAGATGGACAGGTCTGCATTTTATCCACATCAACACCAGAAGTCTTTTCCCAAAACTCCATGAACTGCACCTAATCAGCAACAAGTTCAAGGTGGGAGTGTTGGGCTGTACTGAAACGTAACTTGATGACTCGATAAAAGGCGTGGAGATAGAAATAGAAAATGATGCTGTAATTAGGCGAGGCGGCTATAGAAATGGCCAGGGGGTTTGTGTCTGTTAGGTCAGACATCAGTATTAATCACTGAATGGACCTTAGAGCTATTTAATGTGATATATTGTGCCCCCTCCCCTATCCACAACCCCCTAAACCTAAAAGGACCATAATGGAAATAGGCCACTGGCTTTTTTGTGTTTTATCCTTTTGATGATTTGTTTTGTATGTGTGGACACTGGTAAGAGGGACCACTTATTTAAAAAAATATTCAATAAAGAATTTCAATCAATTCAATCAATCAATCAGCCCAACTATCGCTGATGAAGACGATACGCAGTTTTCCCATGATACCACGCTTTCTGATGTGGTGCAGTAGGATGTTTATGATGTAGACTCCAGGGTCTACGCCACTAGGGGGCCTGAGTAAAGGGGCTAATTTACGTATTTGTGTTTGGCAGTGGGTGTCGACCTAACCTGGTTGCTGTTGATGACATCCTCTTCCAGAAGCCGGTGGAGATTGGCTCCCTTCTGCTTCTTTCCTCACAGGTGAGACATGCCTATCAGTCTGTATCCTGTATGTCAGTCTGCCTGTCAATCTGTTTTTCTGTCTGTGTGACCACCAAATTCCAAGTGGAAGTGCAGTTGTGCCCTGAGAAAAGTGCCAAGCTTGATTTGCTTTAATGTGATAAACTGCTGTAAACTGAAGCACAGCAAGTATCCTGAATAATATGTCTGCTGAGAATATCAAGCAATGGCAATAGCCTCATTAATTTCCCTGAGGATTCCTAAAATTTCAACAACTTTCGCCTCCAAAGGTCTCTGTGGCAAGGTCGAGTGCCACCGCTCGTGAAAGGACTGAAAGACACTGTTCGTTTAACAACCCGCTCGCTTCTTTTATTATTTATTATTCTTTATACGTTTTACTTTGTCGGCTCTGGCTTCCCCGGAGCTTTTCCTTCTCCGTCCACAGCCAGCCCCGTTTGTTCGCCCGTCTCTCCCTTTTCAAGCCCCGGCTCACTGTCATAGCAATCAGAAACAATTAAACCATTAATCAATTACGTTTCCCCGTGATGCTGATTAACTTATGACAGCTGTGGCTCAGGGTCCGAGAACCGCTCCGCTCACTCTCTCTCTGCACGCAGAGGCTAACCACGCCCACTCTGCCACAGTCTCCTTAATCTTTGAGAACTTTATTGAACACCCACGAGAGACAGATTTGCACTGGCTATTTAATATGCTTCTCATGGAGTAAAATCAATCTGACCAAAAAAACGTTTTCAACATACCAAGTTCAAATGTTTCAAGTAAGTTACTCACGCATAGCCTACAAAACACTGTCTGTAAGTCATTCATTAAAACTTGCAAAGCCTAGGCCTGCCGTTAAAGGTATTGATAACAAAATGAGGCCAAGTTACAACAAACAATATTGCCTATTGTGGCTCACACCAATTAAACTAGCTCTATTCCAAAGCAATGCTACTCAATCTTTCCTTAATTATTTAATGCAACAAAGTTTAGATTGCCTTCTGGAAGAACATGTAATTTCAATGATTGTCTTAAAACAGGAAAAATTACACATCAGAAAAGATGTATGCTTGGTTGTCAAGTTAATTTTAGAAAATGTACAGGTTTTAAACTAGGCTGCTAGACATATTTCTAGCAACATATACCAATTGAATTGACAGACATTTATACCAAGAAACATAATTTACAATAGATGAAGGGGGGATGAATAAATTCAGGTAAAAATTTGAAATATGTACACCTAGTAAATACCATAAATATTTTACAAACATATCCAGACCTATACGAACCGAAAAACAGCTCAGTGCACTCCGTGTTTCTTCAATATAGAGGTGCTAGTTGCAACAAGAATAAATCAAAAAAGAAAAATACACTGGGCTTAAACACTGGTCCAATACATTATGGTTCAGTATAAAGCAGACCACACACTCAAAAACTAAGGAACAACCTTATTATAAATATTATAATATTTTAATTTGAATGATCTCAATGCGATATGAAACGCAAACATAACAGAGAGACGAACGAAGCGTTTCAGCAGTCCTTCAGGGTCACTCTTCTAAGTCTTCTAAGTTAACAGGTGACACATAGAGTTTGTCTCAAATTGCACAATTGTGTTCTATCTACTGCATATATCAAGTGCGGAAGTAAGCGGTGACGTGATCAAGTGCGTCCCAAACTCGGGTATGTTCTCTTGGCGTACTTGGGAGGACCGAAAAACTAAGTATGACTGTGAAATTGTATACTTGCTGTCGAAGAAATAATTCAGTTCAATTTGTTCAATGAATAATTCAGTTCTACACAGAGACTTTACCAGATAACACCAAATATGTGATCTTGAACTTTATTTTTGACGAGAGAAGACGACGATCTGTTAAATTCTTCCTCAATTCCCTCCTTTTACACAAATTCTCATACGTATGCTTGAGTACCAAATCAGAAATGTTAAGGGTTAATATGGGATAATATGTAAAGTACAAATGAAATGTTTCATATAGAATGACAACAGTTCAACAATTCAGGACACAGTTTTCATTTGTTATAAACAATTCCAACCATGTCTGCTCTTCCTGCACCTTCTTATCAGCCCTTTGGCCTCCACAGGCTACAGAAAAACAGACATAGGAGAGAGACAAAGAACTCAAACAATCAAATGCAAATGTGTGCGCATGTGTCTAACTACCGTCAAACATAAAACATTAGTGCAATTTGCTAAGTAACTGCAACAGAATTAACTGTGCAGATATTACAACATGATTTCTGTAAAGGTGAAGTTCGATATTTTGCACGTTAAGCCCTGTTCAAAGGTTATTTACGATCATATACAACGGTCCATATCAACATTTTGAGAAACTTTGCAGTCTTGAGATATATTGTTTATTGCTCATGTCACAGCTGGCTTGCACAATGGATGTGGACGTGCATAATAGAAAATGCTTCAAAAAACACCATAAACTCTAGTTCAAAGACGGGAAACTCACCGAGTGGTCACTGGTGTCCGTTGATGTTCTGACACAAAAATTGTTGCAAAGTATGCTTCGTATCGAGTTTTATTTATCATTTTATTAAATCCATTGATTTGTATAGACACAAACGAAGGTTTAAATATACAAATGCAGCCGGAAACTGGAAATACTTCTAATTGTCTTCTACGGTAGAATTCAAACTCAGCCAAGACCTCCAAAGATTTCAAGCGGACGTTTACAAACATATGGCTGTATGGCAACTGAAAATACAGTTGTGTTTAGCAGTACAACATCAGTAACCTGATGGACCACTGTTATTAGTAGTAGTGATATTTCTGCATGGCAAATAATGTACTTAATATAACTTAACATAATGTAGATGTAGTAGTGTAATTGAAAAACAACAGACCCAACTGTCATGACATGCACGCTGCTTGTTCTGAGTAATTGACTCATTCATTGAAAGGGGCGTGTTCAAAATAATAGCAGTGTGGAGTTTAATTAGAAAATTAATTCATTCTGTGAAAAAACAGGTGTCATTAATTGTTCTTTATTAAGGAAGAAGGGAAGCAAATGTTTCACACATCGTTATAAAATATATTTCCTTCTGAATTGCTAAGTAAAATGGGCCGTTCCAAACATTGTTCGGAGGAACAACGTAATTTGATTTAAAAGTTGATTGGAGAGGGGAAAACATATAAAGAGCTAAAAAGATCTCAAATGCTTTAAAATGGCAACAAAAACCCGAAATACGCAGAAGAAAATGAGAAACTACTGTTAAAACGGATCGAAGAATAGTCAGAATGGCAGAGATTCAGCCAGTCATCACCTCCAGAAAGATCAAAGATGATCTAAAATTACCTGTAAGTGTTGTTACAGTCAGAAGACGTTTGATCGAAGCTAAGCTATCAGCAAGAAGCCCCCATAAAGCACCATTGTTAAAAAAATGGCATGTGCAGAATCGGTTAACATTTGCCAAGGAACACATCGATTGGCCCAAAGAGAAATGGCGTAACATTCTGTGGACTGATGAGAGTAAAATTGTTATTTTCGGGTCTAGTGGTCATCGACAGTACGTCAGACGACCCCCGGGTACTGAATTCAAGCCACAGTACACTGTGAAGACAGTGAAGCATGGTGGCGCAAAAATCATGGTATGGGTACACTACGGTGTTGGGCCTATTTATCGTATACCAGGGATCATGGATCACTTTGAATACATCAAAATACTTGAAGAGATTATGTTGCCGTATGCCAAAGAGGAAATGCCCCTGAAATGGGTGTTTCAACAAGACAACGACTCTAAACACACGAGTAAGCAAGCAACATCTTGGTTCCAGACAAAAAGGATTGAGGTAATGGAGTGGCCAGCTCAATCTCCTGGCCTCAACCCCATTGAAAACTTGTGAGGTGACATTAAAAATGCAGTTTCTGAAGCAAAACCCAAAAATTCACAGGAACTGTGGAATGTAGTTTGTTCATCCTGGGCTGAAATACCTGTTTCTAGGTGCCAGAAGTTGGTTGACTCGATGCAACGCAGATGCGCCGCAGTTATCAAAAACAATGGTTATGCAATTAAATATTAGTTCAGGTTTCAAGTTAAATCTTGAAAAATGTCTTCAGTTTATACAGTAAGTGTTTGAGTTTGAAGAGAAAAATGTCCACACTGCTATTTTTTTGAACAGATTAATATTCCTTTTCTTTGCTTCCTGTAAAAGAATAACGCAGACTTGATAAAATGTATTAAGGCTTTGATTTGGAATTGAATGTATAATGTTTCTACTACATTTGAAATATGGAACTAAAAGCTATTAAAAATATTTGCACTTTATTCACTTTTTTTAACGCACTGCTATTTATTTGAAGACCACTGTAGTTCTATAAATCTTTAAACGGTAAATATATCTCAAGACTGCAAAGTTTGTCAAAATGTTGATATGGATCGTTGTATATGATCGTAAATAACCTTTTAACAGGGCTTAACATGCTAAATACCGAACTTCTCCTTTAATAACATAAGTGATGACTGTGGTTCTTTTCTGTCAGTCCAACCCGCAATGCAAAAATACTTAGCTCTGAGAAAGCACATTCCAAACCAGCAGGACTCTAGCAACCGCCACGCACGCAGACGTTAAGGCTTTCAATCAATGTTTAAAATACCCATACATGATTAACATGGCTATATAACAAAAATGTGTCAGATACACTAGAAGAGCTAAAATCAAATAGTGACACCTAATTTTGAAGTGTCATTTTGAGATTACACAATCGCTCGAAAGTTCAATCAATGTGCCTCCAGAGCCCCCTAATTGACCAGAATAAGACCAAATAACATTACAAATATTATAACATAGCCAAATTCCATAACAAATTAGAAATAAAAACAGATTGAATCATGACAAACAACAACAGATATATTGTACCGTAAATTCCGGACTATAAGCCGCTACTTTTTTCACACACTTTGAACCCTGCGGCCAATACAACGGTGCGGCTAATCTATAGATTTTTACGAGCTAACGGCCTCCAGGGGGGCGCTCTAGCAGGAAGCGCAAGAGCGAGACAGACAGAGATAATGCGCCGAGGAAGACGCTAGTTTGATTGTGTTTTGAACAGCCGTTTTGCGCATCATGCACACACCCTCATCATGGAAAACACACGAAGAAATGCATATGATGCAGCTTTTAAGTTAAAGGCAATCGATCTGGCTGTCGAAGAAGGAAATAGAGCTGCTGCAAAACATTTTTAGGAAACGTGCCTGATTATTACAACGGTATTTGCATTGGGTGAACGCGATCGCGATCGCATAGCAAATACAGTAAAAAATAATAATCGGTCATCAGAAAAACTACCAATAATAGGCCCACAAAAAAATAACAATTACGTAGGCCTACTGATCGACATTAGATTCGCTTTATTGGGCTATTCAACAACGCGATAGGGCTACTTACTTTTTCCACCTCGCTGGTTTAACTTGCAGGGCGAACAGGCTAATCCGTTTTGTTTTTTTTCTTCGTTTAAAAGTTATTATTTTTTTAAATCCTGCGTTGTTAACATAGTAACGGATGCTCGAGATAATGCGCCGAGGAAGACGCTAGTTTGATTGTGTTTTGAACAGCCGTTTTGCGCATCATGCACACACCCTCATCATGGAAAACACACGAAGAAATGCATATGATGCAGCTTTTAAGTTAAAGGCAATCGATCTGGCTGTCGAAGAAGGAAATAGAGCTGCTGCAAAACATTTTTAGGAAACGTGCCTGATTATTACAACGGTATTTGCATTGGGTGAACGCGATCGCGATCGCATAGCAAATACAGTAAAAAATAATAATCGGTCATCAGAAAAACTACCAATAATAGGCCCACAAAAAAATAACAATTACGTAGGCCTACTGATCGACATTAGATTCGCTTTATTGGGCTATTCAACAACGCGATAGGGCTACTTACTTTTTCCACCTCGCTGGTTTAACTTGCAGGGCGAACAGGCTAATCCGTTTTGGTTTTTTTCTTCGTTTAAAAGTTATTATTTTTTTAAATCCTGCGTTGTTAACATAGTAACGGATGCTCGTTTTTTTATAAAGCAACATTTATCCAGGAAAACATGACATTTCAGTGCAAATTATGTCAATATGTCATTTAAATGTGTACATTAATAAAATAATAAGTTTAACCGACTAGTATTTCTGGTGCCGACTAGCGAGGGTAGCAACATTTAATCGTCTAGTCGACTAAACGCGCACATCCCTACTGTGTATCATCTTTCTGTGTACGTAAATATCTCATGTTACAACGTGGACACCTGCGGCTTATAGACAAGTGCGGCCTATATATGTACAAATTTTTTTTTTCTTCTAAATTTCGTTGGTGCGGCTTTTATTCAGGTGCGCTCAATAGTCCGGAATTTACGGTAGTTCAATTTTAATTTAATTTTGTGCATTTTTCTAATTTGATAACTAATCTGTCAAAAGCTTTGGCCCACTAGAGGCAATTTTGGCTGAAACGCCAACTAACGTTACCATTTTCTCCTCAATCGTCTGTTTACATGGAACCGACTGGCAGAATCAAGGCCCACCTCTACTTTCCTGTGATTGGACAGAGGAGAAAAGAGTGACAGTGACGTGGGGCGCCTTTTCCTCGGAGTGCTTCAAGATAAGATCATTTCAACTCTGTGCATATCAAGCGTTTTTCAAAAAACAGCGAGGCGCCCAAAACGGTTAAACGCAAGGCGCCCGGGGCGCAAAAGCAGCGTGGAAAACACTTCAAACTCATTGAAAAAAGGAGCCCCCAGCAGTTAAAGCGGATCCAGTGTGATTGCGGCCTAAATGGGGCACAAGTGTCCGCCATGGACGAATATTTCCGGTCCAAAAAGACAAAATATCCAGGTTAAAGCTAAGACGTCTGGTCAGCCGATCTATTTCTGGATGTTGGAAGGTTAGCATAAATAACGTTATGTCCATTGCAGTTAGGCTTAACCATAGACTGTAAGGTTATAAACATTGTTTTAACACAGCTTTCTTTCAAAACGATGTTCAAATTGGAATGCAGCTGAATACATAAAGTAGCTATAACTATGCCTGGCTTATTTTCTTTTAAATGTGCATTGAGCTACTATTGGCGTATTATCAACAGGCTTTTGTGATAGCCTGTCCTTTCTGCGCCTCTGACTGCTACTGTGAGCTAACATAGCTAGCTAACAAAGTTACCTTTCATTTAGCATAACCACAGAACTGTACATGTCTATGGTCGCTATCTAGCATTACAGCGACAGCTGTACGTTGTCACGTTGGCCAATCACAGAAAAAACTTTGGGCCGTGGAAAAAACGGCATTTTGAGAAGGCAGTTGTCTTTCCAGTTCTTATAGGCTGTGCCGAAATCTCTCACTATAGAGCTTCGTAGTCCCGCCCCCTCCTATCCCTGTCTGGTTCAGGAAGACTCCCGGAAGCCATTACCTGCCCCCACTTCGGGATTTTTCAGTCACCCTTATGATGATATTATGGCATTGTCTGGACCAAACTTTGACATATATGTGATACAAAGTCTATTATATACTCACCACCGCGTTTAAATCAAATTTGAATCATATAATTAACGGAGTTTGAGAAACATAACTACACTACCCAGAATCCCCGGTCGTACATTGCCGGCTCTCGCTTTTGCTAGCTAACACAGTAGCTACCGGCCGCTCTTCTAGCGAAAATGGCTGTCACTCTGTCTGCTCTTGTAACTTATTATGGAAGTAGCTAACAGCCAAAGAAGTAGCTACCAGTCGCTCTGCTAGCGAAAATGGCAATCACTTTGTCTTGTTGTGGAAGTGAAACAAAGAGTATCACCAAGGGTGAGAATCATTATCAGTCTGGCCATGTTGAAACTGTGAGCTTTATGGCTTTCACTCCAGCAGTGGTGGTGAGTGAGTAGCCCGGATGTTGTAGTCGTTTTAATTGTTTTTTTGAAAACATGTTTGTTGTTTATTTGTTGGACATCATTTAAAATGACCAATTTTATAAATTATTTTAAAATGTGACCTCTCTCTTGGGTGTTTTGAACGTCTAGCTCCCTGAATATAGAAAAAAAACATTTTCAGTCCATTGACTCGTATTATATTTTTTCCAAAAGTGGCACCAGAAGTTTGTTCCAAAGTGGGCGGGACTACGGAGCTCTAGAGTGCTCCAGTTTGTAGTCCTAAAACCCGGAAGTGAATTAGCATTTTTGAGCCATGGGTTCTCTCGCCAGATTTCCAAAGCTTTCGCCTCATAGTGTTTTCGGAATTGTGCTGAATATAAGGTCTGTGGTTAATATAAGCCAAAGAGAGTTTTCACTTTTTGTTCTACGACAATCTACATTCTAATGCAACCTGCGACATCAGAAAGGACAAGCCAAAAAGTTGCGTACCTCTGTATATAACAGTCTTAGCAGCTCTGGTAATTTGCTTTGCTCCGGGAGGCACGGTTAGCAAATAGGCTACAGAGCATTCCACTAACGTTAGCTAGCTAGTTGAACGCGGGAGGACGGCAGGCTCGAGAAACTGTTCAGTGTTCAGTGGTGGTGAGTGATGTTCGCGGAATGAGACTGATTATTGTAGTAATGTAGTTCACTTTAGCATAACATTATATTTCTATTTATATATAATTACATGTGTGGTTCAAAAATTGCAAAAAGTGTGTTTTTTTGTGGGGGTTATCTTGATTAAAAAAACGTGAAACTATTTTAGGCTTATATTAACCACAGACCTTATATTTGGCACAACCTCAAAATCCCTATGGGGAAAAAGCATTGTGAATCAGCCGAGGGAACCCATGCCAGGAAGAAACCTCCAAATTAGCCTACAAATATACGTCATGACTGTAGCACTCTATTATCTAGTGGACTATTTTGACCGTCAACCATCTTGGTCTAGTGTCGAATCAAATTTCGCATGCATTTTAGTAAACTAGTAATATCCTACAATGCACCGTAATATCTAGTAAGCAACTGTGGTCACTAGAAAGGTAGAGTTTTGAGTTTATTTAGGTTGTAAAGTTAACCCCATGCTAAACTAGTAGCTAGCTAGCTAGATTACATTACAGAGGGGTAGGTCCGTACACAGTAGCTACATAACTCTTTCGCCCCTCATGGGAAAGATTATGTAAAACAAACTCAACCATGTGAATTATTGTAGCCAATTAAATAAATTTGACAGCTATTCTCACTGATACCGATGTCTCCTATGAAATCTTTTATTTGTTCAGCTAAGACACATAGATGAAAATGATAATTCAAATTGCATGGAGTGCTCTCCTTATTTTAGCTCATAGTGTTGTACTTCCTAGTTCCTATCAATGTACGGAACTACCCCTCTGTAATGTAATCTAGCTAGCTAGCTACATGCAATCTGATAGGAGTTTTGTGCAATGACTGTTTAAAAAACTTCATTTCAGTTTAGCGTGGGGTTAACTTTACAACCTAAATAAACTCAAAACTCGGTTGTTTTAATTAAATTGACCATTAATCCACTTCTTAAAGATCATGTGCAATTTTGGCCACTTGTTCTAAAAGTGGCGCTGATAATAATAATAATAATAAACTTTATTTGTATAGCACTTTTCAAAAGCAAGTTTACAAAGTGCTTCACAGACCTAAAAACAGAAAATATACAGTGCAGTTACAAATAAAGATAGATAATAGACAATGAATTAAAAATAACTAAATACATAAGAGCATAAAACAACACATTAATATATTTAATAAAAATTAGTTTTTAAAAGAGTTCTAAACAATCAAAATTAAAAGCAATAAAAACAAAATTAAAAGCAATAAGAAGATGATAAAAAGACAACATCACATAAAAGCAAGTCTGTAAAAATGGGTTTTAAGAAGTGATTTAAAAGAAGTCACTGATTCTGCTAGCCTTATCTCCTCAGGCAGGTCGTTCCAAAGCCGAGGGGCCCTGATGGAAAAGGCACGGTCACCTTTAGTTTTAAGTCTAGACTTTGGAACAGCCAGAAGGGCCCCGCCTGAGGATCTAAGGCTGCGCACTGGCTCATATGGGGTCAACATATCGGTTATGTAGCTTGGAGCCAGACCCAAACGTGCTTTAAAAGTGATCAGTAAAATCTTAAAATCGATTCTAAACCGCACCGGGAGCCAATGGAGAGAAGCCAGGATTGGGGTGATGTGATGTTGTCTATTTGAACCAGTAAGAAGCCTAGCTGCTGCGTTCTGAACTAGTTGGAGGCGCGAGAGTGACTTTTGGTTGATGCCAGAAAGGAGGGAGTTACAGTAGTCCAGTCGTGAAAATATTAGGGCGTGGATTACCTTTTCCAGGTCACTGTGTGACAGTACTGATCGAATTCTGGAAATAGTTCTCAATTTATAGAAGCAGGACTGGACTATTTTTTTAATTTGTGGTCCAAAGTCTAAATCTGAGTCAATTAGTACTCCCAAGTTTCTGGCAACGGGCTTCACATTTGCGGACAGAGGACCAAGGCCACTCTCAATATAACTGATAGAATTTGGGGGACTGAACAATATGATTTCTGTTTTGGAGTTATTGAGCTGAAGAAAATTCTGTGCCATCCAACAGTTGATATCCTTGAGACAATCAACAACAGCAGCTAGGCTGTTTGGGTCACCAGGTCTCAGGGGAAGGTATATCTGTGTGTCGTCTGCATAGCAATGAAAAGAGACATTGTGTCTTTGCATAATTTGGCCAAGTGGCAGCATATAAATTGAAAATAAAATTGGGCCTAAAATAGAACCCTGCGGTACACCACAGGTAATATGAGTTTCTGAAGATGAGTGGTTACCTATGGTGACCGTGAAGGTTCTTTCTAAAAGATAGGAATAAAACCAGCTAAGTGCAGTATCTTTAATGCCGACCCAGGTGTTAAGACGGTCAATTAAAATAGTGTGATCTATAGTATCAAAGGCTGCACTTAGGTCTAAAAGAATTAAAATTGCACTTTCCCCCCTGTCAGCTGCTAAAAGGAGATCATTAGTTACCTTGAGAAGAGCAGTTTCTGTACTATGTAAAGCTCTAAAACCAGACTGAAATTTCTCAAAGATATTATTGTTACACATAAAAGCTAAAAGCTGGTTTGAAACCATTTTCTCTAAAACTTTGGATATAAATGGCGTTTTAGAAATAGGCCTAAAATTGTTAAGATCAGAGGGATCAAGGTTAGGTTTCTTTAAAAGAGGTTGGACAACAGCATGTTTAAAAACTGAAGGGAAAATGCCTTTCTCCAATGAGCTATTAATAATAGATAAAATACTGGGTCCAACTATGCCAATAACCTCTTTAAGAAATTTGGTGGGGATAATATCGATGCTGCACGTGGTTGATTTCATGTGAGATATAGTTTTAATTAAAAAAGACAGTGATACGGGTTCAAAATTGCTAAAATAACTATTGATGACCCTATTGGTGTGTATAACTCGGTGAGGAGGAGTAATTTGCTGTCTTATGCTATCAACTTTGTTTTTAAAAAAGTTTAAAAATACTTCACACATTTCCGGTGAGGCATCGATAAACTGGCAGGGGGAGGGGGTGATGAGGGAGTCTATGACTTTAAATAAAATTCTGGGGTTAAAATGGTTTGCTGCAATTAGGTTAGAAAAGAAAGTTGCTCTAGCTACTTTAACTGCCTTTTGATAATTGTGCATTGCGTCTTTCCAGATCTCATAAAAAACATGTAAACCGCTCTTCTTCCATTTCCGTTCCTTTTTCCTACAGTCTCTCATTAACTCCTGAGTGGATTCATTTAGCCAGGGCTGTGGTGTTTTCTTTGACTTTTCGGCTGATGAGCCAAACACACACACCGCCGTGTTATGTAGCACCGAAGAAGAAGAAGTTTTGCTTACGAATCGCAAGTTAAGCGTGTGTGAATCGACACGGTGAAAAACAGTGGAATATTTGTCTCAAAATTCTGTCCGTAAATCCAAATCCAAGCAGATCAAGCGTGTCCTTCGATCGGCAAATGTAGATTCGCCAGTTCGCAAGCCAAGCTTTTGATTTGTACATGTGAACATTGGAAACATATCTGTATTTGTATTTGTGAATATCATTTTTGCATTCATCCAAATTCTGATTTATGAAACACAAGTTGAGAGGTGTTTATGTGTGGATGGAAAACACATACTTGTGGATTATTTTTACGAAACACAAATTGAGAGGTGTGTGTGTGTGGATGGTAAATACAATTGTGGATTATACTTTTGTGCTTGTTTATTTTTGATAGAAATTTACCTCCATAGAAATGGGATACCCTTGCATGACATTCGGTTGCTGTGGTTACATACACACGCATCGCCATGTTTCCTGTCGCTGCAATATATAAAACATTTTTATTTATAAACCCACTGACCAAAATCGCATACATTAGTCCTCCGTGGAATGTCGGCGGCATCAGGGGTGTTGTCTGTGGGGCTTCCCTCGAATAGCCAGAATGAAATTTTATAATTTTGTTTAGATCACTTTTTAATTGTGAATTAGAGTGGTTAACTGAGAAGACATAGTTTTATGTTTAACAGTTGAGCTATGGTTTCGGTAAAGATAGGCAGATCCACCGTCTAATGTGGATGTCCACTGGATGTTAACAGGAGAGCCAAGAATGATGAACCTGCTTTGTTTTATTTAATCTGCTTGTCCGTGCAACATCGTATCATACCGTGTCACCTGCTCAGTAGGTTTTTGTGAATGAATCTCAACCACCAGAAAACTATAGAAAACACGTCATATATTGAACTTCAGCTTATTAGATCGGTAAACTCCTCTTTTTAACGAAGATCTACCTCTGTTGAGCTGAAGTTCAATATATGGCATGTTGAGATTAAAATTAAATGAAACATGCTGGAAGACATTTGCTTTGTAACGTTATGACCATTTAATCTTCTGCAAAATAGCTAACTGGGAAAACCCAGTGCCGATTTAATTGGATATAATAATTGTATGTTAACTGTACTGTAGGTCCCGTATTTGTTATTTTATGTAATTAGCTAATGTTACCAGCCAGCCTGAGAAGCCTTTCTGCTGCCAAGTAGGCTACATATTTTATCCAGCTGCAGCCCATACACCACCGATTATAGCCATATCCTTATAAAATGTGAATTTACAGGAAAAAAATCTTAATCAAATTACTTTTTTATTGAGCATCATACATACACATATAGTTATTTTATATTTTTAACATGTAAGAGTTAGTGAAAATGCATGATTTAAATGGTTTTCACTTTACACTTGAAGATGATTTTCTTCGCCAGCATTGTGCACATAACGTTCCTACGCTTGATTGTGCAGTAGTTATTGCACGCAGAATACAGCTCTGATTGCCCAGTGTCGAAAGTCACGATAACACAAAGAACTATGAGCAATACGCTTCAGCGAAGTTTGGTTCGATGCAGACTCACAAGAAGGCTAGTGGTTAGTTGGAGAAATACAGCCGGGGGATCGTTTAACCCAAGGGAGCATTTTGTCCCACACTACCCTACGTGATATGCATTGTCTGTGACAATGACAAGGTGAAAGTTGTGGCTGCTTTTTTATTGCCCTGCAGTGCAACTGAGAGGCTGTTAAAGATATAAACTCTATCATGCGTCGGAATTTTGTGGTTTTCTTAAAAGTTTTCATTTATAATTTCAGAGAAACATGAATACTATAATTGGGACATGGACGACCCACCACTAGGGGGCCACCGTGGATGAAGAGAATCTCACCCAGATAGACTACTGTAAGCCAACATGCAAGGGGAATTTGGTTTTACAAGCGCGGTAGTTGATTTCAGATATGAAATCCATTTGTACATTGCCAACAATAAACGTTAAACTATAAGCTTTGGTGTGATGCCTGCTCAAGCAAGCAAACAAAATGTTAACTAACTACGGTGGATAATACTTCGATAAAAGGGAACATGAGGGTGAAAAGGTACATGTTTGTTTCGATATTTAATGTCTTTTCAATGTTTTATTACCTTTTAAAAGAAAAATAAGATCCGGCAAAAAGCTTTGTTATTATGATTCCTTGCGAATGAAAAAGTTGACGCCAATTCACGAAGTGTAGCAGGCTACCGTTAGTTGTAGGTTTACGTCATAATAAAACAAAAAATCTAACTATGGCTTGTTGTATTTCTACGCAGTAGCATATCCGAAAATAGTTCCACTATTATAGCTAATTTAAACTTGAAAACGGCTTATAAGCTCAAAACAAACACATACCTTTTCACCTTTGTGTTCTCTTATCAATGTATTATCCGCCGTCATTCGTTTGTGCTTTAAAACGATTAATTTTGGTGAGGTCCCGAAAATGAATGAGAGTGAATGGGGACCCAGACAACCGAGACTAACGGCAATTCCGTTAACGGTCAGCAGGGACAGGTGATGTTACTAGCATTCACACTATGCAAATATAATGGGGTAGGCTCCACAAAATTACTTATGTCACACAAAGGTGAAATATCCCTTTAAGTCTGTCAAGTATTGTTATCAAAATGAGGCCAAGTTACAACAAACAATACTGACCATCTTAGCTAACACAAATTAATTTCCTAAATTAATTCCTTGGCCCTGTGTTTTTTCATCTTACCATCTGAAGAGAATGTGGTCATTCAAACTTTGTCACATCAAACTGTCAAATGACAAAAATTGCCTTATTGAAGACGAATTTAAGCAAATGTTGTAAACAGATTATGGAAAATTATACTCCAGAAAGGATGTGTTTAGGCCTTGGTTGTCAAGTTCATTTTACAAAATGTACAAGTTTTAAATTGCACCTTTCAGCTAATTATTCATATTAACTCTGGTGTAGTTTGTCCCTCCTCTCTCTGCCTATTCCTCGGTTGTCATTGAAACCATTTAATAGTCGCTGCTTTTGTTTGGTATGCAGAGGCTTGCCAGTGGGTAAGAAAGAAAATTGTGAAAATCAGAAAGAATGCTGACTTTCAGTTGCTCATGGAAAAGTAGGCTAGTAACTGTTATGCTGTGTTCATGCTTTATCAGGGAGACAGGAGATGTGGCTGATCTGGAAACTTTACTGTTGTGTAGACCACCGTGTCTCATCTTTGAACGCACGTTGACTGCCGTGTCTTTTCGTTTATTGGAAGACTGTACCGTTCTGGTGAGAAATGAGCAGCTTATGTTTCTATGTTGCTGAACTTGCTTTTTGTGTGTGCAAGCTTGCTTTCCCCCATTTTGCGTAAGCACAAAATGCTTGATTAGGAAAATAGAACTAGCCCATAACTTAAAAGCGTGTGTGTGTGTGCGCATTCGCAAATCATATTCATAAACATTTCAGAGTATATCGATTGTCTACCGTTCTGACAGTAGGCTAGCTCTCCCTCCAGTCCACATTCTCACTCCCGCTCCCTTCCGTTCATCACTTAATGTAGCCTATTTTATCCAAATTGGGCTAAATTATTTTGGGCTAGTTTTAAAACGCTGTGTTCAGAGTATAGGCTGCAGAAAAATTGTTCAGAGCTGCAGACAACGTTTCTAAATGTGAGCAAATACATTAATGGAGACAATTCCTCACATGTTGACAGAAACGACGGATAGAGAAAGCTAACTAGCTAGCACAATCTGTTAACTTGCTTTGGTCCACCCACTAATTTAGCCTAGTTCCAAGTCAATCAGGTTCCAACCCTCCATGTAGGCTATTCAGAGTTACTGACAGCATTTCTTATGAGCAAGTACAGAACTAAATTTTGGCGGATAGCTTGTATATTGCTGTGAGCAATATAGCGATCTTGTGTCTGAGAAAGCTAGCAACATGACCATGTTCAATGTAGCCTACAGTGTTCGCTGGCATCCGATGCAAATCTAAATCTAAAACAGATAGCAAGCTAGCTTTCTCTATCTGTCGTTTCTCTAAATATGTGAGGAATTTCAATGAATGTATTTGCTCACATTGAGAAACGCTGTCTGCAGCTCTGAAACACTTTTCTACAGTCTAGTCTCTATGTTGGAAGGGTGGGAACGTAGCGAACTTAGTGGGTGGAGAAAAGCAAGTTCATTGACAGATGGTGCTCGTTGGAAAATGAAAATCGATAAATTAATAAGTAAATAGGGAAATAAATTGGGAAATATATATGGAAATAAATAAACTTTTTTGTCACTCATTTCAGAAAGTGAAACTCTTATATTATATAGATTCATTACACATAGAGTGAAATATTTCAAGCCTTTATTTCTTGTAATTTTGATGATTATGGCTTACAGCTAATGAAACCCAAAATTCAGTGTCTCAGAAAATTAGAATATTTTGCTTTAACATATTTTTAAAGTATCATATTTAATATTTGGTCGCATATCCTTTGCATGCTGTTACTTCCTGAAGTCTGTGACCAATCAACATCAAAAGACTCTCGCTATCTTATTTTCAGGTACTGTTACAAGCGATACTATAACCTCTCTGCATTTGAACTGATCTCTATGAGAATTGGGGGGACACACTGCAAACATGCTTTAACCTGCTTCATGGGTGTCATTTTCCAAGATGGCTTCACATTGCATGGTGTTTTTGTCTGGTCTCAGTTTGTCTCTTGAGTTTTAATGTATTTGGCAATTTATTGGCATTTTATGGCTACAAAATAACAAACAGTGATCAAAATCAATTGTTATAATTTGACATTTTTGTGAAGAGCATTGAAACAGTTTAGCTCGTGGTATCTGGATTATACTTGGGTCCTTTTTCTCCATTATCACTGAAATATAAACGGGAGGACATAGTTTTGCAGTCCTTCTTTCTACTGGATTAAAGGGTAATTACACCCAAAAACAACATTAACCTTATTGAACAGATCAAGGCGCAACTAATTAAATCTTTCTTTGTGGCTGGCCAAAAAAAAATCTGTACTGAGTTATTTGAATATAAAGTTGAAAATTCTGTATAGGTGTACGTTATTTTGACATATAACTCTACCACTTCCTAGTTTTTGAAAGGCTACAGTGTTTTCAAGTGGGTGTGTAAATTATATTGTATGTAGGCGGAGCCAGCCAGGGATTAGAATTGCTGCCTGCATCTCACTGTTCTGAATAGGGACCACAGAATGAGTTCTGTGGTCATTTTCTGACATTATAATAAAATTATTATTCTCAAGTTCTGTGTTAGGGACACATCGTAGATCAAGCTAGCTATCATTGCTATTTTATTATATTGTCAGAAAATTACATTGATAGGCTATGTTATTTCCTAAAGATGTTTTGGCAAACTAAACCAAACAGGACTCGAGTGCTGTTAATTACAGAGTGGCGCTCGTCCAGTATTCCCTGATTCCCTGTAGCCTACATCTTCCTCTGCTTTATTGAATCACCCGATAAGGACACATGTCAACTAACGTTACATTATGATCCATGACCATTAAGTAGACTAACATTAGCTAGCTGGCCACAATTGAACGGTTTCGCTTTGAGCATTCGATTACAGAAGCAATGTATTTTTTTTGGGCTAGTGTGTTAGCAACAGGTTTCTTGGCATAAAACAAATTGGTTTTAAAATATGTTTGCCATGGAGTAGGCTATAGTAGCTAACCTTGCATTCATTAATGGAAGGAGGTAGAATATCGGGGTGATACATGCGTCGTTTCCATGTTTTTACCGACATCAGTGCGTTCGAGTTGCACTGGGAACGTTTTGACTTTGCTAGGAAACACAGCTAAAACGGCTAGCAAGTAGCTTTGAATTGTATATGTTTAATATTCGGTATCGGCATGTTGGTCGATACAAAAGCATTTCATACTGAAAAACGGGAGGTCAGGGTTGATTTTCCAACATGGAACCGGGGTGCGTAGCCAAGCTAAGTGTGCCAGACTTCTGGCTTGGCTGGCTAATGTTTTCACGATACCAAACGTAGATAAATGAAGGGCTGTATTTCCCCCGTTTTTCTGGAGACTGAGCTAATGATGGTGGTATTTTATCAGTATAACTGTTACATTAGTGGCTAACTTGCCAGCGAGTTACGTGGCCTCTCTAGTCTCTAGGAAACGCTGCAGTGAGTGCTGCCAACCTGTTTCCATTTATAGTTCTTAATTATCAATCAACCAGTTCATTAACTGAATAACAAATATCAATGGATATAACAAGTTTTTCTGTGCAAGTGTAAGACTGGAATTGAGATCCCAGGGCACCTGGACACACAACACCGGGGGTGGAAGCCTGTAAGGACTCTATGACGTTATAAACCAGAACTTCAGTGCCGTAAAGTCTGCTGGGACCATCTGGCGTGAAGTTTATGACGGTCAAAGAATGTCCTAGGATGTCATGACAGTGCTACAGTGCCCCCATATGACATTATCAGGGCAGGCCAAATCTCTGTCCTTAACATATTTTCACACACAACACAACATGCTATAGATTGCTTTTGTCCTCAAAAAGCTTAAAAACATACAGATGTGATTGATACTTTTGCTACATTGTACAGTATACACTGGAACTAGTCTGGGCACTGGAACATACATTATACACTCTTTCCAGAGAGATAATCATGTATTGTTCAGTTTTTGAGTGTTACATTAGTAAATACATCCAGTTAACGTACCTACATTAACAGGGACAACTAGGGTGTAAATGTAATATTCTCAACAGGAATTCTGGGACCTTTGTGGCATTAATATCAATCACATCTGAAAAACTATATAGAGATGGAGATTTTCATGGCAACACAAACTTAGACCTACTCATGTTTGATATCATTTTGATGGTCTCGGTGTGAGTGGTGCAATGGTCTACATGTCCTAAATGTGCAACATGGATGGAATGTATATTTCATAACACAGGCGTAAGCTGCCGTTGTGAAATTTCCCTTACCGAAAACCATTCTGTGAAACCCCATAGAAGGGGGGCTAAAAGTGCTGACCAGTTTATGGTTTTACGACCGTCTGCAGCCAGATCAAACGCAGAGTTTGAGCATTTAAGGAAAGGAAACAAACTCATCGGGGAAGCTGTAATTCAGACTTTCCCACACATCTAACCTCAGGTCACTGTGTGTAGCGATTGCCAGGTATGACAAAGTATTTTTCTTCTGTACTGTATTTGAATTTGGACTGTTTCATCTGTAACTGTGTATTGATACTACATACACTCAGTACACAAGCACATGCCTACATAATTGCTCTTTTGCACAACCATGCTGCTAACTCACTGTTCGCACTCATTATTATTATTATTATTATTTAATATTGTCTGTATATATTTTTATTTATTTATTCTTGTATGTTGCTGTGAGGATGTTGTGGAGCCAAGACCAAAGAATTTTACTCCTTGTATTTGTACCTGGATGTAACAATAAAGGAATCTATCTATCTATCTATGATGATTTAAGTAAGTAACCTACCTGGTAGTAAATTAGTTAAACTTGATTTGTGTGGTTTCTCTGAAAATTGACGTACTATCTCTGTTCACCGGTAATGGGTTGATTAATTTCCTCAGTCATGGTTATCCCCTCAGCTGGTCTAGGGAGGTTGACTATTTAAGCTTAATGTATCACGGAGTATTGCACCTGTAGAACTATGTCTTAAAGTAGATCACCTCCGCCTGGCGGTTATACATGTTGAGAACGGTGGTTGCCAATATTCCTTTCGTCGGTCCCTGAGTCTTAACCATAGAGTATACCGCACAAAGTGGCTTCTTCCGCAACCTCTGAGATAACCGCAGATATCTAGTCAGCTGTGAGTCGTGTACATTAAGGGCCCAATGTAAAGCGCGGTGTTAACAGACAGATCCAGTTCAGAGAACCGTCTTAAAAGTATGGGAGTCCTTTAACAAATCAAGTGGAAATTGTACATACTAAATTATAATATTAAATGGAGTCAGATAAACGAGTACAGGATCAGCGTTGGTGGCTGATGATTTAATGTAATGCACACAGACTGTTTTTTGGATAAACCGGGGTCAAGGTAGACCAGACTTAAAGCGGAAGGTAACGTGGTACGAGTACCTTTGATTTGTGGTCCCTTATGAGCTGATCCCGTGAATCTAAAGAGCAGTCTAACCCGGTTGCAAGAACATTAATATTTCTTTATGAACTTTAATAATTTTCCCTTTTCCCACAGCAATAGCGGAATACATCACGCTTAAACCTTCGCTCCGAGCTATTCCCTCTTTGGTCTAGCCGCGCGGAGTTTTACAATTTGGTTTGTAACATGATTTCAGTTGCTGTTTCCAGATTTTACAATTTGGAGAACTCGACATGATTTCAGTTGCTGTTTCCAAATTTACACAAGCATTTTTCTTTGTGTCATAAAATAGCATTTAAAGCATTGAGGGGCCTGACCTTTTGGCTGCAGTGTAGGCCAGGGTCAGAACTTTGAACCTGATCCTGGCCACAACTGGCAGCCAGTGTAGTGACCTCAGCAGGGGGGTGATGTGTGAACTTCGGGAGGTTGAACACAAGCCGAGCAGCCCCGCGTTCTGCACCAGTTGTAGGGGCAGAATGGCGCAGGCTGGTAGGCTTGCGAGAAGGGAGTTGCGGTAGTCCAGACTTGAGGTGACCATAGTCCGAACAAGGAGCTGAGCGGAGTAGGTGGTCAGGTACGGCCGAATCCTCCTGATGTTGTACAGGAGGAACCTGCAGGATCGTGCCGTTGCCCTGATGTGTTCTTTGAAGTCCAGCTGGTCATCCAGGACCACCCCCAGGTTTCTTGCAGGAGGCGGTCACCATTTAATTACATATGTAATTAAACTGTGGGTAATTAATATAATTTAATGAATATAACAATAAACATAGGCCTACACACTGCACTAAATAAAATGATAGAAATATCACGGACACCATAGCAGCACTGTCGCATGCATACGACACATAGGACATGAGTGCAACATCAAACCGCATTTTTTATTATTATTTTTTAAACCTGGATGTATAAGTGAATGAAAAGCCACATGGGAGCCAAACAAACGGCTCTTTTCAGTGAACGGAGCCAAAAGATCCTGTTTCTCGAAAATAACTCGGAATGCCCATCACTACACAAGCAATAAAATGCCCAGCTCCTCTGCCTCCGTTTCTGTAATGTAATTCAGTGGGCGTGGAAACCTGTTGTCTGAACTCTAAGCTTTTTGGCTGTTGTAGTTCATACTAAGGCAAGTACCTTGTACAGTAGTTTGGGGCTATAGCTCTGCTCTCACTACAGGTAGAAAGTTGGCTGAGAGATCATTTTAATCAGGAGGAGAGCTACTTTTCTACAAACCAAACATAATTTTTGGGTGGAATTACCCTTTAAATTCTCATCTGATTATTTTACAATCTGATAACCCTGGTTTGAAAGGGCCTGCTGCGACAAGCAAGGCCTCCTATTGAGTCTGAACCGGCCCAACAGGGGAGCCTCTGTTGATAGAGGGATCGTGCCAGAGAGCCGCGTAACCTGTGTTGAGGCCGAGGCAGCGCGTCTGCCTGTGTTTAAATTTTCCCGGGACGAAAGTGCTATGGCGCTACTGCAATCCTCCCCATCTATCATCTAAATGGTATAGCGTTGTCCTTGTCGAGTCAGACGGGAACAAACTATCACCCGATTATCACCGTCTCATTTCAGATGGCAAACCGCAGAACATGAATTTGAACAATTTTTTTGTTCTGGTTGATCACTTAATTGTCTCAAATGCACCTAATTCGCAACCTGCGAATATTATAGTATTATAATGATTTTATTGTAAATTTGCGGGAATGTTTAACCCAATCCCGGCCCTGCCGTAATGCTGCTCCTGCTGGGTTTGAGTGGAGATCTGGCTTGGGCCTTTTACACATGAATGTCAGAAGCCTGTTACCGAAAATGGACATGGTTACAATCTGGGCACATACAACAAATGCAGACATTATGGTCCTCTCTGAAACATGGCTGTCAAAATCTGTTTCAGATTCAGATATTCATATGAATGGCTTTAATTTCTTTCATACCAATTGCCCTAAGAAGGGCAGAGGCATAGCAATATACTGTAAAGCAAATTTTCAGTCCACTGTTGTTACGACTTACGGCTAAATCTGTGTCCAAACTGTTTGAATTACTGGCATTCCATTTAGGGTTCTCGTCATCTAGTACCTTGACAATTGTTGGATGCTATCACCCGCCGTCAGCTTTAAAATAATCTTTTACTTCCTTGTCAGACTCACTTCTGAGTTTAAAATATAGTGAGATTCTATTGGTCGGTGACTTAAACTGGGACTGGCTGTCCTCATGTTCTGATTTTTTAAAAGTTTTTTGTAGCTCGTTGAATCTTACTCAGTTAATCGATTCTCCTACGAGACATAATTTTATACAACTTGTGAAATCCACCTTACTTCATTTATTTTTGACACATGCTCCTCACAAATACTCTGCTACAGCAGTATTTCCAAATGATATCAGTGATCACTGCGTCATTGCCACAGTAATAAATACGAAAATCCCCAAATTAAAACCCTGCATCATCCACTAAAGGAATTTTAAAGGTTTTGTTGATCAAGCCTTTATACGATTTATACTAATGTGACTGGGGAAAGATTTTTTTGATTGCCAATGGTGAAAATGCATGGTCCTATTTTCAGTCTTTCTTCCTAGAAATAGCCGACAAACACGCCCCTTTTCGCAAATATAGAATGAAATGTAGAGACAATTCTTGGTTTTCTGACAACCTCTCAGAGCTTCTTCATAAGAGAAATTTAGCCTGGACTGTTGCTAGGAGATCTCAGAGCACAACTGACTGGAATAATTTTAGGTGCCTGAGAAATCAGTGTAAGTCGCAAGGCCAAATCAAATTTTTATTTGAAAAATACAACAGAAAACCTTTAAAAAATGTAGCAGTTTTGGAAGACAATTAAGTTCCACACATAATTGCACTTCCTCTCTTCCCGATTGTATTACTGTGGATAATACTACGGTAACTGACAAAGCAATAATGTTAAATTTTTTCAATAAGCATTTTATTTCTTCTGGACTTTTATTTCAAATTGAAGAAGTTTCAAATACTGCATCACCTTCTGATCCTCCTTCCAGTCTGAAACATAACTTTCAGCTCACTCCTTTTTCAGTACAGGAGGTAGTAGATGCTCTCAAACAAAAAAATTATTTAAAGTCAGCTGCCCCTGATGGTCTTAATCCGAATCTGGTGAAGATTGCAGCCGAAGTAGGGATGTTAACAATTAATCGAATATCAATTAATTGCTAATAAGAATTTAATTGAGAAGATTTCAAATTAAACAATTAACTGAACAATCTGCGGTCTTGTTGTAATTGTATCAACGGGAGTTTGTGTGAAATGTAATCATGATTTTATGGCCCTGTCACACTATTGCGTATGAGAGAAACGTATGAGTTGCGTATGTAAATTCATAAAATAATTCATACGCACAAAAAGCCCTTGAAAATAGCGTATGGCCAGCATATGCCTAGCGTATGCTTAGCGTATAAACCATACGTCCGAATACGCACAAAATTTTTAAGCATGCTTAAAAAACTTTTTGTGCCTCGCCGTATGGCACCGTATGTGACCGTGCTTGAAACGTATACAACCTATGCCTAACGTACCCCTAGCGTATGTCAGCGTATATCAGCGTATGAGTGATATTTTTCATACGCTGGCATACGCTAGTACGATACGCAATAGTGTGACAGGGCCATAAGGTCTCCATGCGAGGGCGCCAAATTTTGCCTAGTGTAATTATTGAAGAGGCCGCAAAGTTTAGCCTACACAAGAAGACACAAAAATGAAGCGGGCAAAACGTAGTCCAGTGTGGGAATATTTCACACTGAAAAAAACAACAATGATGCCCATTGCAATTCCTATGGTGCTGTTTTGAAGTATAACAACTTAACAACTTTGTTAATGTACTACCTAAAAAGCGTAGCCTACATCCAACCATGCTGCCAGGGCAAAGTGGATCGCAACCTACCCATCACCTCAGTGTTGGCAAAGAGGGTATGTGACGATAGACGAGCAAAGGGTATTACTCAGACTCAGAGGATATGCAACATGGTTGAAAAGGCCATAATGCCAATAAGCACCGTTGACGGTGAGGGATTTCGAGAGCTAATAAACGGGCTGCACGCACGACTCACTCCCAACCACGTAGATATGCTTAAATGTTCTTGAATAAAAATACGTAAGTCTATCTATGCATATGAGGAGCCTATTCAAAACACAATAACCTATGTTTTAAATTGACTGTTCTAGACTAGGCCTACTAGTTTTACTATCGCATTTTCCATTTCAAGAGGGATTATGTTAATGCTGCTAGCGCCTAGCGGAGCAACGGTTTCACTTGCGACAGACAAGACGGACCGTAATTTTTTTTTCTGTTAAAGTACACGCCTTCATATTCTATTTTTGTTATGTTACAAGAATGTCTGTTTCTCAAATGTTACCATAAATCTTTGATTGAGGAATATAACATGCATTTTGTATTCTGTATATCATAAGCTATATTTAGCTTTTATATTATGAATTAATCAACAATTGTTTGTTAAGGTTAACAACTATCGATTAAGGAAATTCTTTTAAATTTGCATCCCTAAGCCAAAGTTATTGCTA
The DNA here is from genome assembly GCA_022702515.1 of Ilyophis sp. 1 JC-2022. Classification (NCBI taxonomy): domain Eukaryota; kingdom Metazoa; phylum Chordata; class Actinopteri; order Anguilliformes; family Synaphobranchidae; genus Ilyophis; species Ilyophis sp. 1 JC-2022. The sequence goes on along the minus strand of CM040403.1, from coordinate 71,044,075 downwards.
AACCAGTGACATAAATTTTGAATTTATCCTTAGAATGCACCATCCCTAGAATCTGGAAAACAGCATTTTTTCTTCCTCTTCTGAAAGGCGGTGATCCTACACAGTAAAGCAACTATGGATCAATTCCCAAGCTTTCTGTTCTATCTAAAGAACTTGAAGGTTGTCTGTAAACAGTTGAAAAGGTTTTTATCTGTAAATACAATTTTAATCAAATATCAGTCTGGTTTAAAAAAATAAAAAATAAAAAATCACAGCACATCCACTGCATTTTAAAGGTTTTAAATGACATAACTCAAGCCTTGGATAAGAAACCGCATTGCACCGCCTTGTTCTTAGACTTATCCAAGGCTTTTGATATGGTGGATTATGCTGTCATGAAAAATAGACTGATCAATATAGGTCTATCATTGCAATTAGTCAGCTGGCCTGAAAATTATCTTTTTGACAGGAGTCAATGTGTCCAAATGGATAATCACACATCTGAGTTTATGGTCAAACGTAATTGGGTGCCCCAGGGTTAAATTCTCGGCCCTATCCTTTTTACTATTTATGTAAATGAACTGGGTCGGAAAGTGTCAAATACCCATCTTAATTTTTATGCTGATGACAGTTTTATATACTTGTGCAGCTACAGTCGATGAGGCCTTGGAAGATCTTCAGACTGCTTTTAATATCATTCAGGATGAATGATAGTCAAAACTGGTTTTGACTTCAGATACGATTAAGTTAATAGTCATTTCTAAAACTAGGCTACAAATTGTAACCCGGCAGAATAAATCAATAGAGCAGGTAAATACATAGGATACATAAAGTACTTAGGATTTAATTTGGACTCTCATCTCTCCTTCACAAGTCATGTTGAAAAACTCATACAAAAACTGAAGATCAAACTGGGTTTCTTTTATAGAAACAAATCATGTTTTTATTTTTATGCCGAAAAACTACATTTCTCTCTAATTTATTATGGAGATGTTATTTATATGCATGCAAGCAAATCCTGTTTAAACATGTTGAACAGTGCTTACCATGCAGCACTAAGGTTCATGACTAATTCTACTTATCGCACACATCATTGTACCTTGTATCAGAAAGCTGGACTGCCCTCACTATCGGCCTGTAGGCAATACCATTGGTTGATTTTGATTTATAAAGCTGTCCTAGGTCAGCTACCACTGTATTTAAGTTCTTTGCTTGATTGGGCAAACACAAATTCATACGCACTGAGATCACATGACTTCATTCTGTTTAATGTTCCAAAAGTACGTACTGTCTTTGGTGTTAAAGCTTTCAGCTATGCCGCTACCTCAGCATGGAAGAAGCTACAAGAAAAAATCCAGCTCAAAATACTGATACCCTTAGATCATTTTAAACTGCTTATCGGCGACACACTGGGCACTGGATGCACTTGTTTTACAGCCTAAATTGTTTGTATATTGTCTATTTCTCTGTGTTTTGCTGTGTCTGATGCAAACTATATTTTTGGCCAGGATTCCATTGTAAAAAATATTGTAAATCTCAATGGGATTATTTCCTGGTAAAATAAAGGTAAAATAAAAAAAATGTAATATAAAAAAATTAAGATTTTCACCAAAGCTCAGCAAGATCTATCTATTAAAAAAAAACAAGCAATGTATTCTGTAATAGGAACAAAATATTATTCAAAGAGAAGGGTTTATCCATTTTGCTGAGGACCTCCCATAAATGACTATTTCTGCATTTTGCCACTGGAGAAAAATAGTTTATCAAGAGACCTGTATTATAGTTTGTGCATGTTTATATTTGTCCTTTCCCTGCAGGTTTGCTACACGTGGGACAAGTATATCCAGGTCCGAGTTCACACAGAAGTGGTTGACCCCTTGACGGGTGAGCACAACACCACCAATGTCTTTCATTTTACCTTCAGCTCCCTGGAAGACGTACCAACGATCATACCCAGGAGTTACGGAGGTAAGACTGCTCTCTTCTCCTGTTCTCTCTCTTGTGTGTATGGTCTCACCTGTCTCAGTAGTTTGGTCTCATCTGCAATTGCTCTTTTGTTGATGTCAGATGTTTAGTCTCTGCAGTAATACTTTTTGTCTCACCTGTAATCCCTGTGACTAGCCTGGTCAGAGGCTATTTAATTTCAGGAGAGAGAGTACACTACATGGCCATGTTTCTAATGTTAAGTGATTATTATGGAATACAGGGAGACATGAGACTGCTTTACTGACTGGAAGCCTAGTTAATAAGGAGTATGCCAACAAATCCATCAAAATTAGGAATCGTACAGAATTTTTTCTCTATATCCCAAATTATCGGGTGTGTTCTTTCATTTTACTTGCATGGTGTAGAGCATTTTTAAAGAAAAAAAATACTTTTATCAGTGCAGGTTGAGTTCCATGCAAATGCAAGCTGTTCAATGTGAGGATGCATCCATATAGTGAACAATTATTACAGTTGTCCCGCTGTATACCTTAATGACGATGTCACCTTTACCATCTCCCTAACCTTTAGGATAATCTTACCCGAGTATTATCTGGCTGCAGGCGAATTCATAGCAAGAATGCAGTATGATATGTTTCTTTTGGTTTACCTGCAGAATCTATGCTGTACCTGGACGGAAAGAGGCACTTGGACGTGACAATGAGCAGCCAATGATGTAGTGAACAGTCAAAGAACGACCTTGAGAGAAGATTACTACCATATCTTTAACTGTTTCAAGCATTTTCCAGATTACCTGAATTGGGTGCATGCGTGTGTCTGAGAGATTGTGCCTTTGGAGACCGAGGTTTGCTTTTGTATCATTCACAAAATATTTATGCATGAGAACACTGTAGTTTTTACTTTTTCAGTCAGCAGGTTAGGAGCCAGATAACAGCAACCGTAGTGTGTGTTATAAACCATTTTTACATGTACAGCCTTACCCCAAAATGTTACAGTACTTTACTGTTTAGGGGTCATGTGTTAATGAGATCTGACGTCAGAATTTTCTCCTGACATTTTCCCGCTCAAGTCCTGTTAACATTGGCTGTGTCTCAAATTGCATACTTGTGTGATTGTGTACTTATAGCTATGTACTTCCAAGTGCACTAAAACATATGTAGTACTTTGTATACAAGAACAGGACGCTTAAAAACCTGTACTACAACGTCACAACTCTTCTGACCTTAGCAAGAAACACATCCGGTGCAGCTTAGACGGCAACTGAAATCTGAACTGACAGCTAGCTATGTTACAGCAGAAAAAATTTAGCTTGTTATACACATTTGTGGTGAAGGGATGTTGGTATAGTTTTAGTTTTAAAGTAAACAAAATCCTTAGTAGCCTATATTAATGTTAAAATGAGATTAAACATGATGTTCGTGGCTACCGTGCCATCTCCAGTCAGTAACGTTAGCGAACATGTAGTTCTATTCCCCACTACTGCATTTTATTGAGCTATAGTTATAGCTAACATTACATTTTCAAGTCTGTGCTGTCTTGATGCAGCAGTAAAAATTTAAAATTTAAGTTGTAGCTTTGCTTTTATTGCGTGTAATACAATACTGTAGCGACAGGGGTGGTAACGTTAATCATATTCACTCCAGATTCTATTCAGTTTTATTTGTGTAACTGTTTACTTAGCGCTTTTTACATAGACTATGGTCACAAAGCAGTGTTAGAAATCCCGGGCCTGAGTGGATTACTCTGTAACTTTTATACTATACCAAATGTGAACAATAAAGTCAATTGTGTTTCCAACATTTACTGTGTTTTCTTTCTTGGTAAGTTGGCTTATTTGAGGAGTTACAATATTTGAAAAGAAGTTCAAGAATAAATTGATTTGTTATCTGGCTAAAAATACCATTTTTGTTTTTTTAAGCAAAGTCTGGTCCTGCTTACAGAATGATTTGTGATATTAATATGATTTTAAAAATCTGTAGAAAAATAATTAAATAGAATATAATTTTATGTATCCTGTATGGTAGCCTACTCCTAAAAGAAAAATAGACTAATTTCAAGATAATTCATGGGATTTACCCTGTTCCAGACTTTTTACAGAAGAGATTTAAAGGCATACTGAACTTTGTTAGAACATAATGTTGTATAGCTACCTGCCCCCAATACGAGTCATAATATTCAAGCTCATCTTCATGACTTGCTCCATTGGTGAGCAACTGGCCGACGAAGAATGACGTTTTTTCTCTTTCCATTGCATGGCGAAACAGGTCTCAAAAGCACACTTAGTGCATAGGCGAATGCAAAAAACACTGATTTTGACGATATACAAAATCACGACATTTGATTTTGAAGAACTCTTTTTTGCGAACTAGCAACTGTTGCTAGCTTCTTGGCTGCTCTGTTTGTTTACTGACACACACTTCAGAAAGTGAGTGGGGATCGTTACGGGCGCAAGAACAAAACAAGGAAGATCATAAGCTAACGTCTGGATCTCCTTCCTTTCCAGAACATTTGGTGTGAGCATGTAGAACATTAAGGATAACTCTAATGTATTTCAAAGTATTTGGATGTCTTTTGATGGGAAAAAACTGTTACCTAATCAATATTTCTTTTCACCATCCTTGTTATCAGTAAGACACCTTATCAAGATCTGAAGGTATGACCTGCTGTCCGTTATTGTGTTGAGAAGTAGAGTTTTCCCTATCTCCAGATGGGACAGTGTATAGCCAGGCCTCTGCATGTCACATTCCAGCAGAGGGGACCACATACAAACAACCCAATGCCATAATAACATGAAGGGTATTAACAATTAAACAACATTAAGCAACACAACCTGGAAACAATGCTGTACATCCATCGTGCAAATTGTTGTAAGATTAATTATTGAGATTACAGATCTAACGCTGTTATGACTATGGGTTATTAGATGTGGGTGGTCTGGTCTCCAGAACAAAACAGATAAATTATACCAGCAATTAGGCAAAGAGAACATTTTCAGAATATTTATTTCATACAACATGGTGACATTCACAAAAGGTAAATAAACTGTAGGACTATTCCCCAACACCACCATTCAAGCCACAATGACACCGAATTCTTTCTGTCATTTTGTATGTTTATTGTCAAATCAGAAATATATGAACAATGATTGGTGACAGGTAAAAGGAAGACAACATGTTGATATTGGAATACATCTTATGCAAATACAATTCTATTTATCCATACATTACCATAACTGGCACGGAAAATGTCATCTTTCTTGACATTGTTCCCTCAAAACACATAACGACTCCCAGTATCCCAATGTCCTTATATGGACTATATTAGTTATTCATTCATACAAACTCAATTTATCTTGTTAAACACATTGAATGGCGTTCAATTCAATACGTTCATTGTCAGGGTCCAATGGGACCACGTGCTGTCATGTAATTTGAATAAATCATGAACACTGACATTATGAGAAGCTGAATCATGTATGCTATGTAATGTTTTAGTGTGAAAAGAAATCTTAACAGACTGGTCAAGTAAAGGATATATTCAGTGAACAGTGTATATATTTTCCTATGTTTTGGCTCTGTATTCCAGCACTTTGGATGTGAAATGATACGACTGTGAGGCTAAAGTACAGACTCTAAGCTTTAATTTGAAGGCATTTTCAAAAGAAGGATGAAGTACAGGCCTGGCATAGCATCACCAGTGAAGATACCCAGCATCTGATGATTTCTACAGCTCGCAGATTTCAGGTAGTCCTTGCATGCAAAGGACATGCAACCACCAAGTATTACTATTTCATAGCAACATAATTAATGATTAGGATTAATACACTTTCCCTTTATGTCACAAGAAATATCTTCAATGCATTAACTGTACAACTCAACAACAACAAAAAAGAAAAAACAATATCTGTGTCGCCCCCGCAACCACAAACAACACGGCTAACTCCTCCATGTTGTTTTTCTCCAAGCCGGTTTAAGAAATGTCCAAAGCTGTCCCAGTTGGATCTGCTCAGGCGATTTTCATTTCCGCCTGAGGCAGGTAAGCCAACTGCTCAACGATGTCTACTCGATGTCCTTTTTACTTCAAAATCTTGAAGAAATGGAGGAGAACGAATGAAGGTTGCTTTAATACTGACTTACATTATTTCATGACTTGTATTGTTCGGGTAGTCAATATTTATCTTTTTCTACGCGACTTTGGCTATCACCCTGAATTGTGCCACAGTGAAACTCCAATTAAAGTTCTTGAATAAATACGTATCATTTCCATTGGAATTAAAGTGCTGGGTGCCGTTTCATTATCGAATAACTAAATTATTTAGCTAAGCTGTCATCTATTATGGTAACATACCTGTAAACATTAGGCTGCTTAAGTTCTATTGCTCATATTCAGCTGTTTCTTGTCTGTCCATTCATGAGATGGCCTAAACGACACCTGTCATCTCTGTTTAGACTCGCAAACATAGTAGACATGTAATTTTAGTTAATCTAAACCCAGAAGACATCGTAGCCATCGATAGTCATACATTGTAATGTGAGAATCTATGTAGCTATGTTAAGTATCATAATTTACATGCATGTTTTCATAGACCTTTGAGTGGTGGTTCTAAAGCATATTTTATTGCAGAATATCTGTACCAATATAAATGAGAAATGTCTCTTTCATGGGACTTTTTTTTTAGTTGTACAGTTTAATGCATTGAAGCTATTTCTTGTGACATAAAGGGAACATGTATTAATCCTAATCATTAATTATGTTGCTATGAAATAATAATACTTGGTGGTTGCATGTCCTTTGCATGCAAGGACTGCCTGAAGTCTGCGAGCTGTAGAAATCATCAGATGCTGGGTATCTTCACTGGTGATGCTATCCAAAGACTAAAATGTCCACAAGAATTTCAGCACATTTAAGCAGAGCGTCACTTCAAGACAAAGCTTCGGTCCACAGGCCGTGTGCTCTTCAATCGCGAGTGCTGTCATGCTGCCTTCAGAAATTTCGAGGGCTATGACGTCACCGCTGTTGTGTCGCCCATGCGCAGAAGTCATTAACACGTGAAAGGTTTTTGAATAACTTTTCTTCTCAGCACGTTTGTGCGGCCATGTAATTTAATGGATAGAGAGCCTGCCTGGTAATTGATGGGTTTCTGGTTCGAATCCAAGGTGTACTTGTTGCTGAAAACACTACCGAGGACATTCTCAAAGGTTTGCAATTGCCGTGTTTTAAAAATTATTTTTCACCAGTCGATGGCGCTCTCGCTCTGAATATATGGCTCCCCACCAGTTCAGAGACTTTAAGTTCTGTACTCGTATTCCCACTTGGCCAAATTAATTATTGTCAATTGTACTTGATTGTATTTCTAGAAGAACCCATGTTTATACCTACATTGTAATCGTAAAATATACAATTGCATATATTTGTATACTACAGAAACCATAAATTGTTAATGAAATAAAATGAATTATTAGCTTCCAAAGACTAAAATGTCCACAAGAATTTCAGCAGATTTAAGCAGAGCGTCACTTCAAGACAAAGCTTCGGTCCACGGGCCGTGTGCTCTTCAATCGCGAGTGCTGTCATGCTGCCTTCAGAAATTTTGAGGGCTGTGACGTCACCGCTGTTGTGTTGCCCATGCGCAGAAGTCATTAACACGTGAGAGGTTTTTGAATAACCTTTCTTCTCTGTACGTTTGTGCGGCCATGTAATTTAACGGATAGAGAGCCTGCCTGGTAATTGATGGGTTTCTGGTTCAAATCCAAGGTGTACTTGTTGCTGAAAACACGACCGGGGACATTCTCAAAGGTTTTCAATTGCCGTGTTTTTAAAATTATTTTTCACCAGTCGATGGCGCTCTCGCTCTGAATATATCGCTCCCCACCAGTTCAGAGACTTTAAGTTCTGTACTCGTATTCCCACTTGGCCAAATGAATTATTGTCAATTGTACTTGATTGTATTTCTAGAAGAACCCATGTTTATACCTACATTGTAATCGTAAAATATACAATTGCATATATTTGTATACTACAGAAACCATAAATTGTTAATGAAATAAAATGAATTATTAGCTTCCAAAGACTAAAATGTCCACAAGAATTTCAGCAGATTTAAGCAGAGCGTCACTTCAAGACAAAGCTTCGGTCCACGGGCCGTGTGCTCTTCAATCGCGAGTGCTGTCATGCTGCCTTCAGAAATTCCGAGGGCTGTGACGTCACCGCTGTTGTGTTGCCCATGCGCAGAAGTCATTAACACGTGAGAGGTTTTTGAATAACCTTTCTTCTCTGTACGTTTGTGCGGCCATGTAATTTAACGGATAGAGAGCCTGCCTGGTAATTGATGGGTTTCTGGTTCGAATCCAAGGTGTACTTGTTGCTGAAAACACTACCGGGGACATTCTCAAAGGTTTGCAATTGCCGTGTTTTAAAAATTATTTTTCACCAGTCGATGGTGCTCTCGCTCTGAATATATCGCTCCCCACCAGTTCAGAGACTTTAAGTTCTGTACTCGTATTCCCACTTGGCCAAATAAATTATTGTCAATTGCACTTGATTGTATTTCTAGAAGAACCCATGTTTATACCTACATTGTAATCGTAAAATATACAATTGCATATATTTGTATACTACAGAAACCATAAATTGTTAATGAAATAAAATGAATTATTAGCTTCCAAAGACTAAAATGTCCACAAGAATTTCAGCAGATTTAAGCAGAGCGTCACTTCAAGACAAAGCTTCAGTCCACGGGCCGTGTGCTCTTCAATCGCGAGTGCTGTCATGCTGCCTTCAGAAATTTCGAGGGCTGTGACGTCACCGCTGTTGTGTTGCCCATGCGCAGAAGTCATTAACACGTGAGAGGTTTTTGAATAACCTTTCTTCTCTGTACGTTTGTGCGGCCATGTAATTTAACGGATAGAGAGCCTGCCTGGTAATTGATGGGTTTCTGGTTCGAATCCAAGGTGTACTTGTTGCTGAAAACACGACCGGGGACATTCTCAAAGGTTTGCAATTGCCGTGTCTTTAAAATTATTTTTCACCAGTCGATGGCGCTCTCACTCTGAATATATCGCTCCCCACCAGTTCAGAGACTTTAATTTCTGTACTCGTATTCCCACTTGGCCAAATTAATTATTGTCAATTGTACTTGATTGTATTTCTAGAAGAACCCATGTTTATACCTACATTGTAATCGTAAAATATACAATTGCATATATTTGTATACTACAGAAACCATAAATTGTTAATGAAATAAAATGAATTATTAGCTTCCAAAGACTAAAATGTCCACAAGAGTTTCAGCAGATTTAAGCAGAGCGTCACTTCAAGACAAAGCTTCGGTCCACGGGCCGTGTGCTCTTCAATCGCGAGTGCTGTCATGCTGCCTTCAGAAATTTCGAGGGCTGTGACGTCAACCGCTGTTGTGTTGCCCATGCGCAGAAGTCATTAACACGTGAGCGGTCTTTGAATAACCTTTCTTCTCAGCACGTTTGTGCGGCCATGTAATTTAACGGATAGAGAGCCTGCCTGGTAATTGATGGGTTTCTGGTTCGAATCCAAGGTGTACTTGTTGCTGAAAACACGACCGGGGACATTCTCAAAGGTTTGCAATTGCCGTGTTTTAAAAATTATTTTTCACCAGTCGATGGCGCTCTCGCTCTGAATATATCGCTCCCCACCAGTTCAGAGACTTTAATTTCTGTACTCGTATTCCCACTTGGCCAAATTAATTATTGTCAATTGTACTTGATTGTATTTCTAGAAGAACCCATGTTTATACCTACATTGTAATCGTAAAATATACAATTGCATATATTTGTATACTACAGAAACCATAAATTGTTAATGAAATAAAATGAATTATTAGCTTCCAAAGACTAAAATGTCCACAAGAATTTCAGCAGATTTAAGCAGAGCGTCACTTCAAGACAAAGCTTCGGTCCACGGGCCGTGTGCTCTTCAATCGCGAGTGCTGTCATGCTGCCTTCAGAAATTTCGAGGGCTGTGACGTCACCGCTGTTGTGTTGCCCATGCGCAGAAGTCATTAACACGTGAGAGGTTTTTGAATAACCTTTCTTCTCTGTACGTTTGTGCGGCCATGTAATTTAACGGATAGAGAGCCTGCCTGGTAATTGATGGGTTTCTGGTTCGAATCCAAGGTGTACTTGTTGCTGAAAACACGACCGGGGACATTCTCAAAGGTTTGCAATTGCCGTGTTTTTAAAATTATTTTTCACCAGTCGATGGCGTTCTCGCTCTGAATATATCGCTCCCCACCAGTTCAGAGACTTTAAGTTCTGTACTCGTATTCCCACTTGGCCAAATTAATTATTGTCAATTGTACTTGATTGTATTTCTAGAAGAACCCATGTTTATACCTACATTGTAATCGTAAAATATACAATTGCATATATTTGTATACTACAGAAACCATAAATTGTGAATGAAATAAAATGAATTATTAGCTTCCAAAGACTAAAATGTCCACAAGAATTTCAGCAGATTTAAGCAGAGCGTCACTTCAAGACAAAGCTTCGGTCCACGGGCCGTGTGCTCTTCAATCGCGAGTGCTGTCATGCTGCCTTCAGAAATTTCGAGGGCTGTGACGTCACCGCTGTTGTGTTGCCCATGCGCAGAAGTCATTAACACGTGAGAGGTGTTTGAATAACCTTTCTTCTCTGTACGTTTGTGCGGCCATGTAATTTAACGGATAGAGAGACTGCCTGGTAATTGATGGGTTTCTGGTTCGAATCCAAGGTGTACTTGTTGCTGAAAACACGACCGGGGACATTCTCAAAGGTTTGCAATTGCCGTGTTTTTAAAATTATTTATCACCAGTCGATGGCGCTCTCGCTCTGAATATATCGCTCCCCACCAGTTCAGAGACTTTAAGTTCTGTACTCGTATTCCCACTTGGCCAAATGAATTATTGTCAATTGTACTTGATTGTATTTCTAGAAGAACCCATGTTTATACCTACATTGTAATCGTAAAATATACAATTGCATATATTTGTATACTACAGAAACCATAAATTGTGAATGAAATAAAATGAATTTTTAGCTCCCAAAGACTAAAATGTCCACAAGAATTTCAGCAGATTTAAGCAGAGCGTCACTTCAAGACAAAGCTTCGGTCCACGGGCCGTGTGCTCTTCAATCGCGAGTGCTGTCATGCTGCCTTCAGAAATTTCGAGGGCTGTGACGTCACCGCTGTTGTGTTGCCCATGCGCAGAAGTCATTAACACGTGAGAGGTTTTTGAATAACTTTTCTTCTCAGCACGTTTGTCCAGCCATGTAATTTAACGGATAGAGAGCCTGCCTGGTAATTGGTGGGTTTCTGGTTCGAATCCAAGGTGTACTTGTTGCTGAAAACACGACCGGGGACATTCTCAAAGGTTTGCAATTGCCGTGTTTTTAAAATTATTTTTCACCAGTCGATGGCGCTCTCGCTCTGAATATATCGCTCCCCACCAGTTCAGAGACTTTAAGTTCTGTACTCGTATTCCCACTTGGCCAAATGAATTATTGTCAATTGTACTTGATTGTATTTCTAGAAGAACCCATGTTTATACCTACATTGTAATCGTAAAATATACAATTGCATATATTTGTATACTACAGAAACCATAAATTGTGAATGAAATAAAATGAATTTTTAGCTCCCAAAGACTAAAATGTCCACAAGAATTTCAGCAGATTTAAGCAGAGCCTCACTTCAAGACAAAGCTTCGTTCCACGGGCCGTGTGCACTTCAATCGCGAGTGCTGTCATGCTGCCTTCAGAAATTTCAAGGGCTGTGACGTCACCGCTGTTGTGTTGCCCATGCGCAGAAGTCATTAACACGTGAGAGGTTTTTGAATAACTTTTTTCTCAGCACGTTTGTGCGGCCATGTAATTTATCGGATAGAGAGCCTGCCTGGTAATTGGTGGGTTTCTGGTTCGAATCCAAGGTGTACTTGTTGCTGAAAACACGACCGGGGACATTCTCAAAGGTTTGCAATTGCCGTGTTTTTAAAATTATTTTTCACCAGTCGATGGCGCTCTCGCTCTGAATATATCGCTCCCCACCAGTTCAGAGACTTTAAGTTCTGTACTCGTATTCCCACTTGGCCAAATGAATTATTGTCAATTGTACTTGATTGTATTTCTAGAAGAACCCATGTTTATACCTACATTGTAATCATAAAATATACAATTGCATATATTTGTATAATACAGAAACCATAAATTGTGAATGAAATAAAATGAATTATTATCTTCCAAAGACTAAAATGTCCACAAGAATTTCAGCAGATTTAAGCAGAGCGTCACTTCAAGACAAAGCTTCGGTCCACGGGCCGTGTGCTCTTCAATCGCGAGTGCTGTCATGCTGCCTTCAGAAATTTCGAGGGCTGTGACGTCACCGCTGTTGTGTTGCCCATGCGCAGAAGTCATTAACACGTGAGAGGTTTTTGAATAACTTTTCTTCTCAGCACGTTTGTCCGGCCATGTAATTTAACGGATAGAGAGCCTGCCTGGTAATTGATGGGTTTCTGGTTTGAATCCAAGGTGTACTTGTTGCTGAAAACACTACCGGGGACATTCTCAAAGGTTTGCAATTGCCGTGTTTTTAAAATTATTTTTCACAAGTCGATGGCGCTCTCACTCTGAATATATCGCTCCCCACCAGTTCAGAGACTTTAAGTTCTGTACTCGTATTCCCACTTGGCCAAATGAATTATTGTCAATTGTACTTGATTGTATTTCTAGAAGAACCCATGTTTATACCTACATTGTAATCGTAAAATATGCAATTGCATATATTTGTATCCTACAGAAACCATAAATTGTGAACAAAATAAAATGAATTATTATCCTCCAAAGACTAAAATGTCCACAAGAATTTCAGCAGATTTAAGCAGAGCGTCACTTCAAGACAAAGCTTCGTTCCACGGGCCGTGTGCTCTTCAATCGCGAGTGCTGTCATGCTGCCTTCAGAAATTTCGAGGGCTGTGACGTCACCGCTGTTGTGTTGCCCATGCGCAGAAGTCATTAACACGTGAGAGGTTTTTGAATAACTTTTCTTCTCAGCACGTTTGTCCAGCCATGTAATTTAACGGATAGAGAGCCTGCCTGGTAATTGATGGGTTTCTGGTTCAAATCCTAGGTGTACTTGTTCCTGAAGACACTACCGGGGACATTCTCAAAGGTTTGCAATTGCCGTGTTTTTAAAATTATTTTTCACCAGTCGATGGCGATCTCTCTCTGAATATATCGCTCCCCACCAGTTCAGAGACTTTAAGTTCTGTACTCGTATTCCCACTTGGCCAAATGAATTATTGTCAATTGTACTTGATTGTATTTCTAGAAGAACCCATGTTTATACCTACATTGTAATCATAAAATATACAATTGCATATATTTGTATAATTCAGAAACCATAAATTGTGAATGAAATAAAATGAATTATTATCTTCCAAAGACTAAAATGTCCACAAGAATTTCAGCAGATTTAAGCAGAGCGTCACTTCAAGACAAAGCTTCGTTCCACGGGCTGTGTGCTCTTCAATCGCGAGTGCTGTCATGCTGCCTTCAGAAATTTGAAAGGGCTGTGACGTCACCGCTGTTGTGTTGCCCATGCGCAGAAGTCATTAACACATGAGAGGTTTTTGAATAACTTTTCTTCTCAGCACGTTTGTCCGGCCATGTAATTTAACGGATAGAGAGCCTGCCTGGTAATTGATGGGTTTCTGGTTCGAATCCAAGGTGTACTTGTTGCTGAAAACACTACCGGGGACATTCTCAAAGGTTTGCAATTGCCGTGTTTTTAAAATTATTTTTCACCAGTCGATGGCGATCTCTCTCTGAATATATCGCTCCCCACCAGTTCAGAGACTTTAAGTTCTGTACTCGTATTCCCACTTGGCCAAATGAATTATTGTCAATTGTACTTGATTGTATTTCTAGAAGAACCCATGTTTATACCTACATTGTAATCGTAAAATATACAATTGCATATATTTGTATACTACAGAAACCATAAATTGTGAATGAAATAAAATGAATTATTATCTTCCAAAGACTAAAATGTCCACAATAATTTCAGCAGATTTAAGCAGAGCGTCACTTCAAGACAAAGCTTCGGTCCATGGGCCGTGTGCTCTTCAATCGCGAGTGCTGTCATGCTGCCTTCAGAAATTTTGAGGGCTGTGACGTCACCGCTGTTGTGTTGCCCATGCGCAGAAGTCATTAACACATGAGAGGTTTTTGAATAACCTTTCTTCTCAGCACGTTTGTCCGGCCATGTAATTTAACGGATAGAGAGCCTGCCTGGTAATTGATGGGTTTCTGGTTCGAATCCAAGGTGTACTTGTTGCTGAAGACACTACAGGGGACATTCTCAAAGGTTTGCAATTGCCGTGTTTTTTAAATTATTTTTCACAAGTCGATGGCGCTCTCACTCTGAATATATCGCTCCCCACCAGTTCAGAGACTTTAAGTTCTGTACTCGTATTCCCACTTGGCCAAATGAATTATTGTCAATTGTACTTGATTGTATTTCTAGAAGAACCCATGTTTATACCTACATTGTAATCGTAAAATATACAATTGCATATATTTGTATACTACAGAAACCATAAATTGTGAATGAAATAAAATGAATTATTATCTTCCAAAGACTAAAATGTCCACAATAATTTCAGCAGATTTAAGCAGAGCGTCACTTCAAGACAAAGCTTCGGTCCACGGGCCGTGCGCTCTTCAATCGCGAGTGCTGTTATGCTGCCTCCAGAAATTTCGAGGGCTGTGACGTCACCGCTGTCGTGTTGCCCATGCGCAGAAGTCATTAACACGTGAGACGTTTTTGAATAACTTTTCTTCTCAGCATGTTTGTGCGGCCATGTAATTTAACGGATAGAGAGCCTGCCTGGTAATTGATGGGTTTCTGGTTTGAATCCAAGGTGTACTTGTTGCTGAAAACACTACCGAGGACATTCTCAAAGGTTTGCAATTGCCGTGTTTTTAAAATTATTTTTCACAAGTCGATGGCGCTCTCACTCTGAATATATCGCTCCCCACCAGTTCAGAGACTTTAAGTTCTGTACTCGTATTCCCACTTGGCCAAATGAATTATTGTCAATTGTACTTGATTGTATTTCTAGAAGAACCCATGTTTATACCTACATTGTAATCGTAAAATATGCAATTGCATATATTTGTATCCTACAGAAACCATAAATTGTGAACAAAATAAAATGAATTATTATCCTCCAAAGACTAAAATGTCCACAAGAATTTCAGCAGATTTAAGCAGAGCGTCACTTCAAGACAAAGCTTCGTTCCACGGGCCGTGTGCTCTTCAATCGCGAGTGCTGTCATGCTGCCTTCAGAAATTTCGAGGGCTGTGACGTCACCGCTGTTGTGTTGCCCATGCGCAGAAGTCATTAACACGTGAGAGGTTTTTGAATAACTTTTCTTCTCAGCACGTTTGTCCAGCCATGTAATTTAACGGATAGAGAGCCTGCCTGGTAATTGATGGGTTTCTGGTTCAAATCCTAGGTGTACTTGTTCCTGAAGACACTACCGGGGACATTCTCAAAGGTTTGCAATTGCCGTGTTTTTAAAATTATTTTTCACCAGTCGATGGCGATCTCTCTCTGAATATATCGCTCCCCACCAGTTCAGAGACTTTAAGTTCTGTACTCGTATTCCCACTTGGCCAAATGAATTATTGTCAATTGTACTTGATTGTATTTCTAGAAGAACCCATGTTTATACCTACATTGTAATCATAAAATATACAATTGCATATATTTGTATAATACAGAAACCATAAATTGTGAATGAAATAAAATGAATTATTATCTTCCAAAGACTAAAATGTCCACAAGAATTTCAGCAGATTTAAGCAGAGCGTCACTTCAAGACAAAGCTTCGTTCCACGGGCTGTGTGCTCTTCAATCGCGAGTGCTGTCATGCTGCCTTCAGAAATTTGAAAGGGCTGTGACGTCACCGCTGTTGTGTTGCCCATGCGCAGAAGTCATTAACACGTGAGAGGTTTTTGAATAACTTTTCTTCTCAGCACGTTTGTCCGGCCATGTAATTTAACGGATAGAGAGCCTGCCTGGTAATTGATGGGTTTCTGGTTCGAATCCAAGGTGTACTTGTTGCTGAAAACACTACCGGGGACATTCTCAAAGGTTTGCAATTGCCGTGTTTTTAAAATTATTTTTCACCAGTCGATGGCGATCTCTCTCTGAATATATCGCTCCCCACCAGTTCAGAGACTTTAAGTTCTGTACTCGTATTCCCACTTGGCCAAATGAATTATTGTCAATTGTACTTGATTGTATTTCTAGAAGAACCCATGTTTATACCTACATTGTAATCGTAAAATATACAATTGCATATATTTGTATACTACAGAAACCATAAATTGTGAATGAAATAAAATGAATTATTATCTTCCAAAGACTAAAATGTCCACAATAATTTCAGCAGATTTAAGCAGAGCGTCACTTCAAGACAAAGCTTCGGTCCACGGGCCGTGTGCTCTTCAATCGCGAGTGCTGTCATGCTGCCTTCAGAAATTTTGAGGGCTGTGACGTCACCGCTGTTGTGTTGCCCATGCGCAGAAGTCATTAACACATGAGAGGTTTTTGAATAACCTTTCTTCTCAGCACGTTTGTCCGGCCATGTAATTTAACGGATAGAGAGCCTGCCTGGTAATTGATGGGTTTCTGGTTCGAATCCAAGGTGTACTTGTTGCTGAAGACACTACAGGGGACATTCTCAAAGGTTTGCAATTGCCGTGTTTTTAAAATTATTTTTCACAAGTCGATGGCGCTCTCACTCTGAATATATCGCTCCCCACCAGTTCAGAGACTTTAAGTTCTGTACTCGTATTCCCACTTGGCCAAATGAATTATTGTCAATTGTACTTGATTGTATTTCTAGAAGAACCCATGTTTATACCTACATTGTCATCGTAAAATACACAATTGCATATATTTGTATCCTACAGAAACCATAAATTGTGAACAAATTAAAATGAATTATTATCCTCCAAAGACTAAAATGTCTACAAGAATTTCAGCAGATTTAAGCAGAGCGTCACTTCAAGACAAAGCTTCGTTCCACGGGCCGTGTGCTCTTCAATCGCGAGTGCTGTCATGCTGCCTTCAGAAATTTCGAGGGCTGTGACGTCACCGCTGTTGTGTTGCCCATGCGCAGAAGTCATTAACACGTGAGAGGTTTTTGAATAACTTTTCTTCTCAGCACGTTTGTCCGGCCATGTAATTTAACGGATAGAGAGCCTGCCTGGTAATTGATGGGTTTCTGGTTCAAATCGAAGGTGTACTTGTTCCTGAAGACACTACCGGGGACATTCTCAAAGGTTTGCAATTGCCGTATTTTAAAAATTATTTTTCACCAGTCGATGGCGATCTCTCTCTGAATATATCGCTCCCCACCAGTTCAGAGACTTTAAGTTCTGTACTCGTATTCCCACTTGGCCAAATGAATTATTGTCAATTGTACTTGATTGTATTTCTAGAAGAACCCATGTTTATACCTACATTGTAATCGTAAAATATACAATTGCATATATTTGTATACTACAGAAACCATAAATTGTGAATGAAATAAAATGAATTATTATCTTCCAAAGACTAAAATGTCCACAAGAATTTCAGCAAATTTAAGCAGAGCGTCACTTCAAGACAAAGCTTCGTTCCACGGGCCGTGTGCTCTTCAATCGCGAGTGCTGTCATGCTGCCTTCAGAAATTTCAAGGGCTGTGACGTCACCGCTGTTGTGTTGCCCATGCGCAGAAGTCATTAACACGTGAGAGGTTTTTGAATAACTTTGCTTCTCAGCACGTTTGTCCGGCCATGTAATTTAACGGATAGAGAGCCTGCCTGGTAATTGATGGGTTTCTGGTTCAAATCGAAGGTGTACTTGTTCCTGAAGACACTACCGGGGACATTCTCAAAGGTTTGCAATTGCCGTGTTTTTAAAATTATTTTTCACCAGTCGATGGCGCTCTCGCTCTGAATATATCGCTCCCCACCAGTTCAGAGACTTTAAGTTCTATACTCGTATTCCCACTTGACCAAATTAATTATTGTCAATTGTACTTGATTGTATTTCTAGAAGAACCCATGTTTATACCTACATTGTAATCGTAAAATATACAATTGCATATATTTGTATACTACAGAAACCATAAATTGTTAATTAAATAAAATGAATTACTATGCCAGGCCTGTACTCCAGCCTTCTTCAGTTACAATATGGATGAAATTCCCTCAAATTAAAGCTTACAGTCTGTACTTTAGCCTCACAGTCGTTGTATCATTTCACATCCAAAGTGCTGGAGTACTGAGCCAAAACATAGGAAAAAAATATTCACTGTTCACTGTATATATCCTTTACTTGACCAGTCTGTTGAGATTTATTTTCACACTAAAACATTACATAGCATACATGATTCAGCTACTCATAATGTCAGTGTTCATGATTTATTCAAATTACATGACAGCACGTCGTCCCTTTGGACCTTGACAATGAACGTATTGAATTGAATGCCATTCAATGTCTTTAACAAGGTAAACTGAGTTTGTATGAATGAATAACTAATATAGTACATATAGGGACATTGGGATACAGGGAGTCGTTATGTGTTTTGAGGAAACAATGTCAAGAAAGATGACATTTTCCTTGCCAGTTATGGTAATGTATGGATAAATAGAATTGTATTTGCATATGATGTATTCCAGTATCAACATGTTGTCTTCCTTTTACCTGTCACCAATCATTGTTCATATATTTCTGATTTAACAATAAACATACAAAATGACAGAAAGAACCCGGTGTCATTGTGGCTTGAATGGTGGTGGAGGGGAATAGTCCAGTTTATTTACCTTTTGTGAATGTCACCATATTGTGTGAAATAAATATTCTGAAAATGTTCTCTTTGCTTAATTGCTGGTATAATTTATCTGTTTTGTTCTGGAGACCAGACCACCCACATCTAATAACCCATAGCCATAATAACAGTTGTTAATCTCAATCATTAATCTTTCAACAATTTGCACGATGGATGTACTGCATTGTACCCAGGTTGTGTTGCTTACTGTTGTTTAATTGTTAATACCCTTCATGTTATTATGGCATTGGGTTGTTTGTATGTGGTACCCTCTGCTGGAATGTGACATGCAGAGGCCTGGCTATACACTGTCCCATCTGCAGATAAGGAAAACTCCACTTCTCAACACAATGACGGACAGCAGGTCATACCTTCAGATCTTGATAAGGTGTTTTACTGATAACAAGGATGGTGAAGAGAAATACTGATTAGGTAACAGTTTTTTCTCATCAAAAGACATCCAAATACTTTGAAATAAATTAATGAGTTATCATTTGGTGGTCCTACCTTAATGTTCTATATGCTCACACCAAATGTCCTGGAAAGGACACTTTTTTTGGACAACAGTCAAATTAGGATTTTACACATAAGCTGTTGCAAAAACAAACCACTCCTTATAACAAAGTTGAATCTACTTTTCTATAGAATATGGTATAATTACAAATATAGTTGAATAAGGTATTGAATAAAACATATGCTAGAGACGTTGGAAACCCTACATGGCTTATCCTAGAAGCTCACTTTATGAAACAAAATCACATTAATTGAAGAACAATAAAGGATTGTCAAAAATATTTTTAAATATAGCAATACTAAGAAAAAACTGAATAAATATTCATTGTGAAATTAGAAAGGAGAACAGATAAGGGGAAGAAGGAAATACTGCTTTTACATTGTAGGATTTAATAAATAACCCTTATACACTTAGGGAGGGGTACATTTCATTTAGATTTTATTTTTTGAGAGCAGAATCAATACGCCGAGATAGGTGGCTATATTGTGAAATTATCAGCGTTTGTCGTGAGGAAACACCTCTCTCTCTCTCTCTCTCTCTCTCTCTCTCTCTCTCTCTCTCTCTCTCTCTCTCTCTCTCTTTCTCTCTCTCTCTCTCTCTCTCTTTCTCTCTCTTTCTCTCTCTCTCTCTCTCTCTCTCTCTCTCAGAACAGGAAACCAGGCCCAACTGAACCTCCGATGAGGCGGAATGTACAACACTGGGAAGAAGTGGAGCCTCTGAAAATTGCCATGTACTTCCCTACGCAAATAAAAGTTATTTGTTTTCAATTTTGTGCACAAATTTGTTTACATTCACGCTACTATGCATTTCTACTTCAATGAGATAATCCACCACCAGACAGGGTGTGACCATTACACTGACACAACTTTTGCTGGGGACAATAAAATACCACTCAAATGTGTTTTTGTCACATGACACGATGCCACAGATGTTGCAAGTCTTGAGAAAGCATGCAATTGCCATGCTCAATGCTGGGAGCTTTAAACTCCCCCCAAAAAGTTTTTTTCAACAATTGACTAATATTACTTCTCACTTCTCAATATAATTTCACTTGGAAACCACTTCCATCGTATTTAAAGAGAACACACACAGGAGCTGTACTAGCTTAAAAAAATAGATGTTTGTGTTTTTTTCTGGACACCGCCATTGGTGGCTGTGAGAAATCTGCGCCTTGGCATATTCTACAAGTCTTTGGAACTCTACTGGAGGGAAGCAACACCATTCTTCCAAAATAATGTTAAATTGGGTTGAGATCAAGTGGCTGCAAAGGCCATAGCATATGATTCCCAATATTTCCGTATTGTGAGCCACTGTATTTTTAGCCAAATGCATTTTGGGGTTAAATGAGTTCTATGTGAAATTAAAGCTCTTGATGAGCTCTATCTAGTGCCAAAAGGACAGCTGAAATCATGAACAGTATTGAATAAAGCAACAAAATAAATATTGTGGCGAAGTGAGCCGTAGCGCTCGAGTCCAGCCCAAGCTTGGGTAAGGAGAACGGGTTTTTATTTTCCTTCTTCTCAGACATACACAACACACAGTAAGATCGTCAGATCTCAGTCACTTCTCAACTCCCAGAATGCTCCTTTTAAAGGTTATCAGGCTCACTGTTGAACAATCAAGGCAATTGGTTAATTGATACAAACAATAAGACAATCAATCGTCACCAATTGCCTGATTGCCAACAGCTGTGCCGGTTCCATAAACCACCTGAGTTCACTCTCTCTCTTGCCGGCCTCGCCTAAAACCACGCCCCCCTACCACAAATATGTAACGCAAAAGTTATGGTCATTTTGGAGCCAGAGGTAAAAAAATTTATACAGCTTTATTATTGACATGCAATAACTTCGGTCCTGCCATGGTTGCACTGCAATTCGGTAGGTGAAATGAAAAACTAGGGTCCTGAGACTGTCCCTGACAATGCACTGCCATGGGTAGACTGTTGCGGTCATCCAATTTGGTAGGTGGCGCTGTCGCGAAAAACTAGGGTCCTGAGACTGCACTGCCCATACTATTGGCCTTTCCTGCGCTTGTCGGCTGCTGCAGATGCACACTCTCCGAAGAGGCGTGTTTTGAGAGGTAATGTGGAATGCTTAGACATGGTTTTTTGCATTGTCTGGTCGGGTTCGGTTGGTTGCGTCAGGCGAATACTAGGCTACACAAATCAGAACCAAACCTAGAACCTAAAATTCCTAGGTACCAAATTTTACCACTAGATGTTGCTATAACAATAACAATTACATTAACGGGGGCGGCTGTGGCTCAAGAGGTAGAGCGGGTCGTCCGCTGATCGCAGGGTTGGCGGTTCGATCCCTGGCTCCTCCTGACCACATGTCGAAGTGTCCTTGGGCAAGACACTGAACCCCAAATTGCTCCCAATGAGCAGGCTAGCACCTTGCATGGCAGCTGCCGCCATTGGTGTGTGAATGGGTGAGTGAGAGGCCATTGTAAAGCGCTTTGGATAAAGGTGCTATATAAGTGCAGTCCATTTACCATTAACCACAATTAAGTGTAGCCTACAGTTGCAAGGCTAAGAGACACAGACCATTAGAATAGTTATTTTCTTATTTTGGTGAACTTATTATTATTATCTTTTTACTGACTATATTTTGTCATAGATACCATCTTTTATCAACGTATCATGGTAAAATAAAAATAAAAACACAAAAACTAGTTTTAGAAAAGCTTGCACAGAATTACGTTATAGACTTTTGCTTGTCATTTTCTTGGATGGGTTTATGTCTCCCGATACAAGCAAAGCCTGCATGGGCTCTTGTACGTTTTGCTTTTACGAAAACGTCAGTAGCCTAATATTACGCTTACGCATGTAACTAAAAAAAAGTTATTTTCTACTCTCAGAAGTCATCAGAATGAACCATTTCAGAGTGCTTTTGGACAAATTCTCTCACGGGGGAGCATGCCCCCAGCAGGGATGGACAAGGACGTCTCTAGGGCTGCATTCCAATCCCTTATTTTAGCCGTCCTTCTCTCCTCGGTCCTCGTCTGACCCGGAAATCGATCGAGGTCCACCATCTTTAAGGACATTCCAAACCGCTAAATTCTCCACTGAGGAGCGAGGAGTGGGGAAAGAGGAGGCTCTCTGGGAATCCTTCAGTGAGGAAACACAAGTGCAGCCTTTGCGGAAGTCTTTACTCGGAACGTGTGACGTGTTTGATCCACAACCACAACATCTGCCACGGTTTAAAAACATGGCGGGACCACTAATGTAAGTGCTTACCGTTCTTTTCTAAAGCGCTTTAATTTCTAATTTCAAAAGGCAACTTTATTCATGAAAAAAGAGACAACAAACATTATAGTTACAATTTCTGATGTTTTTTTTTGTTCCATATTGTTGTTTGTTAGCTATCGTTACTGCATAGGAAACGCAAGCTTCAATGAACCCATGTCCTTTCAAAACTGTATAAAATGTTCCTATATATATATATGTAGGCTATGCAATAGGCTATGTCACGTTTAGCCTATATTCACACTGTTGAATGCATCCAGGCAAGTAGGCTAACTGAGGAATACGCTCAGTCGCTGCTCGTTTTCCAGTGCAACAACTGAAACATGAACACGCAGCTGCCTTACGTTCAAAATATGTTCTTCCTCACTCTTGTATGACTGAGAAATAATAATGTCATTTCAGTCTATGTTTCTGCATTTGCTGTTTTTGACCGATGAAATTCATATTAGGCTAGCTTATTAAGATAGCCTACTATTATGCATCATGTAGCTACTGTGGCAGCCGACAGAAGAACCCGAGAGGAATAGTAATAAATGACCGATATGTGCTTTTCCCTGTCGTACCGCGGAAGCCCATATTAGGATCTCCGGCTCTGCCCTCGCACAAGTTAGCACTGAGAGAGAGAGAGAGAGAGAGAGAGATTGGATTGCGGAGTGGACAGTATTTAAAGAGACAGTGACCTATTTTCAAAAGCTAACTATATTAAAGCTTTTGAAATTCAATTCCTTCAGTGTGGACATTGCAATTGTTATTTTCAGTCTCGTGGACACTCCATACCCCAGAGAGTGCACCACACTACTTACATATGTCATGTCTGAAATATGGGCTTGTGAAGCCCCTTGTTGTGATTTAGGGCTATACACAGACATTACTAGCTGACTTTTACAGGTTTGTTGTGTCATTTACAGGGACAGATGAGAGCACCCTCAGCCTCATTCGGCTGAGGTGTGAAAATTCTATACATTCTATAATGTGTGATGTCACCTGTAACTAAAATATGTTATACAGAAACCTTGGCAATAAGCCAAAAAAGTGTTAATTTCAATTTTTTTTGCAGGACCACGTGACTGTCCATATTGTATACGCTTACCTGTACTCTTATATTTAACATGTGACTTGGTGTTCCCAATGTATGATAATCACCGTAAGATATCCATAAGGAGTTACTTATTAGGCTGCTCTTAATAAAACCGTGATTGCTTTGTCATTGTAGTTAAAGTTTCGTCATGTGAAGAACATTGTGAGACTGAGGGTGGGGTTAGTCTTTATTTACAGGGCACTGATGCTTCACTTGCAACCTTCTTTCTACATTGCATAGGCTAATGTTGACGGAATCACTCCTCTGCACCGTGATTCATGTGTTGTGTTGAAGTAGTCGATTGTATGCAAATGATATCCCAAATGTAAGTGTGATAGCAAGTGTTTTCCTCAATGAAATTCTTCAGCAGATGGGCCTACAGGGCCAGGTGAGCCCCACCCAAATTGCAAAGAAATGGGACAACCTCAAGCGAAAATATAAGGTTCAATTTATGATGTTTTTCCTTTGCAAATTTGTAGTTTCTCTTGCATAGTGAAACAAAATTATACCTGTGCAATAGGCTCACGGCTCACCTTCACCCTTGCATCTTTCCTTGTAGGCACTCGTATGACCTGCCACAGAGACATGGCCATGGTTTAATGCAATGCATGAGGCCATCGGGGGGAGGCCATCTATTGATTCTCCTGTCCTGATGGACTCATGTGTTGCAGAAAACCCGGCACATGTGGCTGATGAGACCTCAGATGGCACTGGCTCATCTCTTCCTGGATTTGTGGTGGTCACTTATAGCCGGGTATGTGTGGAGGAGGAGGAAGAGGATGCACAGCCTGGCTAAAGGCTGTGCCTGTCCCCCACCCCCCAAAAGGAGAAGGACTGGTGAGGGAGCCGTTCTGCGGTTCCTGAAGGAAGATGTTGCCAGAGAAGAGGAGCGATTCAAGGCCACATTGGAAAGCTCAAACAGGTTACTGGACGTGTTTGAGAAAATGCTTAATAAAATGTAAGTAGTTCACATAAGTGTTTGTCAATTTGTTTTTTACTTGTGTTTTTACCTTTTAAGATATAGTTTTCATCTGAGTGCCACCTTCAGCAGCACAAAACAATTTGGGAGAAAAGAAATACACAAATACTAACAATTTTGCTGATCGTGTAAGCTTCAGGAGGGTAATACCTGGGCTATTTCTGACTTATCGGTCTCTCGCTCTTTACTGGTAACTTCAAATGAATGTCTTCTTTTTTGTAAATTCTAAGTAGTCAGCCTACATTCATTAATTAATGATTTGCTGTCATTATTCTAATTGACTGTTTTTCTTTTACTGAAGTGATGTACTCTTCGGCCTGAATTAGACTTTGTTTTGACTTGTTGCTTCCACCAGGTTACTGTCCGACTGACCTATGGACGAATTATGCGATTGAATTGAGGATTGTCATTTCTAATAATTATGAAATGATGTTAAATATATTTTTACTGCAGGATAAGTGAGGGGTTCTAGCACGCAATATCGCCTGTGTTCAGTATTCAGAGTGCTGAACATTTTAACAAGGAAGGGCATTGACTGTTGGAAAAGCTGAATTCAGAAAATAGACATTTTACAGAATTCTCACTTCCCCAACAGGTGGTTGACATACATTGGTGTCAAAGTGGTATGCTTATAGTGTGTTTTGAAATAAATAAAGGTTGTAATGAAAATGTGGCACAGAAAAGATGTATGAAACTGATATGTTAGTATCCAGAAGTTATTAACACAACATAACAAATAAAACAGATGTGGATTAACACTATGGACAGAAAGAGGGGCTGCAAAGGAGAATATACAAACATAACAAGAAACGGAGACACTAACAAAAAGCTCTCCTGTATAAATAATATTTCAAACAATTGCCAAATTACATATAATCATGTTCATTCAGTGCTACTGGACACACATTTGGAGCAGACGGTTGCCCTGCCAGTCAGTCTTGCCAGCCATGTCCGCTTTGTTCCCCCCTCACTGGACGTGGTGGAGCCACGCCAATATCACCAACATCCTCGACAGCCTCAAGGATGTCCCCCTTTGTCAGGCAGATGCTATGGAGCACGGCACATGCGGTGATGACCGTGGGTACAAAGGTGTGGTCCACCTCCAGAGCCTTGAAGACCAGGCACCTCCTGGACCCTTAAGTGGTGTGCCCAGC
The DNA here is from genome assembly GCA_022702515.1 of Ilyophis sp. 1 JC-2022. Taxonomy (NCBI): domain Eukaryota; kingdom Metazoa; phylum Chordata; class Actinopteri; order Anguilliformes; family Synaphobranchidae; genus Ilyophis; species Ilyophis sp. 1 JC-2022. The sequence continues at coordinate 71,018,282 of CM040403.1, read as the reverse complement.
CAACGGTCCCCCATGTGGCAGTAGCATTATCAATGCTTTCATGGAGCCATGGCTCAGACGGTAGTCTACCATGAGGTCCTGGTTCCCATTAAAGTAAAGCTGGAGCACTGGCACAGTGGAATTTTCTTGGGCATAATGCCCAGCTGTTGGATCGTCGACCTAAAAAAGAATGAAATGAAAAACATGAAGTGTGTACATGCAGCCTACAGTTCACACAAGTTGATTGAGTAACACCAAACCACACTAGCAAAATGTATAGTTTGTAGTCCTACATGCAGGTAAATGTGTGGTATTATAGAACATGCAATTACTATGTGTGCATGACATAACTTTGCTGTATATTTATCCAGGTGAATTCTACTCCACCCACTGTTAAAAGTGCTTCATGCTTATCAATGTCCATGTTTGATCAAGAGCACTGTCTTATGACTACTGTTGAGAATACGTGATTCTTACCTCACTTAGGAACAGGACGGAGCGAAGCAGTCGCGATCTCCTGAACTGGCAACGCCACCGTTCCCGCTGAAGCCGGTGCCATGCGTTTAGGGCGAACGCTAGGTTCATTGCGGACATGGTGATTGGGTGCAGTAGCAGTACAGTATAGTAGCCTATTGAAGTGCGCGATCTAAGTTTTGAAATCAGTATCTGTCCCTTATATACCATCAGATCATACATGCTTGATTAATTAATTAAACGGCATCAGCTGGGTTATTGGCTGGAAGCTCTTTAATAATTGGATACCGCAGCTGATCTGATGGGACTGCATGATATGGAGCCAAATGACTCGTGTCATTTGTAATGTGCTCCGATTTTAACGAACAAACATGCATTGAGTCCATTGATGAATTTGCCATTGAGCATGTGGAATATAGGCGTAGCCTACTTACAATTTAAATTATGCTTTGTGCGATCTTTATTCACACAGTGATACATAGCTGCTTGTTGTGGATGTGTTAATGGGACACTGTACGTCAAACATAAACACTTGTAATTGAGAGACAATATTCCTATTTCACATGTCATTTTCACATCTGTCAAATTGCATGGGAGAAAATCATTGCAAATAATTGTGATAACTTCACAGTGCAATATAGCGTCAAATAAAACAATAGTTTATACCATTTTGCATGCAAAAACAAGCTCAGAGATAAAAATACGATAGGCTACAGAACAATCCGTTAGCATTAATGGCCACTGACAGGTGATACGGCTTTCTTTTTGTTGACAGGTGATACGGCTTTCTTTTTGTTGACAGGTGATACAGCTGTGCAACACGTCATTAGTAATTGACGTCGCTTCAGCTGACGCTTGACTGAGCAAGGACGTTCCATTTGCCTAATTCATGTTGCCTCGGTTGCTGCGTCCTCGTATGTGATCCTTGGATCCTTTCCTTATGCCCTCCACTGGGTGGAGCTAATGAGCGAGGAAAGGATGCAAGGAGTAAAAATAAGGGATTGGAATGCAGCCCAGGCTATTCTAATCTACGAGTGAACCGGCGCTGCTTGCAGTTCATTGGAAAAACGTGTGAACTTTTAATTTGGAAACGTTGTTTCTGAGACTTCTGGTTTTTAATTGTGGCTTCCTGGTCTAGGTTTGCACTGCTCTCGTTACGAATACCAAATTAAGGTACAGTTCTATTTTGGTGCCAACCATACTGACAAAATGCATGTACAGTGCCGTGAAAAAGTTTTTGCCCCCTTCCTGATTTCCTCTATTCTTGCATATTTCTCACACTGGATGTTTTCAGATCTTTAGACAAAATATAATATTGATTTTAGGGAACCTGAGTAAACAAATGACACATTTGATTTTTACTTATTAAATTTATTTAATGAACAATAAATCCCAACACCCATTTCCCTTGTGTGAAAAAGTAATTGCCCCCTTACAATAACTGCAGCCAATGTATAATAAAGAAATCATTTGTAATATTTGGTCACATATCCTTTGCATGCCATGACTTCCTGATGTCTTTGCTTTCCTGATGTCTTTGACCCAACCAATCTTATTTTCTGGTATTTCTACAAGCGATACTATAACCTCTCTGCATTTGAATGGATCTCTATGGGAATTGGGGGGTGGGACTAGATTTAGTTGTAAATTACACTGGAATAGTATGGAACACATGGTTGGCTAAATGGCTCTAAGTCATCAAGGGTCTGATGTATCAAACGAGCCTCAAACCATCACTCTGCTGCCAGATATGCAGTAGATATGGATGGTTCACTTTAAGGGTTGTTTCTCCTGACAAATTTTCCTATTGAACTCTATGGAAAAATAAGTAAATCTAGTCCCACCCCCCAATTCCCATAGAGATCCATTCAATTTGACTTACATTTGTGAATCTCAATTTACATTTATGGAATGTTTTGGCAGCTATCTAACTTCATACAAGCTGCCGACACAGCTGGAGCGCACTCGGTGCCACTGCTCACGTCGTTATCGTTATAGTTATCGTTCTTGGTGTGGATTCTTTTCCCCAGAACACTTTATTTATTGATAGCTGCTGGAATATAATGAGTACATTTTATAATGTCGCCAAAATTATATATAAAAAAAATCTTGCCTACTGCACATTCGAGTGGGCGGGCCGGAGGAGACGTCGAGTGGGCTGGGTTAGTCACTCACTTTCCGGTCCGACCAATCAGAAGACTGGAATTACGTGTAATTCAAATGTTAACCCGACCAGTCACCGTCTAGAATCAGTTACTTACAGTCAATTACTTTCTAACCCGGCCAATTGTTTTACACGGGAAGAGGGTTTAGAGTGCAAATAGGCCACGCCTACCCCTGGGGGGAAAACACATCCCGCTATCGCCGTTCATTTTTCTTGATGTGCCTTCTTGTCATTTCGATTTGTTAGCTAACAGCATAAAAATGCCTAAAAGTTGTTGTTTGGTGGGATGCACTACAAACAAGGCAAAAAACCCAGAGTTGCAGTTTTATATGATTCCGAACCGCCAAACGGAGCCCATAAGACAATAAAAATGGATCCGAGCAATAAGACGTCAGGCGTCAGTGTCATCAGTATTTTTGTGTTATCGCATGTAGCCTACCTTCGCCTCGGTTTCTAAATGGGATTTTAAATGCGTTAATCAAATCTAACTTGTTTGTTTATTAGCTGATAGTCTAAGTAGGTAAAACATGAAATTTCTCAATAAACTGTTTTTTGTTCGTCAAGATTTGATGTAAAAACGATGACGAATCTGCTAGAATCCCACAGAGAACAGTGTAACAGATCATGATTGTGAAATGAATGATGGAGATGTGTAACTAGGCTACGTGATCCAGAATTCACATCACCTGTAGCTACTGAAGTCGTAGGCTACAATGCAAAGTTTACTCTATTGAGAAAGCGGTTGCTAAGACTGTGTACAGTATTTGTCGTTAGTGCTGCCCAGTATAGCCTACAGATCTGGGCCAATTCCGGCTTAGTGTCGGCACCATCGGCAGAGTGTCGGCCTCGGCGACAGCTATCTGGGCCGATTCCGGCTAGCCTTAGGCAGAGTCGCCTGATTCAAAGATGCGGCCATGCTATGGCTAGCCGCACTCGGGCCGATTCTGGTTACTGCTCTGCATTTCTTTTAAACGGGCAAGGATTAAAATAAATATATGTCCGATTAAACATTTGTGTATGGGCTTTTCTATGTTTGATCAATCTTCCCATCAGTCAGTAGCCAAATTATCTTAGTTATGTAACCTATTTTTATTTATTTATTTAAGAAATGCAAAGATTTCTTAGCCTTAAACGGCCATACTTTTAATCTGTTATTTTCTTCTTTTGGAGTGTTGATAAAAATTTCAAAGGGATTGAATATGTGCACTCTCGCATAATGGAAATAAATTAATTTCAGGTCAGAGGTGCATCGACAGCACAACTTCAGCAGTCACACTTGGGTCATGATTGAGGTAAACAAATACATAAATTACAGTTATAAACATGTCATTCTGTGACCGATCGCGAGGATAACTGCACGAGAAACAGTCTTTCAGTCTCACTCTGACAGAATAAAGCGTACAGCTGGGTGAGTATTTTTCAAGGTTAAGATATTAATTAAAAATAAAGTTAACGGTAAAGTGGCTGCAAGGATAGCTAACGTTAGTGAAATATATTCCGAGACAACTATTCATTCTCACTTCTCATTTTTTTAGTTACTTGGTCGTTAGTGTCAGTTGCTATCACATAGTTACATGCTAACAACAGCTCTCGGTAACGTTAACGTTAGCTGGATACTTCGACCTGTCAAAACTTGTTGATGTTAGCTAACATTAGAGCTAGCATTTGTGGCGATTTTAGCGGACGTTACGTTAAGTTAACTTACAGTGCAGCATCTTGCAAAAACATAAACGTGACGTTAACTCTATATGAAAAACAGTAAACATTTCCCTAACTTTTGTCCTTCTCTAACTTAACGTTAATTTTAAGTTTCAAATGAACTGCTTGCCACAAGTTGAACATCCTTTTGTAAGGAACGTTCCTGTGGCTCTGAGTCAGTCAACCTGAAATTACCGAACTAAATAATTATATAATACTATCAATAAGCAAAAACTTAAAGAGGGGTGGGGCTAGATTTAGCTGTAAATTATGCTGTAACAGTATGGGATACATGATTGGCGAAAAGGCTGTAAGTCATCAAGGGTCTGAGGTATCAAACGCGCCTCAAACCATCACTCTGCTGCCAGATATGCAGTAGATATGGATGGATCACTTGAAGGGTTTCTGACTTATATTTCCATAGAATTCAATAGGAAAATTTGTCAGGAGAAACTACCCTTAAAGCAGTGGTTCTCAAACCTTTTCTGTCACGCCCCACTTTGGAGGAAGAAAAATGTTCATGCCCCACCGCCCCAACAAAATTGTAACAAAATGGTCCATGTTGAACTTTTATTGAAATAAAAATCCATCTGTGCTTTTTCAAATATAAAGAAAATTGCACTTTCAAGTAAACCAGATTGCTCCATTAGACAAAAACAAATAAAATGTGCAATCACTTTCGTAGAACAATGCAACAAATATTTTGCAAAAAAATAGCTTATTGTGGCTGCAATGAACCTGTTGGAAATTGAAGCTCAGGAGAGGGAAAAGAAATTTCAAATTGAAGCTGCAGCTGAGAAAAGAAAAGCACTTCAAGAATTTGAATTTAAAAAATTGGAGCTTGAAAGCCGAAGTACCTCAACTCGCTCTGTAGACCCAGCTCGTGCAGGGTTCGATGTGAGTAGGCAGATACGAATGGTCCCACCATTTTCTGAGAAGGAGGTACAAAAATATTTTGCCCATTTCGAGCGTGTTGCCACTTCATTGAAATGGCCCGCCAATGTTTGGACTATTTTATTACAGTGTGTTTTAACTGGCAAAGCCAGAGAGGCCTATTCTTCGTTCAATTTGGAAGAGAGCTCTAATTATGAGATTGTGAAAACTGCAATCCTCCGCGCGTATGAACTTGTGCCTGAAGCCTACCGTCAAAGATTCAGAGGCTATAAAAACGGACAAACTAACTTATGTAGAATTTGCTGAGGAAAAAGATAAATTGTTGGGCTCAAACAAACCAGAAAATATTCTTGATTATGTTTCCCATTTTAGACTGCGGTTGCGAACTGCCTGTGACTTAACAAGGAATACCCTCGCAGTGTCACAACGTCGCATGAAACGTCTCTTTGACAGACGCGCAAAAGTCAGCGTGTTTTTTCCTGGTGATCAAGTGTTGGTGTTCCTCCCTGTTCTTGGTTCCGCATTGCAGGCTCGTTATTGCGGCCCATATACTATTAAAGACAAAGTTGGGGAGTTGGATTATTTAATTATTACTCCAGAGCGCAGAAAGAAAATTTTATTGCTCACCGAAAGAAGTCAGACGTAAAAACATTGGTTCCGCGCTGCATTTCTTCCCCCTGCGCCCCACCTGTAATACCACTGCGCCCCACAGTTTGAGAAACACTGCCTTAAAGTGACCCATCTATATCTACTGCATATCTGGCAGAATGGTGATGGTTTAAGGCTTGTTTGATAGCCTACGTCAGACCCTTGATGACTTAGAGCCATTTTGCCAACCATGTATTCCATAATGTTTCAGCATAATTTACAGCTAATTATAGTCCCACCCCCAATTCCCTTAGAGATCCATTCAAATGCAGAGAGAGGTTATATTATTGCTTGTAAGACAACCTGTCTGGGTCACAGACATCAGGAAGTCAAGGCATGCAAAGGATGTGCGACCAAATATTAACCAAACATTATTACTTTATTCTACATTATGTTAAACTGTCCAATATTTGTTGATGCCCTACAATGGGGGGGGGGGGGGGGGTTATATTAGGTTATATTATTCATCCGATATGGATGAAAACACCCTCTAATTAAAGCTGACAGTCTGCACTTCAACCTCATTGTCATTGTATCATTTCAAACTCATTGCTAGAGTACAGAACCAAAATAACAAAAAATGTGTCACTGTCCAATGAATTATGGTGCTCACTGTATGTTGTTTTCAAAGACTTAGACATTACCTAGACAGGCTGTTTTTTTTTCATTCAAGGGGAACCAACAGGAAGTACACATTTTCTAAAGCAGTTCTGCTTGTACCACATTTTAAAACAACAAATATAGATTTTTTAATGATTTAAAATATATATACAGTACTGCTCGAAAGCTTGTGAACCCTTCAGAATATTCTGTATATCTGCATAAATTCGATCTAAAATGTGATCACATCTTCATCTAAGTCTTAAAACTTGATAAAGTGAACCCAGCTCAACAAAAAACAAAAACAAACATTATTCTTTTATAATGAATTTATTGAGCAAAATTATCCAACATTAAATGCTTTGTTTGGCAAAAGTATGTGAACCCTTGGATCATACGTATTTTTAAAGTATCATTTAATATTTGGTTGCATATTCTTTGCATGCTGTTACTTCCTGAAGTCTGTGACCCATCAATATCAAAAGACTCTCAATACCTTATTTCCAGGTAGTGTTACAAGCGATACTATAACTTCTCTGCATTTGAATGGATCTCTATGGGAATTGGGGGGTGAGACTAGATTCAGCTGTAAATTACACTAGTACAGTATGGAATACATGACTGGCTAAATGGCTGTAAGTCACCCAGGGTCAAAGGTATCAAACGAGCCCCAAACCATCACTCTGCGATCAGATATGGAGTAGATGTGGATGGATCACTTTAAGGGTTTCTTCTCCTGCCTTTTTCTCCCAGGAAAATGAATCATGAGAAATAACCCTTGCAGTGTAGGCTACAACAGAGTTAGCCGGCTAACTATTAAATATTTTCAATAAGGTGAAATTCACTTGGATGATATCCTGAGTTTTTTTCCCCCAAAACATTTATGAAACAGCCGTTGTTACGACCTGCAAATTTAAACCCCTCCCACCCCCGTGAACACGCTCGTCAAGCTACATATGAACGCCCTGCGCTTTTCTGTTGCTTAATTTATCCAATTAAAATTAAAACAATAATATCGTACTGTGGGTTGTGGTACGAGCATAGCTATGAACCATGAATTGTAAATCTATTGATTGAGGTGGACATAAAATAATTGCAAAAGGTCACGATGTTGAATGTATACCAGGTTCTCTGTAATCTTGCTTTTAAATGGATTATTAGGCTACTCTAAATATTTTTTCGTATATGCCTGATAGCCTAACAATCAAAAAATTGATTTGCTTAATAACCAAGACAAATGGGAGCATTAACATTTCCTCCTTAGTAAACGCCACTCCTGTCTTGCACTGTCGTTTGTCGGCCATTGTGTTTCAATATGTGCAACTACCCACAGGTTATTATATAGGCTGCTTTAGCCAATCCCAGTGCACAATCAATGAATTTAGTCATTGGATGCACCCTCTATCAGTGATCACACAAACACAGGTGAACAGCTGCAGGGAATTAATAACTGGGGAAGCCATAAAGTTTTTCAACCATTTTTTGGGGTCTTGTTGTATTTATAGTGTTTTTTTGTCTATTTCTTATGAGCTCGTTTTTAAATCATTCATTCAGCACACGCGGCCTTTGTAGCCTAGGTGTTTTTAAAATAATATCTAACTAAAGTGTTAAACCTATTCCGTGGCGGCTTATATGTCCCGATTAATGCTCTTTATTTTATCTTTTGTAGCCTATATGTATTTATTGAAACACAAAGTCTCGTATTGACTCTTAAATAGATTTGCAGATGATATTTAGTAGGCATAGCTTTGTCTTCTGCAATATTAGATTGATGAATATGATTATGACGACACTTGTTATATTGAAACTTCATTTCATAAGCCTATATACAAGTGAGACAATCGATTCGTCTGCCATCAATTGATATACTTTCAGCACCGCAGGGATGGACAGCTCCATCTTACGATGTACCTTAAGGTTCATCGTAAACTCTCCCTTAAGGCAGCCGCTAAGGTAGAGTCTGGGAAACACTCGTAGTTGGCGGGTCTTCCTTAGTTAAGTATTCCTTAGAAACCTTTGCAGGACGTTATGTCTGTTTAGAATGTTTTATGTCAGGATTAATAAGTGAGGTGAATGTTTTTCAGGTGTACAGGATGTGAAAAGCAGTGCTTATAAGGTATTTTGGTGATACCAGCACCAATTGAAGGAAGTTTTTGAGGATGTGCATTTTCATTTACTTATGTTAAGATGAATCATAACCCATGTGCTTGGTGAATCTCTATACGTAACGTGCGCTTTACGCATGCAAACTTTGCGCTGGTTAGCTGCTAACTTTTGGTAGCTCTAAGCATAACATTTTAATTTGATGGGTGCCACACTGAATGATAACAGTGGGCTTGTTGTTGATGATTGAAGGGAGTTTGGGTTGTGTTTGTGACAGGTGCTGGACATGGGCTGTTTAGTGACTGCAAAGAAAAAGTGGAGAAAAAACAAAGGAGTCCAACTTCAGGCAAAAATATGATGTTTTGCCTGGCCTGAAAACTGTTGTGCAATGCTGCACGATCTTCAAGAGGAGGAGGGTTGTCACCGTCACCATCATCATCAGCTTCATTGTCATTCTCCTCCAGAGGCAGATGTGCTCGGGCACGCACAGCAATGTTGTGCAGCATTGCTGTCATGACGATGACGGCACAGCATTTGGGCGGGTGTGAACTTCAGCCCAGCTGACAACCGATGGATACAGCGGAACCGGTGTTTCCAACGTCCAAGCACGCGTTCAATGAGGCCCCTGGTGCGGATGTGGGCCTGGTTGAAGTCCTCTGTGGGAATTGCCGGATTTGGCACTGGTGTTATTAGGTAGGTTTGGAGGGGGTAGCCACTATCTCCAAGGAATAAACTCCTGCCGAACATTTGATGAGTTGGTCCAGACGTAGCTGTTGTGCATGCTGCCTGGCTACTTGGCAACGACAACAATAATGAGCCCATTGTTGTCCACCACCACTTGGGAATTGTTAGTGGAATACCCCTTCCGACCGATGAAGGTCGGGTTGTCCATGGATGGGTTGGACACAGGGATTAGGGTCCCATCCACCACTCCAATCACCTGGGGAATGCCAGCCACAGCGTGTAAGCCCTGGTGTGCCTCCTGTATCTCTTCTCTTGTTTCAGGCATCTTGATGTGCGCTTGGGCATGACGCACGAGGATGCTGGTCACTGCCTCACACTCTGTGACACCGAAACCTTGCTGAGCCCAATGCTGTCACCTCCAGAGAAAACTGCCCACTGCGTAAAACCGCAACGCCACCAGGAGCTGGACCTCTGGGCTGAGGGCGAAGTTACACCAGGTGGACCTTGGAATCCGTGGGGACACATGGGGCAGTCGATATTTTGACAGGATGGCACTGTCTGATAGGACATCAAGGGGGTTGAAATAGTTTCTTATATGCTGGTTTATATAAACTAATTGGCTACGCGGATGGCGATGCCTTTGGTTTAGAGCAAGAATACGCTGTAATGCAGCCGTAATGTCGCACATAGTATAACTCAGCACCGCCTTGATATAGGCTAGTGGGTGCCACCCTCTTGATTAGTTTCCAGCCGGGCTCAATTAGATCTGTCAATTGCCTAATATCTGTCAAATATAGACCTAGCAGGGTACAGGATACTGTAGCCTAACCACACAGTCAGAAAAGCCATATCCTCAGTTAGCTCCACTCTGCATAAAACTAATCATTTGTTTTTTTATTTTGTATAACATTACGACGCACCTTAAGGTATACCTTAACGAATCTCGGAAACGCAGCCCTGGTCCGTAGTACTCCATATTCCGCATTTTATAGGATTAAGTGGCAATAACCAATCCATAGATAGGCCGCTGTAAACAAACCAACGAGATGCGAAAATGCAATCTCATAGTGGCTAAATAGCTTTAACTATTTTAGCGAACAACTAATTTAGCAGCCAAACAAGTAGCCGAAAAGAGACGTGAATCAACACTTCTAGTTTGGAAATCTGTATCAGTTATAGCCTACATTTACTGCAATCGCAAACACAAGCACAATCAGCCTACTCGTCACCAGATCGTATTTGTGTAATGCACTGACCTCCCCAACACGAACCCGAACTCAGATTCCTGTCGGGCTTTCTTTAAGAAGAAAGTCCTTAATCCAGTTAAACATCCTTCCTAAAATTCATAATCTTTTCATTTTAATTAGCAACCCATCCTTCCAGTTAAATCATAAGCTTTCTCCACGTCAAAAAACACAGCTACCACCACCTCTTTATTTATTTGTGCTTTTCTAATCTCTTATTCTAGACATAAAACTGGATCCATGGTACCCCTCCCTTTCCTAAACCCACTTTGACAATTTGACCTGAGATTTCCTATTTCTAGATAATATGTTAGTCTTTCTGTAATCATACATTCCATCATTTTACATAAATGAAATGTAAGAGCTATTGGTCTGTTGGTTTTGTGGGATCCTTTCCTGGTTTACATTAAGTACATTAATGCTTGTGTCATTGTTTCCATTTATCCAATCCCCTTTGTTTTTTCCCTTCTTTGCCTTGCCTCTTCTGACATGTTATCTTAACTAACATGTCTGCCTTTTCTTCATTTTCTACTGCCAATATTCCATCACTTTCTAACACAGGATACCCATTCTTTCCTCACTCCACTCATCTTTTTTTATCATTCCCCACACCTCGTCTATTGGTGTGCTTCTCCCAAGTGTATTTCAATAATTTTGCCAATATTTTCTTTTTTCTTCTTTAATGATTTTTCAGACTATTGCATGGCACCTTTTATAATTTATTCGTTTCTGGAATGTGAGTCATTTTTAATTCCCTAAAAGCCTTCCCTAGCTGCTGTAACTGTTTCATTAAAAGTGTCTACATCCAATTTTTTATCTATCAACACTAATCTTTCTTCACATATTACTTGAAATTTACCCCACTCAGCCTTTCCAAAAACCCACCTTTCCATCATACCATCTGGTACCACATTATTCTCCATACTGACTTGACATAAAATTGGAGAGTGATCACTTAAAACTGTTGAGTGATTCCACACCTCCCAAGCACATAATCCTGCCAGTGACTGTGAGGCTAAAGTTAGGTCTAATACATTAGTATTATTATAAATTTTTCTGCTGCTTCCATCATTTAAACACACAAGGCTTTTATCTTCCATTAACTCCTCAACTATTAACCCATTGTGATCTGTCATTTCCCCTCCCCACACAGTATTATGAGCATTAAAATCCCCACACAAAATAACCCTTCTTTGTCAAGTCCTTCAATTATCTCCAAAGCGTCTGGTACCAGTTTTTGACAAGGATTATAAAAATTGACAATAAATAAACTGCTGTTCTTTAACCAAACCTCAACAACCACATATTCCAGATTCTTCCCTATAGCTACCGCTCTATATGGAATTTTCTCTCTCACAAATGTTGCACACCCTCCCCCAATACCACTTTTCCTATCCCTACGTACACAAACATATCCTTGTATATGCCATGTTTCCTCAATGCATAGTAAATCTGGCTTATTCTGTTGTTCATTAATATAACCTTTAAATTCTTGTCCATTTGCATTCCACTGAAGTATAAAAATAATTACAGTTCTTGTGAACATAATTTTTTATTCAACTGCTTGTCTTTTCAGCTCTTCCTGAACAGCTTTACCAGATATCCCTTGAATATCCAGGTACCTTGCTGCGCTCTTCACTATTATTAAATTTTTTCCGATCTACCTTTTGCTTGAAATGTACAGTTTATCACTGTGGCGAAGTGAGTGCTACTGCTTGGGGAATAAGACACTGCAGTCCTGCTTTCAGAGAACGTTAACTTTATTCTCTTTTTGCTTTCAATCACACGACACGACACCTCCCTGCAGGGCCGTAGTAAAGGGGTGAATGGTGGTACTGATTATAGGGGCCCACAAGAAATAGGGCCCAGAAAAACCCTAACTTAAACCCTTAACTTTTCTGCATGTGTAGATATAACTAATTGCCATACATCTGGGTTCAAATTAAACCACAAATAATACAATACTGATGAAAGAAGTTTACATTTTCTGAACAATAACCCCCTTCTAAATGGTTTGGTCCATGTTTCGCCGGTGCTTCCTCGCTCTGATATTTGATTAACGTCACTAGGCAAGCAAGTGGTCACGTTATCACACAGAATCGAAAAACGTTACGAGCTGCACACACACACACACACATAGCTGCACCACCATGCCTAACAAACACAAATCCGGGCATCAAAAAAGAGTGGAGAGAGAGGCCAGGAGGAGACGCAGCATAGCAGGAGCCAGGCAAATTATTAATTTCTTTTCAAAGAAAGGTGAGAGTAACTAAGGCGTTAGTTGTCCGAGCCGTTAGCTAGCGAACATTAGCACTAGTGTGTGAGGAACGTCTTAGACGTTAGCTAACGTTACATGTCTTTTTAAAACCGGCTTGTGCTGCTACTCACAGATTCAGCTGCTGCCTCCACTGACCAAGAGCCCAATACCCAGCCAGAAGATGTTTTAGATGGTGAGTGAGTGAGATAGCTAGTCACTGGTTGGCGAATTAAACTTGAACAGTGAACTGTTATCATGAATAGCAAAACGTAGATTTATTTCGAAGTCTTAAAGGGCCAGACCAGTCATGATCCATGTTGCTTTCCAAAAAATAGTCACCCCAAAGCATTCATTTTCATATCTACAGCTATGGGAAGGAGGAATTCATTTTTTTAAGTCATTAAAAATCACAGAAACATTTTCTAGACAAACCAATTTTTTTTGCAAATCTAACGCTGACGTTTTGTTCAGCGTCTTTTTCTGAGCAAAATGTTGGCATTGGTTTGTCTAGAAAATGTTTCTGTGATTTTTAATGATGATTTTAAAGAAAATACGAAATTTCATAAAAATAGAATTCCTCCTTCCCGTAGCTGTAGCTATGAAAATGAATGCTACTATGTGAATTCTGACATATTTGCCCGCAGTGGTTCATTAATGTGCATTATCCCTTTTTAAACAAATACACTTTTAAACGAATGTACTGTTATGAATAGCAAAAATGTATTTCCAAGTCTTAAAACACTGTCCCTACTGTCTACAGAGCCAGGCCCCCACAGCCAGTCAGAACCAAGAGAGGCTACAGAGAGTGAAGGGGAGAGTGAGGCAGATAGTAGCAACAGCCACAGTGGTGAGTGAGTGAGATAGCTGGACACTGGTTGGCGATTTAAACTTTTTAGTGAATAATGTACTGTTATGAAAAAAAATACTGTTATGAATAGCAAAATGTAGATTTATTTCCAAGTCTTAATACATTAGCTGTCCCCTTACTGTCTACAGAGCCAGGCCCCCACAGCCAGTCAGAACCAAGAGAGGCTACAGAGAGTGAAGGGGAGAGTGAGGCAGATAGTAGCACCAGCCACAGTGCTAAAGAGGATCATAGCAGTTCCAGGCAGGAAACTCCTAATGAAAGCCAGAATGAACAGGGAGAATATTTGACGTGACCCAGGATTGTGGCCAGACAAGCTTACAGACCATGATCGTGAAGTAATTGTCAGAAAGCTAGCCACCGCCACTCAGATAGACCTGAGCTTGATAATGCCAAGGGACTCAGAAGGAAAGAAATTCCCAGAATATTTACAGTACACTAAATCAGCAAATGGGCGGGAAAAACAGAAGAGAGATTGGTTAATGTACAGTGAAAGTGCAAAGGCAATGTATTGTGTACCATGTATGTTATTTTCATGTGATGGCCTCAAAAAACCCTCCACCAGTGCTCTCAATACCAAAGAAGGGTACAAAACAGCAAATATCAAATGGCAGAGGATGTACAACAAATTTCCTGAACATGAAGCAGGCAGGCCGCATCAAACCTGCTATATGAAGTGGAAAAATTTGAGGTATTCTTTGATGGAAACAAAAGGGGTAGATTGCCTGCTACAAAAAGAAATCCAGCTTGAAGTTGACAGAAACAAAGCTATTCTTGAGAGGATATTAGATGTCACACTTTTTTTGGCCTCAAGAAATTTACCATTCAGAGGGACCAGTGGTGATCTCGATAATGTACAGAATGGCAACTTCCTTGGCACCATAGAACTTTTAGCTCACTATGATCCTCTGTTGAATGATCATTTACGAAAAGTGAGGGAGAAAAAGCCAGGCACAAGGGTGACCCATTACCTTAGCCCACAAACTCAAAATGAATTCATTGAACTCTGTGGAGATAGAGTTCTGAAAGAAATATTGAAGGAAAGGGACTGTGCAATATATTATTCATTGATATGTGATGCAACTCCTGATATATCCCATAAGGAACAAAATGTAATTTTGTTAAGATATCTTGTTCAGAATGAGAAGTGGGAGGTAACAGAACGTTTCCTTAAGTTTGAAGAATTTAATAGAAAGACTGGCCATGAAATATCAGAGATGATATTGAAGACTTTAGAAGAGCATCACATTGACATTGCAGATTGCAGAGGCCAGGGGTTCGATAATGGTGCAAACATGTCTGGCAAAGTCAAAGGGGTCCAGGCTGAAATAAAGAAAATAAACCCACTAGCTACATTTTCACCCTGTGCCTCACATACTTTGAATCTCGTTGGTGTACAGGCTGCAGAATCATGTCCAGACGTTTCAACATTTTTTGGCTGTTTAAATCGCTTGTACAATATCTTCAGTGTCAGCCCAGAGCGATGGGCCATTCTCAAAGAAAAGACTGGCTGCTCACTCCACCGCATGTCAGATACCCGCTGGAGTGCCCGCATAGCAGCTGTTAAAACTGTGGCAAATCACTTACCATCGGTCATACAGGCTCTGGATAGCATCCTTGCTAGATGCAGCTTAACTAATGAAGCCAGGTCAGAGGCCATGGGTCTGAAGAGTTACTTAACGTCTTTCAAAGCCATCGTTCTTCTCACTGTTTGGAAGAAAATACTGCAATCCATTGAAGAGAGAAACATAATTCTGCAGTCAGAAAAAATTGCGCTCGATGTTGAAGCAGCCAACATAAAGGCATTGAAGGAAGAAATGCAGGTCTTTCGCAACTCGTGGGATAGTCTTCTTGCAGAAGCCTCCCTTATTGCAGAAGCTATGGATGTTCCCCCTGCATTTCCAGTCAGACAAAAGAAGAAGAGAAAACGTTTTTCAGATGAAAGTCAGAGTACAGAAGAGGGCAACCAAGAGGAGACAGATGTGTTTCGAAACAATGTTTTCTATGTGGCATTGGATACCATCATCTCTGCCTTGGATACCCGCTTCAGAGCCATTGCAAGCATTTGTGAAGAGTTTGCTGCAATATTGAAAATCAGGGATTTACAAGAAGGTCAGATTCACTCAGTTTGCCATTCATTAATAACCAAGTTCAAACAAGATCTTACTGCTGGCTTTGAAAATGAAGTGCGACATCTGAAGTCTGTGTATAGTGCTACATTTTCAGACTGCAAATCTCCCCTTGATCTGCTGAATTCCATCTACAAACTGCAGCTTGAGAGCATTTTTGGGGAAGTGTGTATTGCCATTCGCATCTTCTGTACTTTACCTGTCACTGTCGCTGGTGGAGAAAGGGCATTTAGCAAGTTAAAGCTTGTAAAAAATTATCTGAGATCCACAATGAGTCAAGAAAGACTCAACAGCCTTGCCAGACTTTCAATTGAACACCAGCTATGCAGGGAGTTGGACTTCAAAACTATAATAGAGGATTTTGCCAACAAAAAAACAAGGAGGGTGGTTCTCTGATCACAGTGCAGGTCTTGTGTTTTTATTTTTATTTTACAAGAAAGTATTTATTTTTTATTTTACAAGATTTTTTTTTGCAATAATGTATTTCATTAGGTTGTCTTTTATTTGCAAGAAATTAAAGTTAAATTAAGTTAATTGGAAAACCTATCTGTCCTGTTGAAGGTCTAACTGAAATGTTGACAATAAAACAGAAAACTGTGCAGGAGTGTATCATTTTGCATTTGTTAATTGAAAAAGAACATAGAGGAACAGAAAAATAAATACAAAATAAGAAATGATGATACATAATTGGGTAGAGAAAAGTTGGAGTAGGGGCCCACACCAATATTCTTTCAGGGGGCCCGGAAATCCTAGCAACGGCCCTGCCTCCCTGTGTCCAGTTCTCTCTCTCGCTCCACTCCCTGTGAGCTCCTTATCAAGCCTCTCAGGCTCACTGTTGAACAATCAAGACAATTGGTTAATTGATAACACCAAACCTATAATCAATCGTCCCCAATTGCCTGATTGCCGACAGCTGTGCCGGCTCCCTAAACCACCCGCGTTCACTCTCTCTCTTGCTAGCTGCGCCTAAAACCACGCCCCCCTACCACATACCCCCACCACCCGACTTAGGCCGGGAAGCCATCCGGCCAATGCTCAACTCCCCCCCCCCCCCCCTTCTCCTCCTCCACCGGACGGGAGAGAAAATCAGCCACCACCATCTGTGCTCCCGGCCTATGAATCACCTTGAAATTAAAAGGCTGTAAAGCCAGATACTAACGAGTGATTCGGGCGTTGGTATCCTTCATGCGGTGAAGCCATTGGAGGGGCGCATGGTCCGAGCAGAGGGTGAATGAGCGACCCAGTAGATAATAACCCGACCGCCCATCTAATGGCCAGGCACTCCTTCTCGACCGTGCTGTACTTCGCTTCCCGTTGTGACAACTTTCGGCTAATGTACAGCACTGGTCTGTCGACCCCCTCCACCTGCTGAGTCAAAACGGCCCCCAGCCCTCTGTTCGATGCGTCAGTCTGCAAATTAAAGGGGAGAGAGAAGTTAGGGGTGAACAAGAGCGGTTTCCCACACAAAGCTTCCTTTACCCTCTCAAACGCCTGCCGACACAGCTCCGTCCACTGAACCGGATCTGAGGCACCTTTCCGAGTCAAGTCGGTCAGGGGACTGGTCAGTTCTGAGAAAGCCGGGATGAACCTTCTGTAGTACCCGGCCAGTCCCAAAAACCTCCTCACCTCTTTTTTAGTCTTGGGTCGTGGACAGGTCGCGATCGCTGCTGTTTTGTCCACAAGAGGTCGCACCTGTCCACTTCCCAAGTGGTACCCCAAATACCGTACCTCCGCTCTGCCAATCGAACACTTCTTTGGGTTAGCCGTGAGTCCCGCCTGTCTCAAGGACTCCAGCACCGCCCCCACATGCAGCACATGCTGAGCCCAGCTGTCACTGTGTATTATAATATCATCCAGATAGGCTGCAGCGAAAGCCGCATGCGGACGCAGTACCCTGTCCATGAGACGTTGAAATGTGGCAGGGGCTCCGAATAACCCAAACGGAAGTGTCCGGAATTGGTACAACCCGTCCGGAGCGGAGAAAGCTGTTTTTTCCTTGGACTCTGGAGACAAGGGAATCTGCCAGTAGCCCTTGGTCAAATCCAGTGTCGAAAAAAAACGAGCTGTGCCCAGCCGATCCAATAGGTAATCGACCCGAGGCATAGGATAGGCATCGAATCGTGACACTTCGTTTACTTTGCGATAGTCTACACAGAAGCGAACAGCTCCATCAGGCTTACTCACTAGCACGATGGGGCTATTCCACGCACTGTTAGACTCCTCTATTACGCCCAATTCCAACATTGCCTTTATTTCTGCCTGAACCACTTTTTTTTTATGTTCAGGCAGTCGGTAGGGGCGCGAACGCACGTCACCCCCGGGGTTGTCTCAATATGGTGATTTATCAGATTAGTGCAGCCTGGTAGAGGGGAAAACACATCAGGGAACTGCTTTTGCAACCTGGCAAGATCCGTTCTCTGATTCGGTAAGAGATGGCTATAAGAAAGGGGGGAGGTTTGATCATTAGAATTTGGAACCTCCGGTCCCAGCTCATCTCTCTCCTGATCTACCGATACCAAGGAGACCGGTATCACCTCTTTCCATGCTTTTAATAGATTGAGGTGATAAATCTGTTTCGCTCCCTCTCTATCAGACCGCTCCACCTCATAATCGACTTCCCCCACTCGTCGTGTGACCACGAAGGGTCCTTGCCACTTGGCGGGTAATTTTGTGTTAGAAGTTGGGAGTAATACCAGGACTTTATCTCCCGGTGAAAATTGCCGTAGTTTCATTCCTCTATTATAGTGTTTCTGCTGACGTTCCTGAGCCTCGAGCAAATTCTCTCGTGATAATCTCCCCAGTGTATGGAGTTTTGCTCGCAGGTCCATAACGTATTGAATTTCGTTTTTACTGGGGCTTGGACCCTCCTCCCAGCTTTTTTTAACCAGGTCCAAAATACCCCATGGTTTTCTACCGAACAGCAATTCAAAAGGAGAAAATCCTGTGGAGGCCTGGGGAACCTCTCGCACTGCGAACAATAGAGGAACTAACCACTTATCCCAATTTCGGCTGTCATCGTGTACAAACTTCCGAATCATGGATTTCAAAGTCCTATTAAAACGTTCCACGAGCCCATCCGTTTGTGGATGGTACACGCTAGTCCTAATAGACTGAACACCCAATAGTTCATACAGTTCGCGTAGTGTACGTGACATAAATGAGGTGCCTTGATCAGTCAGAATCTCTTTCGGGATTCCAACTCGGGAGATTATTTGAAACAATGCCTGCGCAACACTCTTAGCCGAGATATTGCGCAACGGCACTGCTTCGGGATACCGGGTTGCATAATCCACCAGAACTAAAACAAATCGGTATCCCTGAGTGCTCCTGTCAAATGGCCCGATGAGGTCCATGCCCACTCTATCAAACGGGACCTCAATTAATGGTAGAGGGCGCAATGGCGCTTTTGGGATGGCCGGGGAATTTACTAGCTGACAATCTGAACAGGCCGCACACCACCTCCGTACGTCCGCCCAGATGCCCGGCCAATAAAACCGGGCCATTATCCGGTCCAGTGTTTTATTATACCCTAAATGCCCAGCCATGGGGTTGTAAGCCGCCTGGAAAATCATTTCGGGACCAACAACTGGGTCGTCTCCTCACCTGTCTGAGTGTCACGACTCACTCGGTACAACCTATCTTTAATAATCGCAAAATATGGGTGAGAGCGTGCAGCGTCAGGGCGCACCAACTGACCATCAACATATATCACCTGGTCGAAGGCAAAGCGTAGGGTATCATCCCGAGACTGAGCGAGTGGGAAATCCTCCAGGGGTTGGAACACCGGCACCGGAGAAGTCTCCACTGGAGGCTCTCCCGGAGCCACCACCCCCCCGTCAGTGTCGGACGACCCCGCGTCACCACTGTCCACTGCACACACCTCACACGTCCCTACCGGTCGTGATCATACCCCCATCAGTTTTTCTGCTATTTGTTTAAACCCCGCCCAATCTGTACCCAAAATCAGAGGGTGCGAGAGGCGGGAGCTAACCGCAGCCTCTAGAATATGCTTTTTATTTTTTATTCGAATTTCCACGGGCACTATCGGATATTTGTGTCGATCCCCATGCACACACCGAATTACCACCCAACGTGCCAATCTCAATGCCTCGGGTCGAACCAGGCTCTGGTGGATCATGGTCTGCATAGCCCCTGAATCCAACAGCGCCCGGTGTTCACCCCCTTGCACCCTTACCGGAATGCAGTCTGGATCGTAAGCGGAGGCGGGCGGTCCGACTACCCGGACCACCTGCCCGGACCACCTGCCCCACCTCCATGAGTGGACAATTGCGGCGCAGGTGGCCCAGCCGTCCACACCGCCAACACTCCGGTTCAGGCGTTTGAGGCACTCCATGTGGGCCAGACTGCACTGCCACTGAGCCTGAGGGGGGAAAAGAGGGCGACAGGTTACGGGGGCTTACAGCAGGGAAGGAGGGGTTCTGGGCACGAGAAACAGAAAGGGGGGCGGAACGAGGGGGAAATTTCGTCCTGGGCGCTGGCTCCGGCACTGGACCCACCTCGCGGTCTCCGCCGGCAACCCCATGACGAATCTTTCCAGGACCACCTGCTCCACGACTCCAGCAGCCAATTTTATTTCCGGCCGGAGCCAGCGCCTCGCCGTGTCCGCCAGCCGCTGGGCGTAGGCGAAAGGCCGGTCCTCTTCTGTCAGGTCACACTCCCGGAACCGTCGTCGCTGCTCCTCCGGGGTACAACCCGTCCGGTCGAGGACCTTCGGTCGAGGAACTCCGCCCTCGCGGCTGTCGGCAGGCTATGCGCCGCTCGTTGCGCCTCCCCTGACAGGAGGGGCAGGAGTCGCACGGCCCACTCCTCCATTGGCCACCGGGAGGTTTCCGCCGCCAGCTCGAATGCTTCCAGGAAGGCCTGAGCGTCATCCTCTGCCGTCATCTTTCGTATGTTGAACTTCGGAGAGGAGACGCTCTGCCTTCCCGTGGTCTCCCCGGCGGCCGTTAATTGGAGCAGTGCCTGTGCCTGGAGGCTCGACTGCTCCTGCAGGGCTTGCATTTGCTCCATGTGAGCTGCAGCCTGTCGCTCCTGCATGGCAGCCAGCCCCTCCAGCACTCTGCCCAATGTTGTCATGGAATCCTCCTGCCCCTTTGGATCAGTCTCCATTCTCAGCGTTTTCTTTAATTTATTTTTTTCAAATACAATTTTTGTCTTTCTTCCCTTCGCCTTTTCTCCACTCCCCACGTACGGGCCACCACTGTGGCGAAGTGAGTGCTACTGCTCGGGGAATAAGACACTGCAGTCCTGTTTTCAGAGAACGTTAACTTTATTTTCTTTTTGCTTTCAATCACATGACACGACACCTCCCTGTGTCCAGTTCTCTCTCTCGCTCCACTCCCTGTGAGCTCCTTATCAAGCCTCTCAGGCTCACTGTTGAACAATCAAGACAATTGGTTAATTGATAACACCAAACCTATAATCAATCGTCCCCAATTGCCTGATTGCCGACAGCTGTGCCGGCTCCCTAAACCACCCGCGTTCACTCTCTCTCTTGCTAGCTGCGCCTAAAACCACGCCCCCCTACCACAATCTCATCAGCCATAAAGTACACAAATTTCTCTTTTTTTACTAAAAGTACATTTTCATCACCCCTATTACTCTCCAACACACTTTGTTTGGCTCTCTGACCTTTCTGTATTGTTTCCCTTTCTTTCCTTCTCTCTAATATATTCTCTTTCTGAACCAATTTAACCACTTCTGCATATGAGATGTGTTTTTGTACCCTAATTTTCTGCAATTCCATTGCCTTCTTTCTAACAACACACCCTCCATATACCACACTATGTGCACCGTCACAGTTGGCACATTTCAGTTCTGCCACTTCCTCACACTTCCCATAATCATGTTATCCTCCACACTTACCGCACCTCTGTCTCCCACTACATGCAGCTGCAATATGCCCATACTTTGTCCATTTTTTTAACATTTATAGCATCTTAAGAGGAGGTGGTACATATGCTCTGACATACAGTGCCGTGAAAAGGTTTTTGTCCACTAACTTAGGCATGCCTTCTATTGTTGCATATTTCTCGGACTGGATGTTTTCAGATCTTTAGCCAAAATATAATATCAGCAATGGTCTGACGTATCAAAGAAAGCCTTAAACCATCACTCTGATGCCAGAAATACAGTAGATATGGATGGATAACTTGAAGGGTTTCTTCTCCAAACTTATTTTTCCATAGAGTTCAATAGGAATGTTTCACCTGAAATTCTTGGTATAGCGTTGCAGCGAAGGACGCTATAGAAGGCAACAACAGTAAACAACTTTCTTGTTCGATCTGTGCTTTACTCTGGATTGTCTTTAACCTCTTCCTACCAAGGGCAATATATGTCAATTCTCGCCTGATTTCACTAGTAACAAACAAAGCTGTTTATCTCAAAAACTGCTACAAATATGGTTCATAGCTTTTATTAAAACAGAGAACTGCACAATTATGACTAAGCAGTCCGAATGAATATATATACACTTTTTGCTACTTAATTACAACAATATATGTCCAGAAATTGTGAAAACTAAAAAACGGGTATCTACATTCAACTTTCTGAATTTTTACCTGATGAGCTACAAGAGCTATGTAGGAAATAACTCATCTTTGTGATTCCACAATATGCTGCTCATCTCTGCTAAAAATATGGTGTCAATATCTCAAACCATTCAAATTCTAAAGAGCTTTTTTCAGGTGAACCATTTCGGTTACCAAAGTTGGCACAAATTGTGCAAAATGGCAAGGTTCCAGAAAAGTCTCAATATGATTTATTTTTTAAGTTTTACAATGAAATGAGATATGTGTTTCATATTACACAACTAACTAGCCTACCTGTGGTCCCCAAAAAGCTCTCCAAAGACATGTAGCAGCACAGTGTATATTGGATTCTACCAGAACCCCATTAGCCAGAAATGAGTCCAGGTATATGCAAACGGGATATAAAATCAAGTTTCCTAGATAAAATAAAAACAACCCTGCATAATAATCAACAACAAACAAATCCCCATCTTATCATGTTATATCTCCCTCATGTTACGTCATGCATAAATTGCTCATTTGTTTATCTACACAGCCTGCTGTACTGCCTACAGAACAATTTATTCATGTGGAACAATAACTACGAAACAAACACTTCAGATGCCATTTAATTCAAAAGAAAGAAACTCTGAACAGCTTATCTCACACACAAACAGATTGCTAGCTACTATGTGTAATTTTGCTGGCTAGCTTGCCATTGTTACAATATAGTAATGTTAGCAATATTCATTTAATTCAGAGGGATTCATTTTATACTTTAGGACCTGCTGCACGGAAAAACGCCTGAATAACGTAGACATAACTAACTAGAGATCCACTCATGTGTTTGCAGAAAGAATATGTTTAATTACTTAATTAATTATAATCAAACTAAATAATAATCAAAGAACTTCAATTAATGTTTAGTGTTAATTACGTGATTGTCTCTATATTAATACACACATATTGTAAAAAAGAATATTGCCATCACAATGCCTCCCTTTTATCATTCTATGATAACAGCCAATTTTCTGATACAATATACTTACTTAATGAGTAAATGATTCAGTTTAATGCACAATGATTACATGATTACAAAAATCATTATAATGGTCATGTGTGGATATGTGCGATGCATACTCCAGTAATCCAGGGGGAATCGAAAAACTGTCAGACTTGTGTGGGACAAAACTGGCTTAAACCAGAAAACCCAATCAATAATTCCGGAAAAGAATTCCCCGACCCCCTCTTTCTAGGGCAGCCGAGTGTCACTCCCAGATACCACCAGATACATGCACATTATCCATTTTTGATTATTAATATAGGAAACAAAACCATTTTGGATATAGTAAAATTATACTAAAATGTAATTATAAAAATGTAATTAGTTATAAGGAAAAGTTTTGATTATACATATACTACTGATTATTTTTAACTTGCATAAATCACTACTACCAATAAAAAGTACAAAAGAAAGATAAAATAAGAAAAACCTTTCATGTAATGGAGACTTTAGCCTCTTGAACTCTCGACCCTTAAACATTTCACATTTACAACACTGTTTGTTTTTTCCCCCTCACATGTGGCCGGATGGGTACACCCCCAGCCTATACACTTTATAGGGGTGTCAGTAAAAATCAGGAAGTTGTTTGAGAAGGAATGCGTTATCCTGCTCAGGATCAGAAGCATGGAGCAGGAGGTACTGCCCTATAGCAGCTTGGCTGAGGTGTGAAATACAGGCGCAAATCAGAGAAATGCCACAGCAGCAGAGGAATATGAGTAGGATGACAAAGATAATAACAGGCAAGAAAATCCTTAGCAATGTTCTCTTCCACCCTGACAGAAGATTAAATAAACAATCTTTACTGGCATCAACCTCCCTCTCTTCCAATACAGCATGGAGTTTAGACATGTTTCTAAGTCCCTGTTGTATGATCTGGCCGTCCTCGTCATAATGTGGTATGTATGTACAACACGCTTCACCCACCATTACACAAACTCCCCTTAGCACCATGCGGTTCTGCACAAACATTAATCACAGTGAAGTCAACTCAGCTTTGATGGCATCCGTTATTAGCATTGAGGAGTTAATGTACTGGAGAAAAGTGTATTGAGTAACCTCTATCTCTTTAAAAGCCTCCAATACTCCCACATGGGAAAACAAGCCCTGTAAAAATGTTGAACCTCCAGTCCAAAGCCGATGTTCCCTAGGAACAGGATTACTATCCCAAAACCCTCTCTTTACCCTGTGCAGGCGACGTGTGGTGTGACTATATGTGGATAAGTCAGGAATCACATTTGTGGAATCATATAGGGCAATGAGGGCGCACACTCCACTCCAGAGAGCAGTATAAACTGAATGCCCACAGAGCCAATACCAATCAGCTAACAGCCGGCTCCCAAGGAGAGGATGGTGCTGTTCCGGAACAGTTAGCAGTTTGTGTGCTATCCCAAGGTAATGAGATTGCATGTGACCAGTTCTTCCTGCACATATCAGCAACCATGTCTGGGTCATGGTCAGCAACCACCGTTGTCCCATACCTGGGTGAGCACTTAGTCCCATCAAACATATTGCATGCTCGTCCTTCAGATTCTGTACCTGTAGAAGAGGGCCTGCTGTGGAATGAGGCATGTGAGAGCAAACATAACAAGACTGGTTAAAGTGCTGCTTTGGAGTCCACTCAGCATAACACCACCAAGAGTTAGTAGCATAATGATGTCTCACAGTTCCTGGTGTCAGCCAAGCTTCATTCCCGGTGGTGGCATACCTTTTAGGCCTTTTAGTTATTACAGCTGTACGTACCGTTTGGCTCACTGGTGTTGTTGTAGAACTTCTCATGATATTACTGTCACGTTCTCCTTGAAGTGGTGCTTGTCTTTTTAAAGACAACGTTTTTAAACTCCGTGAGAAACGTAGTCCTCCTGCGGGTCGAGGTGGGTCTTTTATCCTTATCCCTCCTGTGGCGCTGGTGGAGCCCTTTTGCAGTGGCTGGCATGAATCCAAGAAGCGCGGGTGTCCACTCGCACGGCTGTGGGCATGGTGAGTAGTCCCTGGAAAGGGCCCCTCCACCTAGCCTGGTGCCACTTCTTCCTCCTGAAGTTTTTTATCACCACCCAATCTCCTGGCTGCAGGTCGTGCAGAGGGCCTGTGGCTGGCTCTGGGAGAGCTGCTTTAACCTGTTGGTGCACAGATCTCAGAACATTAGTTAGCTGAACACTGTAACTCACCATTCGAGTGTCTGCCAGGTCCTTGTCCAGTATCAGCCCTAGGGGGTGACATCCAGCATCCAGTCCTCATGGGCCGCCCTTTGATTACCTCATATGGAGACAACCCTGTGACAGCATGGACCCTCTCCCGCATACCTGTAAGGACAATTCACAGGGCCTGGACCCAATCCAAACCTGTCTCTGCCATTACTTTGGTTAACCGATTCTTAATGGTTCCATTTGCCCTCTCTACCGCCCCCCCACTCTGAGGGTGGTAAGCACAATGAAACTTCAACCGGATCCCCAGCTGCTCGGTCATTTTGTCCAGTACCTTGTTTAAGAAATGTGAGCCTTTGTCTGAAGACAGTTTCCTCGGGATCCCCCACCTGGGAATAAGCTCTCTTAGTAGGGCCTTCGCCACTGCTGCAACATCAGCATGCCCTGTAGGAAAAACTTCAACCCATTTTGAAAACATATCAATGAACACCAAACAATATTTTTTATCAGATATTCGAAAGTCTCCTGTGGAGCTGGGTGGGCCGCATTTGGGACCTTCTGACCCCGCCCAGCATTATTTACAACACAAATAACAAATTTTTTACAAAACATTTTTGCATAGGTAGAAAATCCGCTCGTGTCCCAATGTGAGGACATCAAAGAGATTATTCCTCCTTCTGACACATGATCCAATCCATGTATTAACTTAGCATAGTAAGGAAATAAAAACCGAGGTAAACAGGGTTTATCAGTGGGGTCCAGCCAGACTCCGTCAGTGTAGGTGCCGTCCCGCTTCCATTTGGCCTTTTCCTGGTGAAAAGTTCAGCAGCCTGCGCTGAGAGGTGTCCAAGAAGGCGGGCTGACTCCAGAACCTGATGATGCGTCACCACTGCATAGCCAACTTGACTGTCACCAATGAGGGGACAGCGACTAGCAGAACCATCAACAAAAAAATCTCAAAGTCTGGATTTGAAAGGGAGTGGTGGCGAGGTCAGGACGGGGGGGGGAGAACTTGATCTAAAACATGAACACAATTATGTGGCTCCCCATCCTCAGGAGTAGGTAGGAGTGCGGCTGGATTCAAAACTGTACAATGCTTGACTGTGACATTTGGCAAAGATAGCAGCACATGTTGGTAGTGCAGCATTCGGGCTGGTGAAAAATGGGCAGTCTTTTGCTTTAACAGAATTTCTGCTACTGCATGAGGAACAAGAACTGTGAGAGGGCGATAAGCCACAAGTGATGCAGAGGCTGTCACAGCTGCTGAAATAGACCGCAAACAAGGAGGAAAACCCCTTGAAATGGCATTGAGTCTCTGAGAATAGTATGCAACAGGTCTTTATCACCATGCTTTTGCAAAAGAACAGCAGACATATAACTTGCTTTCTCATCAACAGTCAGGAGAAAAGGTTTATCCATGTCAGGCAGACCCAAAGTACATTACATTACAGTTATTTGGCAGACGTTTTTATCCAAAGCGACGTACAATAAGTGCATATTGAAGGTCATAGACACAATCTACGAAGCAAATCCAACAAAGCACAGCTTTCTCACAAGGTAGGAGCTATCGCTAGTAGCCAACAGAATACAGAATACAGTCGGCTATACATTCTAAGCTATGAAATAGCAAAACCAAATAGAAAATAGAAAATAAACAGAAAGAATATACTATACTCCTCAAAAAAAGTTTGGAAACGTTATTTCGGTCGATTATTCCTCCCCTTTAATAATACCAATTGGTATTGTATTTTATATCGTTGGAAAGCCTGATTAGTCACCTTTACAACGAGGTACAACTTGTAAGGATCATGCATTCGTGGAATGAGCAACACAGCTAACCGTGTGGGTAGCGGCCCAAAAAAATGTGCCAAAATCCCCTGCAATATTCTTCTGTTGGTATTCACTCTCGTTTTGAGCTTCAAGTGCTGGCAGGTGTATGCCAGTCACAGGTGTGTGACTGGCACCTGATTGGCACCGAGGAATGGGATGCCATCCCACAGCAGTGTGTGACCAGGCTGGTGACCAGCATGAGGAGGAGGTGCCAAGCTGTTGTGGCTGCGTATGGATCTTCCACACGCTACTGAGGTCCCTGACAGTGTAAAATGAATAAAGTGTAAAAATGGCCAATATGTGTTGTTTTTTCCTTATTACTGTGGGAGAGTGCAATCATCCAGTCCACCAAGCAACTCAAAACGAGAGTGAATACCAACAGAAGAATATTGCAGGGGATTTTGGCACATTTTTTTGGGCCGCTACCCACACGGTTAGCTGTGTTGCTCATTCCACGAATGCACGATCCTTACAAGTTGTACCTCGTTGTAAAGGTGACTAATCAGGCTTTCCAACGATATAAAATACAATACCAATTGGTATTATTAAAGGGGAGGAATAATCGACCGAAATAACGTTTCCAAACTTTTTTTGAGGAGTGTATATATTTGGCCTTATATATGTAGTTATTCAAGGAGGAGTCTGAAAAAATGTGTTTTCAGACCACGACGGAAAACAGACAGCGTTTCAGCTGAGCGCAACGGAGTGGGGAGTTAATTCCTCCACTGGGGAGCTAGAGTGGAGAAGCTCTGCAGGCGGGACGAGCGAGTGCCGTTGACAAGGAGGGAGGGAAGTGCAAGTCGCCCTGCACCAGCAGAGCGAAGTGGTCGAGCAGGAGCATAGTGCTGGATCAAGTCCTGTAGGTAGGAGGGGCCTGACCTTTTGGCTGCAGTGTAGGCCAGGGTCAGAACTTTGAACCTGATCCTGGCCACGACTGGAAGCCAGTGGAGTGACCTCAGCAGGGGGGTGACGTGTGTGAACTTCGGGAGGTTGAACACAAGCCGAGCAGCCGCGTTCTGGATCAGTTGAAGGGGCAGAATGGCTTGCGAAAAGGGAGTTGCAGTAGTTCAGGCATGAGGTGACTATGGTCTGGACAAAGAGCTGGGCAGAGTAGGTGGTCAGGTATGGCCGATTCCTCATAATGTTGTACAGGAGGAACCTGCAGGACTGTGCCGTTGCCCTGATGTGCTCTCTGAAGTCCAGCTGGTCGTCCAGGACCACCCCCAGGTTTCTTGCAGAGCGGGAGGCAGTCACCATAGTTCCGTCGACGGTGATGGACAGGGAAAGAAGCCAATTATTGTTTCAA
This sequence comes from Ilyophis sp. 1 JC-2022, assembly GCA_022702515.1. Lineage (NCBI taxonomy): Eukaryota > Metazoa > Chordata > Actinopteri > Anguilliformes > Synaphobranchidae > Ilyophis > Ilyophis sp. 1 JC-2022. The sequence continues at coordinate 70,989,673 of CM040403.1, read as the reverse complement.
TTTCTGAAATAAAATTTCAACAATCATTGTCCAGGTAACCATATCATTAGCAGAGAGATTGTGGCCTTGTGCCAAGTCCTGCAATGGCTGGGAGAGTTCTGCATAATCAGCGATCCACTGTCTACAGTACCCTGTCATGCCTAAAAAAGACATTACTTGCTGTTTTGTTGAAGGCTTAGGGAGATCTAGAATCGCCTGGATTCTGCCAGTCCCCAAAGACATCCCCTCTGCAGAAATTGTGTGCCTTAAGTATGTAACATTAGGTAAACCAAATTTAAATTTCTCCCGTTTAACTTTGTGACCCTGTGTGGCTAAGAATGTGAGCAGTTCAAGTGAATCTTGAATGCAGCTGTGCTCGTCTGGAGAGAAAACGAGGAGGTCATCAACGTATTGAATCAAAGTACTTTGGCCTGAAGAAAACTGGAATTGTTCCAAGTTTTCTTGAAGCGCCGCTGAAAACACAGTAGGTGACTCGGCATACCCCTGGAGTAGTCGAGACCAGGTATATAGTTTTTCTTTGAATGTGAAAGCAAACCAGTACTGGGAATTTACATCAACAGGAATGCTAAAAAATGCATTTGCTATATCGATCACAGAAAAATATTTAGCACAACCGGGATGCGCTGTTGAACGGCGCTATCTACAGCTCGTAAATCTTGCACAAAACACCAAGACACATCAGGCTTTTTTACAGGCAAGATAGGTGAGTTACATGGAGAATTTCGGCAGGCTACCACGACACCAGCTTTTAGCAATGCATCAAATACTGGGACAATGCCATTCTCGGCTTCTGGATGTAAAGGATATTGACGTTTGCATTGTCGGTATTCAGATTTAGGGGTTACTTGAAGTGGAGTAATTCCATCAATGCCCACATCATATTGGGACATTGCCCACAATTGCAAATAGGAGTGCGTGTCTGTTAGCAACTCATGAGTGCTACAGACAGCTGTCAGATGGTTTCGAAAGGGAGAATATTTAGAAAATTCCCCTGTCTTTTCCCAGTCTCTAGTGTTCAGACATAATTTCACCCATGGTCCTGTGTCCTCCCATTTTTTATTTGAGGCTTTGCACAGAGACACATGGGGTGCACTTCCCGCAATGGAATAGAATTTCTGTTGTGCTGAGATTAATTGTACAGACAATGCACAGAAATCGCGACCAACCAAAAGCAATGTAGTATTCAATGTGAATTCACCGTACCAATAATTTTAAAATTCCTAATCTGTACCCGACTGAAATGTGCCGTTACATGCAGTTGTAACTCTATCAGTCTGTCGCCACTACCTGTCCACTCACTTCTAGCAATTTGCATAGCTTTAGCTGTGACTGGGCATCTCTCCAGATCCCAGGCATAGAAAAACATTTCTGTATTTTCTGCCATAGCAGCTCTGTCAATTGTTAAACCGTCATCAGTACACTGTACAACCAATCCTAATTTACACTTTAAATCTCTACCAAGCAGGTTTACCAGACACACAGGAGAGAATAAAAACACAAATAAAAAAATACAAAAATAAAAATGTTTCAAAGTTATTGTGGAACCCGCATTGAAGGAGCTGTACATTTTTCTGTCGTGGTACCTCCCCCAGTATCTTGGCTGAGCATTGTTTTACCACTAAAAAGAGGGAGCTTTGAGCCCCATGATTTAGCGGTTATTACAGACCTGCTAGCTCCTGTATCCACAATGAAGTCTAACGCTCGCCCATTGACTTTTAATGACCACAGTGGTAAAGCATTTGGAGCTGTATGATACAGGAAAACAGCAGACTTACCACCGTCAGCATACGTCTCCACCTCCCCTTCAAAACTTTATTGTCTTTGTAATCCATGTTGGCCCCCAGGGTTTTGGAAAGTGACATTCCCGTCGGGGGCCGTGTCCCAATTCTCGGTTTTAGCGGAATTCAGACAACCACGAGCCCAATGTCCCCTCTGTGTTACGTTCGCGGTAAGGACCCAGACGCAGACCACAGGATAAGGCAAAAGGCGTAGATTTATTACCGTACAGGAGTCAAGCCAGGAAGTCAGAAGGAGGGAGGTACAAAAACGGCAGGCAAAGGGGCAATCAAGGGCAATCCAACAATCAGGCAGTACCAGGGGACAAGGCAGGAGAATCATCAAAACCAGGCGTGATCAAAACCGTGAAACAAACAGAGCAGATAAGGGCTAAGCAAAAGAATAGTCAGGCAAAGGTTATCTTCTGAAGTATTAACAGATCACAGGCTTTAGTAATTCGCAGGCACTGGAAAAGAAAATCAACGTTCTGACCCAGACTGGAGTTAACACAGGGTTTAAATACACACGGTACAAATGACACAAAAGGAATCAGGTGTGTGAAGAGGCGGGGATCCAAACGAGAGACAATTTAAAAACATTGGGAACAATGAAACAATCACGGAGACAACTAGGGAAAACGCGGACTGGACTCCATACAGATACACGATAACAGATGACCTGGAGTTTCAGGAAATCGTGCATAGATTAAGAGGACAGGGAGAGAATGATTAACAAGGACAGAACAGTGTGAAAATGTGCACTCTAATATGTTAGTGAGATTAGTAACTAATACACACCCCTGCCGTTAGTACAATTAGTAAGTATACAAATTAGTTTGTTAGTGGAGTTAGTAGATCTAATCTATCGTTAGTATGTTAGTGGTAATTTGTAAATCTAAGTGCACAGAGATAGGTGTGAAGCAAGAGGGAACCCGAACACCAATGAGATCACCCGAATGGTACAGAGACGTAAACAGGGAGTGACAGATCAGATGTAAACAAGCAGACACGGGACAACTAGGCAAAACTGGAAAATAAACAAGTCAGATAAAAACTAAGAATAAACAATACATTCAAAATAAAGATACAAATAACACGCAAAACTCAGATCCTTACACTCTGTCCACATCTGAGGCAGACATCAGAATCCCCACTGGAATTGGGTCTCTGCTGGTTCCCCTCTCTTCGGCCGTTAGGTCCACGACCTCTGCCACGACCCCTCTGGTGTGCTGCTGTCCTCGGGTGCCGCCTCGGTCATCCTGGTAGAATTGAAGCTGTGCCAGCTGCAGCTGAAAACTCACTTTGTCGCTTTTCTTCCTCTCCTTGTTGTGCTTGTCGCAGTCTTGTTCTTCGCAATGGATGGCATAATGGAGAACATCTTTTAACCGCCGGGTTTGCCAGCCGATGAAGGAGGTTTACGTATCGGTCGCCAGCTTTTTGTCCAGCCCATCCAGAAAACAGTGGGTCAATTGGGTCTCATACGGTGTAAGGGCGTCATTGTTATCCGGTTTATCCATTCCACAGTGCGCATCGTACTTTTCTGTAAGTCTCGCAAGAAAATCATTAACAGTTTCACCAGGCTTTTGTTTCACCTGTCTGACTGTTTCCCAATTCATACGAACAGGAAATTCGATCTTCATTCTCTCCTCTAAAGTATCTATCTGCTTTTTATATACAGAATCAGTAGCTGTACTGTATGGATGGTCCACAGACCAATCTCCCCTTATGTTACCCCACCGTAACTTTAGATTTTTAGTCAGTACTGTTTGTAATTCACCTGCAGTTGGGCGACAGCTTTTAATAAGACTTCTCAAAGCTTCCATAAACTTCACACCACCCAACTGGGTTGGATCTGGCAAATCCTCGCACACAGCCTGCAACTCCGACATCTTCCAGGGGCGATATACCAGGACCGTATCACCCTGCCCTTCCTGTCCCGCCCTGGGGTTGGGGCATTCCAGCATAGGGTACATGCTGCCCATTGTAGCAGGGGAGTCCGGGGGGTCGGGGAACAGCTGTTCGGGCTCCGGTACAGATGGTAATCTTTGTGCAGGCAGACCGTATGGGACGCCGCTTTTGGTGTGCGATGGGCTAGCCGGGTGAATGTTAAGCTGTTTACCTTTCCCTGTCGTTACTTGTCCTGTGGAATCTGGGCTGCCTGGGGCTGCTGGTCGGCCTGCTCTACCCGTTGCTCCACTGAATGATGAGGGCAGAGCAGAACTGGAATCTGCCGTGGTAGCAACACTGGAATGCGCCGCCTGAGCAGGAGGGCCTGAGGGAGCCCCGCGGTCCGCTGAAGGCTGTGGATAGTAAGCTGGAGGACAAGCTGGACAATCCAAATCCAGGTCAATTTCAGACTTCCTGAAGTAGAGATGAAGTCCAGTGTGAAGTTTCCACAGTCAGTGATGATTTGGGGTGCCATGTCAGGCGGCAGTGTAGTATAATGGTTAAGGAACTGGACTTGTAACTGAAAGGTTGCAGGTTCGATTCCCAGGTAGGACACTGCCGTTGTACCCTTGAGCAAGGTACTTAACCTGCATTGCTTCAGTATATATCCAGCTGTATGAATGGATAAATGTAATAAGAAGTATGTAAGTCGCTCTGGATAAGAGCGTCTGCTAAATGCCTATAATGTAATGTAATGTAATGTAATGTCATCTGCTGGTGTTGGTCCACTGTGTTTTCTGAAGTCCACAGTCAATGCCACTATCTACCAGGAAATTTTAGAGCACTTCATGCTTCTTTCTGCTGACAAGCTTTATGGAGATGCTGATTTCATTTTCCAGCAGGACTTGGCACCTGCCCACACTGCCAAAAGTACCAAAAGCTGGTTCAATGACCATGGTATTACTGTGCTTGATTTGCCAGCAAACTCGCCTGACCTGAACCCCATAGAGAATCTATGGGGTATTGTCAAGAGGAAGATGAGAGACACCAGACCCAACAATGCAGACAACCTGAAGGCCGCTATCAAAGCAACCTGGGCTTCCATTACACCTCAGCAGTGCCACAGGCTGATCGCCTCCATGCCACGCCGCATTGATGCAGTAATTCATGCAAAAGGAGCCCCAACCAAGTATTGAGTGCATAGAAATGAACATACTTTTCAGAAGGCTAACATTTCTGTTTAAAATATCCTTTTTATTGATCTTATGTAATATTCTAATTTTCTGAGACACTGAATTTGGGTTTTCATTAGCTGTAAGCCATAATCATCAAAATTACAAGAAATAAAGGCTTGAAATATTTCACTCTATGTGTAAGGAATCTATATACTATATGAGTTTCACTTTCTGACATGAGTGACAAAAAATTACTTTTTCACGATATTTTAATTTTTTGAGCTGCACCTGTATATACAGAGGCATATTTGTTACATTTATTGGCGCCCTGTCTGAGGATATTCCCTACATAATTGGTGCCGCGTGAGGACTCTGATGATTCAGAAATAATATAACGAATCATATTGATCACTGCTACCAGATTCGTATGTATTCTCTACATTAGTTGGTGCCCGGGTGAAGACTGGTAAGACGGACATGTTTTATTTGTCTATCTGAGACGAAGTGCATGGAGGGTTGGACCCGAGAAGCACGACTCAGAACAATGGATGTAATAAATACCCGCAAGGGCTTTATTAAGGAAAGTCCAGTAATCGTTGTCTTAGCACAAGCAAAGGTCATACACAAAAAATCCAGCCAATAAACAAAAGTACCGAGGGAGAAGGCAGTCTCGTCGTCGGTAAGCCAGGCAGTAGTTCGGAACCAGGAAGGCAATCAGCGTGGCAGAGGTACAAAAGGGAGAAGGCAAAAGAATAGTCGAAAAAACAAACAGGGTCAGACCGGAGTCCTCGCCGCGTGGCAAAAGTACAAAATCAGCAAACAGGAATCGTGGTCAGGACAGGCAGTGAAAACAAAAGGCTGGCAGTAAACAGTGGTCAAAAAACAGGCTTGGATCAAAACAGGAAATCAGAATAAGAATGCTTGACAAAATGCTTAAGAGTGCTAGTGAGGCAACAATTTCGCAAGGACATGACATGAACACTGATCTTATATGCAGGTGTAGACAGGTGCAGACACTTAGCTTGAGAGCAGCAGGAAATTCACAACAGCTTGAGAAAATGACACGTAACGAGGCAATTAGTAAATCGTTAGTAGTTAACCTATCCTGACCTAGCGTTAGTAAATTAGTAATTAACATGTACGAGAAACATAAGGTAAACATGAACACATGGTTAGATAGTTAGTATTACCCAATCCTGATCTAATGTTAGTATATTAGTAATTAGACAAGGGAGAATGAAACAATTAGGGAAGCGTGAGTGACAGCAAGAGAAGAAACAGCATGAACGCAAGGCTGCGGAAAAACATGGAAATATGTATGCAAACTAATAAACTATGACAGAACGTGAATACAAATAAGGGCGTGACATAACAATAAACATAAAACATGGCGTGGAACGGTTAGAACCGTAACACTATCACTACTATTGCTAAATGTATATGTAAACTGCTTGCATGAGTAATACTCCACATGTAAGAATATAGAGGCATATTCCCTACAACACATTGATAAGATTATTTGAATAATAAAATAAATAAAAAGTGAAGAAATTTATTTTTGAACATTTTAACAGATGAACAAGGCCAAAAATAGATGTCCGTGGAGGGAGGAGGCAATGCTGAGGGCAATACAAGCATGAAGTAGGGGATGACCATGAGGCAGGCAGTCAGGCTGCAAGTAGGGGATGACCATGAGGCAGTCAGACTGCAAGTAGGGGATGACCATGAGGCAGTCAGGCTGCAAGTAGGGGATGATCATGAAGCAGGCAGTCAGGCTGCAAGTAGGGGATGATCATGAGGCAGGCAGTCAGGCTGCAAGTAGGGGATGATCATGAATCAGGCAGTCAAGCTGCAAGTAGGGGATGATCATGAATCAGGCAGTCAGGCTGCAAGTAGGGGATGATCATGAATCAGACAGTCAGGCTGCAAGTAGGGGATGATCATGAATCAGGCAGTCAGGCTGCAAGTAGGGGATGGTCATGTGGCAGGCAGTCAGGTTCCAAGTAGGGGATGATCATGAAGCAGGCAGTCAGGCTGCAAGTAGGAGATGATCATGAGGCAGGCAGTCAGGCTGTACAAAGTAGAAAACAACATTAGCAACAAGAGGGAGAATCAGAATCAGGGAGAGGAACAATGCCCTTTACTTTAGCATGCTGAAGGCCATGGTAGGGGAGAATGGGCTAATGGAGAAACTCAGATAAATCTACAACTGTGATGAGTCAGGGTTTCAGATGGGAAAACTTTGCTGCAAGGTGCTGGTCAGCAAGGGGTGCAAACATCTACCTTCAAACACCCGCCACTGGGCACCACATCTCAGTGCTGGCACGCCTGCCCTGAACGCATCTGGGGAAGACATCCCACTAATGATAATCTACGGGATAACAGGGAAAGCTTCGGATAACACCCTGTTACATCTGGCTACATAAACACCACCCTTTTCTTGAAGTAGTTCCAGAAACACTTCTTTCTGTACGCACTGAAGGAGCACCCCCTGCTCCTGGTGTTCGACGGACACAACAGCCACATCGACAGGGAGACCACGGACCTGGCCAATTAGAGAAGGTATTGTGTGCTCCTCAGTCTTCTACCACATCTCTCCCATATATTTCAGCTGTTCGACAGGGGGCTCTTTGCACCACTCAAAGCAGTTTGCTGAAGAGTAAGACGCTTTGGCATCCACCTCGCCTGACAAGAAGTTTTTCTCTCATCTCTGGCCCTGTCATCACCAGTCAATCCGCCCAATCTTTAGCCCCTAGCCACATGTGCTCTACGACTTCCCAAGTCCGGCGTCCCTCCACTAGGCTGCCTACCTCCATTGTCACCCTCCTGCTAGCAGCAAAAGGTAATAACAGTATTTGATCTGTATCATAAATGAGACATAAGTTAGTAATATGCATCATGGCAAATGTATTTTCTTTGACATTTTAGTACTTATTAGTTTACCTTTCCGATTTTACTTTGTAGCACATATAACTGCAGCCCCTCCTCCCTCCACAGCCTCTCTCTTCTCTCCACCACTCCATTGTTTATCTCATTAGTTTATTACATTGTTTATCTCATTGCCCTGTTATGTGCTATCGTGTACAATCAACAAAAGTATAAAGCTTAGCTCAGTGAGTTCATGCATCCCTTTTTTGTTTTTTTCTTCAATAACAGAGGCCCAACTCATGTTTCGAGACAAATCTCTCTTCCTCAGGCAGCATTAATTATGCTGCCTGGGGAAGAGAGGCTGGTTTCTAAACGTGTTGCCAGTACATAGACACACCAGTGCAGATAGCCTTCCTTGCTCAAAATGGCAAGATATATACGTTTTGTGCGTTGAAGAGCCCTAAATAAATATTTTTTCAGCATCTAAGTGGTTTCACAACTTTTTTGTTGTTGTCATTTATATTTATATAATTTATATTTATCTTCCTTTTTTTTATAGATGGAACATCATCATCAGACATTTGCTCTGCATGTGGCGAGGTGGACCCTTCCAAAGAAAAAGACATGTTGGTATTATGGGTTTCCTGTGAATCCCGCGAGCAGTGGTTCCACTCCTCATGTCTTGAAGTTGAGTGAAGAGGATGGCCAATACATTTTATATTGAATCATTTGCGTAAGTAAAATTTAAGTCAACCATTCACTTTTATGAAGTACAATTATTTATGTACTTTGGTGGAAGTATTATTTTTTTCATGTGACAAATGTTCCAGCAAATAACTCCATTGTAATGATCATGCAAACATCATCACAATGACAAAATGTGATTTATAATAAAGTATGCAATGGCTGAATTACTCATTTTTTTCACAGACCTTTTAACGGTTGTTCTGATAACCAAATTGAATTAGGGGGAGGGGGGGTTAGAAGAAATAACTGGCTGGATGTATTTACAAATAGGAAATTTGTCATGCCTTTTTGCTGTCAAGTTAAGGAGTGTGCACAAGGCATGGTTTGTATTTAATGTGACAAAATATACTCTTCAGAGGAATAAAGGGCATATCTGTGTGAGTATTGCTGGTATATTTTTGTAAATGGTCCCCTCTTCTGGTGAAGTTTGGAATGCAGGACATAGCACAATGTAGCCTTGGCAGGTTTTATCTCTTCTCCTGAAATGCAATGTAGCCTACAGATTTTCCACGAACAAAAACAACACTGAAAAGCAATGTTTGAAAAGAAAATATAAAATATGATTTAATCTTTTTACATCTAGCCTACTTAAATAGGATATTTAGCTATTAAAAATAAACACAGATAAAATCACTATACTTAAGTTTAATCGCATTAAAACAAGAACAAATAAAATTTTCAACTTAAAACGTGTCACTAAACGATGATTTTGATTTAACTTTTATTGTGAGGTCCCTGTGTTCCGTCCTTTGTTTTTCCCTCGTCTCACAGTCCACCCCGTGTTTTCCCTCTCTCCTTCCTCTTGTGTTTCTCACTCCGCACCTGCATTGTGTTTCCCTCTTGTGTCCTCGTTAGCCTTCCCCCACCTGATGCTCGTTCTGTCCTCGTCATGTCATCTATAAAGTCTGCCCCGATTCTTTGTTCGAGGCCGGACCGTCTTGTGTTGCTTGTGTCTCTCGTGTGCTCTCGTCTGTTCTCATTGTGTCTTGTCCGTTCCTGCCCTGACCTCCAGTTCCTGCTTGCCCTGACCTCCAGTTCCTGGCCCCCAGGCTGAGAGTGCCTGTCCCTGAATGCTGGTCCCCGCGCCATCTGCGGAACCTCGCACCTGTTCCTGACCTCCAGGCTGAGCGCCTGAACCCCAGGCTGTGCGCCTGGCCCTAACCGCGTGCCTTCGCACCTTCTGCGGTCCCCCGCATCTGTTCCTGACCTTAGTTCCTGTCTCGCCTGGTTCCTGACCCTTCAAGTTCCTGACTCTCCAAGTTCCTGACCCGTCCTTGCTCATTAAATGTACTCCCTGGTGGAGTTTTCTCTTGAGCTGTCTCTGAGTCTTGCATTTGGGTCCCATCCCCTCACAAGAACCTAGCATTTATATTAATGGTAAACAAATGAATGCACCTAAAGGACACGTTTTTTTAACAAAAGAACATTTTGAATTAATGCAAGATATGGATTATGCGTCATCATTTTTTAAATAGGAGATATTTTTATTGTTCTAAAAGTGAGTATCGGCATGCTGTCGTTTTTGTAGAAAGGCGTTTCAACAACTTGATATAAAACTACGTCCCATTGATGATCATGCTACCTACCATGCTTCCTGTCTATCATTATAATGCTGAAATGCAATTAATGCAATGATTGAATTATGTTTCAATTAATTTATTTTATTTATTCAGATTTTTTTCCATTTTTCTCCCAATTTAGTAGCCAATTGAACCCCTATTCTAATTCAATTCTCCCCTGTGTAGCAACCGCTAGAGAATCACCGCTACACAATCTACACACACACTACACACCGCTTGTGAGAAAGCCCGTCATATAGTGACGTCACAGTTTAGCTTTTCGCGCTGTTACCGGGTCATAGTTCAGTCAGTTCGTCAGGAGTACTGTTCAAACTCCCTTGCCTGTGTTAGTAGCCTTTTCTGTGAGCTGCTGTGCGTGAATGCGAACGTAAGTGAATTATTCTAATATCAGATTATCACTGCTGTATTTCTAGATTAGTAAATGATCACAAATAGTTGTACTGTAACTTTGTTAGTTCTTTCCTGTCGCCGATTTTACCGACGTTAGCTAAGGAATGCTACGAACGTGATTTAGCTTATGTTGCTATTTACCTCAGATTTAGCTATTTTGCTCGCCAGTCAGCCAGTTATTATTAACCCATTATGAACCCTGATTTATGTTTATTAGCCTGTAATTTACTAATGTTAACGTAGGTCAGGATAATTTGTAATATTGTTTTTGTTATTTATGATTGATATTATAGATACCACAGCCACAGTACTAGAACACACAGACAAGTTGATGTATGCTTGGAGCTTGATTTAAAGGAATAAACCACCTGAACTGTGAATCTGTTCCCAGTGATTCTCTGACCGGAACCACATATGTCCATATCGTTGCCTACTCAATTAGCGTAATTTCTGTCTGAGGCCCCGCCTCTTTTATACCGCTATATTAATTGTTCAACCCATTTAATTAAGGTGTTTGAGAAGAAACAATTGGCCGCAGAGTGTTGTCATGAGGAATTTTTGTCAGTTTCCACAAGGCACAGGTGAAGATGTTGTCTTACAAAATAAATTGGCGAGTACATGGGATCATTGATGTATTTTTGAGAAGATGAAATACCATAGAATTGAATGCATGCTCCCTTTATGGCTTATAGTGGCTCCACTTGCGGAAAATTTTAGAAAAATAAAGACCGCGGCACTAATCGCGAGGGGTGGTCGGTAATAGGTGCCCCCCAGGCTAATGCTACAGTGGGCGGACGTAGCCTAAACTGGAGGGGTGAAATGCTCGAGCAATTTTAAAAAAATGCCTTTTAAATAGTGGATTTTGGTGACTTCTAAAGAAATATTATTCTAAAAATTATCTATCATTAGTTGTAAAGTAATCGCGATTAGCATTTAGCTATAATGTGGTAAAACATAGGCTACTAAACAATGTATGATTAGCTAGGTTGACAAACATTTTTGAAATGAGCAAAAAACTGCTCTAGTCTCTGCTCTATGCACTTGCTAGCTGGATAGCATATGTAGCCTAGTTGTAGCTCATTTTTCCTATTCCCTTCTTGCAGCAATAAAAAAACAATTCCCACATTAGACTAATGTTAATTAATTATACACTTAATTTTTTAAAGCAAGATTTTCAGGACTCACCTGTAAAGTTTTGCTGTCTGCTAGCTAGCTAGTTGCTGGTCAACTAACAGATAGCGTCAGCAGGATATGTTAATGTGCTGGCGAAAGTGATTCACAGGAACCAAACTGATCGAATGAGTGAAATATTTTAACAGTACCCATATAGCAAGGCAGTATTGAATCAACATTGATGCTGTGGTATAAGCATCAGTATCAGTCATCAACCAATTTTCAATGGTTGAATCAACATTCACTTTCTGATGGTAATGGTTACCGATGTATTAGGTTGAAATAGAAACATTGTATCAATGTAACAATAACAACCAAAGTCATCATACTGATGAATAACATTGATTTTTGATCAAATTAATCAGATTCAGGTGCGCTTTCATTTTCAAATAAAAAAAAAAACATTCGCTGCTGTACATAGCCTATATGCTCGTATATGTGTAGCCTATGTTATGTGGTAAGTGAATTTATTTTTTCTTGGTTAAATTAAAGTTCTAGTGTTTATGACGAGAGTGACATAGGAAAATAAACAAAACGAGACTTAACAGCAAAGCGTACTTGTGGTTGATGCTAATGCTGCATTTGTTTATTCATTTCCAACTAGGAATCCGGATATCCGAGTTCCATGTCAGAAAGCAGGGATCGAGAAATCAACCCCAACCTCCCGACTAAGAAGAACTTGACATCACATCATCATGGCAGCTCGACCCACATTGTGAACAGTAAACAAACATTATTTTTAGACGAGTTTAGCTTTTAAAACACTTCAACTTTCGTTTTTCAGCATGAAACTACTACTATGGCATGTATTGTGTCCAATAAGCAGAGGTTTAAAATCAATAAAGATGTTTGAATTTTTTAAATTGATGTCGATGTGTTATCTATTTTATAATATGATATTATCAGCTATGATAACTAATTGTTAACATCCACATTGTTTCAACATTATTTCAATGCATTGATTCAACGTAAAATTGATGAGCACCTGGACCCTGGAGGGTTTCTGGTTCAGTGGAGATGGGATTTGGATTCGAGGCGAAAATGCGAATAGGCCTCCTGACGTGATTGTAGCTTCTGTGATGTAACTAGAATTATCACGTGACCATGTTCCAAATCTCGCCAAATCTTTGTAACCAGTTCAGTGCGCCTACTCAACACCGATGAGCTTTTTAAAAAATCATGCCTCTCTCTTTTCTGTACGGGTGGGAATCGAGAACCGGTTCCCGTTAGGAATCAGTTCCAACTTGTCAGATTCCTCGGAATCGTTCGCCTTCGAGCTTATCAATTCTCTTATCGATTCCAGCATGTATTCCCGACAGCTACGCATGTCGTTTTTTATTCAGTCAGTGCATGCTGGCAGGCAGAGTCTAAAAAGATAAAATGTAAACGTAATTTAAAATAAAACTAATTTAAGCTACTATCATTTAAAAATCAATAGAAAATGTGTTCACGTAAGCTCTCCATTTTGTTATCCGTATGAATTATTCAACAGATTTGCGAGTGTGTGGGACTTCCCTCTGGAGCCTATAAGGGTATAACCAACCATAAAACTACAGTGTTTTGATTGGCGGTAGACTAATCTGACAACGATTGCCTGCTTGGTCACGCACAGATGTATCCTAGATTTGGAAATCGAATAATTAACTGTAGCGAAGTGAGCTAGTACCGCTCGTGGAATAAGCACTTCACAGTCCAAGTTGAAGGAGACGTGGCATTTATTTGTTTCTCCAACACAACTACACACATGTACAATCAACACATGCGCTATGTCCCGTTCCTTCTCTCTCTTCCACTCCCTGAGGACTCCTTTTCAAGGATCTCAGGCTCACTGTCGAACAATCAAGGCAATTGGTTAATTGATAACAACAATCATATAATCAATCGTCACCAATTGCCCGATTGCCGACAGCTGTGCCGGCTCCCTAAACCACCCGCGTTCACTCTCTCTCTTGCTAGCTGCGCCTAAAACCACGCCCCCCTACCACATACCGCCACCGCCCGACTTAGGCCGGGAAGCCATCCGGCCAATGCTCAACTCCCCCCCCCCCCCCCCCTCCTCCTCCTCCACCGGACGGGAGAGAAAATCAGCCACCACCATCTGCGCTCCCGGCCTATGAATCACCTTGAAATTAAAAGGCTGTAAAGCCAGATACCACCGAGTGATTCGGGTGTTGGTATCCTTCATGCGGTGAAGCCATTGGAGGGGCGCATGGTCCGAGCAGAGGGTGAATGAGCGACCCAGCAGATAATAACGGAGGGACCCGACCGCCCATCTTATGGCCAGGCACTCCTTCTCGACCGTGCTGTACTTCGCTTCCCGCTGTGATAGCTTTCGGCTAATGTACAGCACTGGTCGGTCGACCCCCTCCACCTGCTGAGTCAAAACGGCCCCCAGCCCTCTGTTCGATGCGTCAGTCTGCAAATTAAAGGGGAGAGAGAAATTAGGGGTGAACAAGAGCGGTTTCCCACACAAAGCTTCCTTTACCCTCTCAAACGCCTGCCGACACAGCTCCGTCCACTGAACCGGATCTGAGGCACCTTTCTGAGTCAAGTCGGTCAGGGGACTGGTCAGGTCCGAGAAAGCCGGGATGAACCTTCTGTAGTACCCGGCCAGTCCCAAAAACCTCCTCACCTCTTTTTTAGTCTTAGGTCGTGGACAGGTCGCGATCGCCGCTGTTTTGTCCACCAGAGGTCGCACCTGTCCACTTCCCAAGTGGTACCCCAAATACCGTACCTCCGCTCTGCCAATCGCACACTTCTTTGGGTTAGCCGTGAGTCCCGCCTGTCTCAGGGACTCCAGCACCGCCCCCACATGCCGCACATGCTGAGCCCAGCTGTCACTGTGTATTATTATATCATCCAGATAGGCTGCAGCGAAAGCCACATGCGGACGCAGTACCCTGTCCATGAGACGTTGAAAAGTGGCAGGGGCTCCGAATAACCCAAACGGAAGTGTCCGGAATTGGTACAACCCGTCCGGAGCGGAGAAAGCCGTTTTTTCCTTGGACTCTGGAGACAAGGGAATCTGCCAGTAGCCCTTAGTCAAATCCAGTGTCGAAAAAAAACGAGCTGTGCCCATCATCATCATCATCATCATCGGTTTAAAGTCCGCTTTCCAGGCACCGCTGGGTTGGACTGGATTCTCGATATGGCTTTCTTCCACCGGGAACGGTCCATGGCCATCTCGTGGTCGATGCCGAGTGCTCTCATGTCAGCCAGCACGGTCATCTGCCAGGTCTTCTTAGGTCGGCCACTGGGTCTTGTCCCCTCTAAGTTAATCGACATCACTTTCTTCACCCAGTCGTTCTCTTCCTTCCTTACTACATGTCCGTACCATCGCAGTCTGCCTCTCCTCACCACATCCACTATGGCCTCCACTCCCATCCTCTGTCTCAGCTCTGCACTGGTCTTTCTCTCCCTCAGAGACACACCGCACATCCATCTAATCATCCTCATCTCCGCTCTGTTCAGTTTCTCTTCATGCTCCACCCTCAGGGCCCATGTCTCACTTCCGTACGTCATGCCACTTCTGATGCAGGCAGAGTACACTTGCCCTTTCATCTTCAGGGACGGGGCCTTGGAAGTTAAAAAGGGCATGAGTTCCCTGAACTTCTTCCATCCACTTCTCACCCTTGTGGTCACCGCTAGGTCCACCCCCCCATCAGCGTTAAGCATGTCTCTGAGGTAGCAGAAACTGTCCACCATCTCATACGTCTCCCCGTCTACTACAAGCCCCTCTTGCCCGGCTGCGTCTGCTTGTGGGACTTCTCCCCTGCACCGCTTGCACTGGAATGTTTCACTTGCCGCTTGCAGGCTGCCTTTTACTCCACTACATCTCCGATGGACCCATTTCTGACAGCCCTTGCACTGGATAGAGTTAGCTTGTACTCCCTTCCCACAGACTCCACATGGCCATGCTCCTGACTGCGGTATCACTCCCAGGCCAGCACCACCAACCATGACCTTTGACTTCTCCGTGTTCACCTTCATCCCTTTCACTTCCAAGCATGTTTTCCAGGCCGCTAGCTTCTTTGCTAGGTCTTCTCTGCTGTGGGCCATCAGTACCAGGTCATCCGCATAAAGCAATTCCCATGGTAGTCCACCCCTTGCTTCCCTCGATACCACGTCCATCACGATAGCGAACAGCAGTGGGCTGAGTACTGATCCCTGATGCACACCCACCCTCACTTCAAACCTATCACTGTTACCTACTCCTGTTCTGACTACTGTGCATGCTCTGCTGTAGAGAGTCATCACCGCCTTGACCAGTCCCTCCTCCACACCAGACTTCCTTAGGGCCCACCTCACCACTTCTCTTGGAACCCTGTCGAATGCTTTCTCCAGGTCAACAAAAGCATAGTACAACCTCTTCCTCTTCTCCTGATGTTTCTCTTGTATCTGTCGGGTGACAAAGATTGCATCCGTTGTACCTTTACCGGGCATGAAGCCAAACTGCATCTCATCCACCTCTGCCTGTGTCCTCACCCTCCTTTCCAATACCCTCTCTAGCAGTTTCATTCCATGCTCCAGCAGCTTTATTGCCCTGTATGACCCGCATGTGAGTGGATCACCCTTCCCCTTGAATAGTGGCACCAGGATGCTTTTTGTCCAGTCTTCTGGAATGTGCCCCTCAGTAATGACACTGTTGCACAGGTCAGTCATCCACTGCACACCGACATCTCCTGCCGCCTTTAGCATCTCCGCCACCACTCCAGATGGTCCAGCTCCCTTTCCATCCTTCATGGCTTTCAGGGCTTTCACCACTTCTATTTGCATGATCGGGCAGCATTCACCTTCCACCTCCTCACATGCCACCTCTCCATCCCAGTCGTTCTCCACATTCATCAACTTCTCCATGTACCTTCGCCATACTTCCTTCACCCCTCTGTTGTCTGTCACGATGTTGCCATCCTCGTCCTTCACACAGTTTGTACCGGTCACATCACGCCTCTCCTTCGCCATCTGCTTCGCTATCTTGAAGAAGCTCTTTTGCCCTCTCTCACTCTCCAACTCACTCGCAAATTCTTTCCTCTTGGTCTCTTGGGCCTCCCACACTGCTGCCCGTGACACCCTCTTTGCCTCTGCATACCGTGCTCGGTCTGCCTCGTCTCTAGATTTCTTCCATACTTTATGGCACCGCCTCTTCTCGTTCACTGCTCTTTCGACGCTGTCATTCCACCACCACGTCTCTCTTTGTCTCGCTTCACCCTGTGACCACCCACACACCTCCTCTGTTACTTCAAGCAGGGCCTTCTTCATTGCCTCCCACTTGCCACCCACATCACCAGACCCCATCGCTTCCTCCACTTCCTCAGCTCTTTCCTCAATCTTCTCCCTAAACTCCTTTTGACTCTCTGCCTTCTGTAGCTTCCACACCTTCAGCTTGGGCAAATGCTTTTTAGACCCCACCCTCTTGATTCGCAGAGTTAGGTCTCCGATGACTGGGCGGTGTTGAGACACGCACTCTTCTCCAGGGATTGCCTTGACATTCCTGACCAGGACGCGGTCCACCTTTCTGACCATGATGTAATCTATTGTGCTCTTACAGCCGCCTGAACTGTATGTTACAAGTTTGGCTTCATCCTTCTTGAAAAGCGTGTTGCACAACACCAGCTCCAATGCATCTCCAAACTCCAGAATCCTCTCTCCCTCCGCATTCCGTATGCCGTACCCCTGTCCACCATGTACTCCATCGAAGCCACCTGACTCCCTCCCCACATGTCCATTCAGGTCACCTCCAAGGATTATAGCCTCATCCTGGGGGATCCCTGACAACACCATGATGGCCTTGTCCCAGAACTCATCCTTCTCGTCCTGACATCTGCCAACTTGAGGGGCATAGATTGAAATTATATTTGTCAGGCGCTTCCCAATAATCATCTTCACAAAGAGGATCCGTTCATTTACCCTGCTAACACTTGATCTATCCACTTTTCAGCGATAAGTACTCCAACACCACCCATCCCTTCATTGCAGCCTTGCCAAAAGAACTTGTACCTTCTGCCGATCATGCCCAGCATCCTTGCACTTCCACCCTTCCATCTCGACTCCTGAACACAACAGACATCCACTCTTCTCCTGTATAGAGCCTCTACCACCTCCCCTGATCGGCGCGACATGCTACCGATGTTCCATGTAGCCACCCTAACACACACCTCCTGCTCCTCTCAGTTCCGCTTCAGACCTCCCCGCAGTCCATCGGGCCGATGGCCTTCATCTCTTGGACGTGATCCGCCTGCGGTTTGGCCTCCTTCTTCATCATTCTTTTTGTCGTAGGCTGATGAAAATGCCCACGGAGTACTTAAGGCTGTACCCCGCCTCTTCTGTGTTTGTCTAGCCATATCAAGAATATTTTGGAGCAAACATTTTTACAGCCGGATGCCCTTCCTGACGCCAACCCTAAACGGGTGATTTTCTGTAGGGGTTAACTCCCTTAGCCTTTCCTTCTCCCAAAAGTGCCCACAAGGCAGTGGGAGGGGGGGGGGGGTACTATTTGACCCATAGGTGGGGCAGTGGTTGGCGGATGCCAGGGCGTGTCCACACACCGGTGGGCCTGCACACCTCGCCTCTGGGGCCCACTGCTGCTCCGAGATCCCCTGCGGTTTAGCCTGGGACCGCAAGGTCCCAGTTACCGTGTGTGGCCACGAGGAGGCACTGCAGGAGTCTTGGTGGTGGAGAGGCTGTGTACCGGCAGGAGGAGGCTTACGCACTCGGCTCCTCTTTTCACCCCCACTAGGAGGGCTAGCCGGTGGCAGTAGCTAAAAGCAGAAGTAACAAGCAGGAGCAACATGCAACATGCAACGTGCAACATGCACTAACTACACGTACCTCTACAGTGCTACTGCACTGCACTGACGCGTCACACGCACCCTGTGCGCAAGCACGATCCAATAGGTCATCGACCCGTGGCATGGGATAGGCATCGAATCGTGACACTTCGTTTACTTTGCGATAGTCTACACAGAAGCGAACAGATCCATCCGGCTTACTCACCAGCACGATGGGGCTATTCCACACATTGTTAGACTCTTCTATTACGCCCAATTCCAACATTGTCTTTATTTCTGCCTGAACCACTTTCTTTTTTATGTTCAGGCAGTCGGTAGGGGCGCGATCGCACCGTCACCCCCGGGGTTGTCTCAATATGGTGATTTATCAGATTAGTGTGGCCTGGTAGAGGGGAAAACACATCAGCGAACTGCTTTTGCAACTTGGCAAGATCTGTTCTCTGATTCGGTAAGAGATGGCTATCAAAAAGGGGGGAGGTTTGATCGTTCGAATTTGGCACATCCGGTCCCAGCTCATCTCTCTCCTGATCTACCGACACCAAGGAGACCGGTATCACCTCTTTCCACACTTTTAATAGATTGAGGTGATAAATCTGTTTCGCCCCCTCTCTATCAGACCGCTCCACCTCATAATCGACTTCCCCCACTCATCGTGTGACCACGAAGGGTCCTTGCCACTTGACGAGTAATTTTGTGCTGGAAGTCGGTAGTAATACCAAGACTTTCTCTCCCGGTGAAAATTGCCGTAGTTTCGTTCCTCTATTGTAGTGCGCCTCGAGCAAATTCTCTCGTGATAATCTCCCCAGTGTATGGAGTTTTGCTCGCAGGTCCATAACGTATTGAATTTTGTTTTTACTGGGGCTTGGACCCTCCTCCCAGCTTTCTTTAAACAGGTCCAAAATACCCCGTGGTTTTCTACCGAACAGCAATTCAAAAGGAGAAAATCCCGTGGAGGCCTGGGGAACCTTTCGCACTGCAAACAATAGAGGAACTAACCACTTATCCCAATTTCGGCTGTCATCGTGTACAAACTTCCGAATCATGGATTTCAAAGTCCTATTAAAACGTTCCACGAGCCCATCCGTTTGTGGATGGTACACGCTAGTTTTAATTGACTGAAAACCAAAAGTTCATACAGTTCGCGTAGTGTGCGTGACATGAATGAAGTGCCTTGATCAGTCAGAATCTCTTTCGGGATTCCAACTCGGGAGATTATTTGAAACAATGCCTGCGCAACACTCTTAACCGAGATATTGCGCAATGGCACCGCTTCGGGATACCGGGTTGCATAATCCACCAGAACTAATACAAATCGGTATCCCTGAGTGCTCTTGACAAATGGCCCGATGAGGTCCATGCCCACTCTATCGAACGGGACCTCAATTAATGGTAGGGGCCGCAATGGGGCTTTTGGGATAGCTGGGGAATTTACCAGCTGACAATCTGGACAGGACGCACACCACCTACGTACGTCCACCCAGATGCCCGGCTAATAAAATCGGGCCATTATCCGGTTTAGTGTTTTTTCATACCCTAACTGACCAGCCATGGGATTGAAATGAGCCGCCTGGAAAATCATTTCCCGGCGGCTTTTCGGTACCAACAACTGGGTCGTCTCCTCACCTGTCTGAGTGTCACGACTCACTCGATACAACCTATCCTTAATAATTGCAAAATATGGGTGAGAGCGTGCAGCGTCAGGGCGCACCAGCTGACTGTCAACACATATCACCTGGTCGAAGGCAAAGCATAGGGTATCGTCTCGAGACTGAGCGAGTGGAAAATCCTCCATGGGTTGGAACACCGGCACCTGGGGAGTCTCCACTGGAGGCTCTCCCGGAGCCGCCCACCCCCCCGTCAGTGTCGGACGACCCCGCGTCACCACTTTCCACTGCACACACCTCACACTTCCCTACCGGTCGTGATCGTACCCCCATCAATTTTTCCGCTATTAGTTTAAACCCCGCCCAATCTGTCCCCAAAATCAGAGGGTGTGAGAGGTGGGAGCTAACCGCAGCCTCTAAGATATGCTTTTTCCCTTTTATCCGAATTTCCACTGGTACTATTGGGTATTTGTGTCGATCCCCATTCACGCACCTAATTACCACCCAACGTGCCGATCTCAAAGCCTCGGTTCGAACCAGGCTCTGGTGAATCATGGTCTGCATAGCCCCTGAATCCAACAGCGCCCGGTGTTCACTCCCTTGCACCCTTACTGGAATGCAGTACGCCCCGTCTGAATCGGGAGCGGAGGTGGGCGGTCCGACCACCCGGACCACCTGCCCCACCTCCATGAGCGGACAATTGCGGCGCAGGTGGCCCAGCCGTCCACACAGCCAACACTCCGGTCCAGGCGTTTGAGGCACTTCCTGTGGGCCAGACTGCACCGCCACTGAGCCTGAGGGGGGGAAAGAGGGCAGAGCGTTACGGGGGCTGACAGCAGGGAAGGAGGGGTTCTGGGGACGGTAAACAGAAAGGGGGGCGGAACGAGGGGCGAATTTCTTCCTGGGCGCCGGCTGCTGGGTGAAGGGGTGTTGCGCCAGGTGGTCCTCCGCCAGGGTGACGGCGGCATCCAGGTTAGTGGGTCTGTGGCAGTGGACCCAGCTCGCGGTCTCCGCCGGCAACCCCATGACGAACCTCTCCAGGACCACCTGCTCCACGACTCCATCAGCGGATCTTATTTCCGGCTGGAGCCAGCGCCTCGCCGTGTCCGCCAGCCGCTGGGCATAGGCGAACGGTCGGTCCTCTCCCGTCAGGTCCCACTCCCGGAATTGCTGTCGGTGCTCCTCCGGGGTACGACCCGTCCGGTCGAGGATTGCCTTCTTTAGGTTTTTAAACTCCGCCCTCGCGGCTGTCGGCAGGCTATGCGCCGCTCATTGTGCCTCGCCTGACAGTAGGGGTAGGAGCCGCACGGCCCACTCCTCCATCGGCCACCGGGAGGTTTCCGCCGCCAGCTCAAATGCCTCAAGGAAGGCCTGCACGTCATCCTCCGCCGTCATCTTCGGGATGTTGAATTTAGGGGAGGAGACGCTCTGCCTTCCCGTGGTATCCCCGCCCACTGTCAGCTGTAGCAGTGCCTGTGTTTGAAGGCTAGACTGCTCACGCAGGGCTTGCATCTGCTCCGTATGAGCAGCTGCCTGTCGCTCCTGCATGGCAGCTAGCCCCTCCAGCACTCTGCCCAATGTCGTCATCGACAACGCCTGCTCCCTTGGATCTGTCTCCATGCTCCAGTTTTCTTCCCTTCGCCTTTCGTTCGTACCTTTTCCCCGGTACGGGCCACCACTGTAGCGAAGTGAGCTAGTACCGCTCGTGGAATAAGCACTTCACAGTCCAAGTTGAAGGAGACGTGGCGTTTATTTGTTTCTCCAACACAACTACACACATGTACAATCAACACATGCGCTATGTCCCGTTCCTTCTTTCTCTTCCACTCCCTGAGGACTCTTTTTCAAGGATCTCAGGCTCACTGTCGAACAATCAAGGCAATTGGTTAATTGATAACAACAATCATATAATCAATTGTCACCAATTGCCCGATTGCCGACAGCTGTGCCGGCTCCCTAAACCACCCGCGTTCACTCTCTCTCTTGCTAGCTGCGCCTAAAACCACGCCCCCCTACCACATTAACCTAAATGATAATCATCAATCTTTGTCATCTTCAGCTAATAAGAGGAGCCAGCTTGCCTCCTAAAAAATGGTCAGGTAACATTAAAGATCTTGTCCTTCCATGTAAATGTATAGGCTAAATGAGATAGGGGGAGAATGGTGACAGTTGAAAATGTTCTGATAATTCAGAAACCAACGCAAACATTACGGTGCAGCTTTATGAAACACGCCGAGGAGCATAACTAAAGTTTAAAAAATGTAAGTTTGCTATCTTCGTTACAGAATTAAACTCCTAAATATCCCAATCACAGAGCAGCGGTTAAACAACAATATTTTAGCCATCTTTTTTGACATAACGTTAAACTGATATTTTATTCTCTCTTCTCGCATCCTTTTTCATTATTTTCCGGTGTCTTATTTTTTTTCATGCCTGATATTTTTAAGCACTCGTATTGATCAAGCCAATTACATTTATCATTTACAGAATTATACAATTCTGACTGTTTTATTGGATGCTCTGCCACTTGTGCAGGCATGAATATAGCAGATACATATTTCCCATGGTATGACTTAAGAAATATGAATGAAAAACAAATGCTTTATACTTTATAAATATTATGTCATTGATTCCATTTTAGATTACCACCCGATAGTAATAGTAATAGTTGGTCCTTTAATAGCCTGTATGGGAGCAAATAATATTTAAGGAATCGATAAAGAATCGGATCGATAAGCAGAATCGATAATGGCATCGGTATCAATAAAATCAAACAATTCCCATCCCTACTTTTCTGTGTAGCCTAAAAAGATTTTGGACCCAGGAAAAATGTAAAATGTGATTGCCTGCATCTACTGATTATCATATTGTGAACTTTTGGTACCTAGATTGCGCTGGGGCGACTGTTGACTTTCACAATGCTCCATACACCACCTCGGCATCGCGTCACCAAGTGCCAAGCGTCAAGGCCACACCCTTTAGTGGGGAACCAAGGCTCAAAGAATCACGCCTTCACGTTAGCTAGCAGCATCAGAATGTCGTCTCCAACTACATCTCAAATCAGATTGACAACCTAAAAATGTGGCTGCGGTTATATGAGATAAAAAATTTGAATAATAGATTCAAATGGAAACCCGACTGAGATGCGGTAGATTTGTGGGAAAAGGAAGCACAATTAAGACAGGAAAAGCAGGTAAAAGGGGCAGGTGGGAATAAATCCGCAGCCTGTTGTGCATTCCGGCAGCTCTTTGTATCCCGATGTAACACAGCTTGCAAGCATAAACACAATTTGGATTTGGACTGCCCTGCGTGTCCTCCTGGGAAGCAGTCAGACAAGTTAAACAAAAGCCTGGTGAAACTGTTAATGATTTTGTTGAGAGACTTACAGAAAAGTACGATGCACAAAGTGGACAACAACGACACTCTTACGCCGTATGAGACCCAGCTGACCCACTGATTCCTGGATGGCTTGGACAAACAGCTGGCAACCGCTACGAAAGCCTCTTGTGTGGGCTGGCAAACTCAGTGGCTGAAAGAGCCATACACTGCGAAGAGCAGGACCACGAAAAACAGTGAAAGGAGAAGAAGAAGAATGAAAAAGTAGGCTCACAACTGCAGCTGGCACAGCTCCAATCCTACCAAGAAGCCTAGGGTGGAGGCCGAGAACAGGGGAACCAACAGAGGCCCCAATCTACAGTGGATTTTGATGTTTGCTACAAATGCGGACAAAAGGGACACTGGCAGCCAAGCTGGATTACAAGGACAATGCAGGACTGCAGGGGAGACGCATGCACAGGCTGGTGAGTTTGTGGTTTTTCTATATCGAACGACCCCAAATTCTTTACCACTCTGGGCATTACAGGTCAATGGCAGAGCATTAGACTTTATTGTGGATGCGGGGGCTGCTCGGTCTGTAATAGCAGCTAAATCATGGGTCAAAGCTCCCTCCGTTCAGTGGAAAAACCATAATCAGTAAAGATGCGGGAGGGGGTGTAACAACAGAGAGGTTTACAACCCCTTTACTGATTTGGGATGCCCATGCGGGTTCTACTATCATTTTAAAACATGCGTTTTTATTCTCTCCTGTGTGCCCGGTAAACCTGCTCAGTAGAAATTTAATGTGCAAGTTAGGATTGGTTGTAGAATGTACAAATGACGGGTTAACAATTGACAAAATGAATCGTGCCGATAATTTTGAAATGTATTTCTATGCGTGGGATCTGGAAAGATGCCCGGGCATAGCGAAAGTTATGCAAATGCCTAGAAGTGAGTGGACAGGTAGTGGCGACAGAATGACAGAATTACAACTGCCTGTAACAGCACATTTCAGTCTGTACAATTGAGCTCAGCACAACAGAAATTATATTCCATTGTGGGAATCGCACCCCATGTGTCTCTGTGCAAAGCCTCAAATAAAAAATGGGAGGACACAGGAAATTATGTCTGAAAACCACGGACTGGGAAAAGACAGGGAAATTTTCAAAATATTCTCCCTCTCTGCGTGTTACTGCGCACCAGCTTCGAAACTCTGACATCTGTCTGTAGCACTCATGAGTTGCTAAGAGACGTGCGTGTCCTATTTGCAATTGTCAGACCTGAAATTCAGTGCAATTCTTAATTATGGGCAACGTCCTGATATGATGTGGGGCTCATAACTGGAATTACTCCACTTCCAAGTAACCCCTAAATCAGAGCACAGACCATGCAAACGTAAATATCCTCTACACCAGGGGTCACCAACCTTTTTGAAACTGAGAGCTACTTAAAGGGTACTGAGTAGTACAGAGGGCTACTTGTTTGATACAAACTTCCTAAATAAGAAAGTTGCACAGATCACCTTTTAATAATAATATATGTGAAGAGACTTAGATATTATTACTTTTATTAACCTGTTTAATACTTTATTAGACAACAACGCCCTTTTCTGGTGAAACTAAAGTTTTAAGGGATATTAACACATGATGATTGTGCCTTTCAAACCCAAACACCAAAATATTAATCACGTCAATGGGAATTATTCCTCACAATAATTATTAACAATGATTTCACATGGTAGGAAACACAGATGTATTTAAACACGCAA
Source organism: Ilyophis sp. 1 JC-2022 (assembly GCA_022702515.1). NCBI lineage: Eukaryota > Metazoa > Chordata > Actinopteri > Anguilliformes > Synaphobranchidae > Ilyophis > Ilyophis sp. 1 JC-2022. The sequence continues at coordinate 70,964,603 of CM040403.1, read as the reverse complement.
CAGTATTTATTTCTGTTAATCTGTTTCAACATTTGAAAGAGAGTTATCACATCTCTGATATTTTTGTAAATATTTTTCTTGACAGTTTTGTATGAATAAGCAAATTTGTAGCATTTTGTTCAAAATCACACGTTATATTTTTGTACAAATGATCACTTCTAACATTTTTTTAGTCACAGGCTTTTTCTGTCCGTAGTGCGCTACCGGGTGGGTAGTTAGCATGGAAGCTTTGGTGACACGTACTGAAGTGTCTCTCCACGTTGTGCCGCTTTGCCGTCGCCAAAGTCGCCCCGCAAATGAGACACACACATTTTTCTTTCACTGTCGTAAAAAAGAACTCTTCCTCCCAATCATTGTGAAAATAGTATGTTTTATTTCGCTTTTCTGCCATGTTTTCTTTATTTTGGGGGTAAAAACCACATCTAGCTCCCCAACATAGCTGCGCCCGCTTCCTTGTCTCAGCAATGGCTGTTTGTCTTGCGCACACATTATTCTTTGACTTCAGAAACAAACATTTTTGTTTTTAAAATTTTATATTATATATTGTCATTTTCAAATCTACATTAATGCAAGCGCTTTTGATTTAAAAAGAACAGAAACACAATTAAATACAATTTTTATTTAGACAGATCTCCATGGTGATTAGTGCTATTTTAAGAACATGCCTCGCGGGCGACTCACGTGGTCCCTGCGGGCTACCAGGTGCCCGCGGGCACCATGTTGGCTACCTCTGGGCTTGGGGGTATTTGCTGCTTACATTACTTCTGTGAAAGTGTGAACGTCTACATAAACAAATAAATTTAAATGTTGTAAAAATGTTTATTTGGTACAATGTTTTTGTGGAACAGTGTGTTTAGTCCTAGGGTTAAGAACGAGGGTTAGCCCACAGGCTTATTGTTGCGTCATTCGTAAATAGACGTTCTAATCTTGTGTTCTAATCACACCGGTGTGACCGTACGCTTCAGGGACCACTCTAGCGCTGTAACACCGGTGTGACCGTACGCGTCAAAGGGTTAATGCCTACTACATAGTTGTTGCTTGCCATGTCCTAAGAATTTCATTGTTCAGAATGACCTTGTGTTATACTGTGCACTTGATAAATAAAAACACTTTGACTTAGATCAGGATTGGGTAATACTAACTCTCTAACCATGTGTTCATGTTTACCTTACGTTCCTCGTGCATGTCATTTACTAATTTACTAACGCTAGGCCAGGATAGGTTTATTACTAACGAGTACTAATTATCTTGTTACCTTGTCAGCCCTCCACACCTGATTTCCCTTCACATGCTGCTCTCAAGCTAAGTGTCTGCACCTGTCCACACCTGCATATAAGATCAGTGTTCATGTCATGTCTTTGCAAAATTGTTGCCTGTTAGTTTTCTACTGTCACTTTTGAGCGTTATCCGTTGTCTGACTACCGTTATAGATCAAGCCTGTTTACTGACCATTGTTACTGCCAGCCTAGCGCATCTACTGCCTGTTTTTGACCACGAGTTTTGCCTGCCTTCTGTCTGTACCTCTGCCCCGCGGATAGGACTTCGGTCTGACTCCTGCAACGCCCCACGACCAACGAACTCTGCTTTACCCCTGAATTGTACTTCTGCTCCGCTGACAGCTACTCTGGTTACTGAACTTGTGCATGGATACCCGCTGTGGAGATATGGGATTGCCACTGGTTGCAGACCGGGACCGAACTCCATCCTCCAAGATGACAACGCTCGCCCCCACAGAGCGGGGTTTATCAGAGACTACCTCCAGAATTTGGGAGCAGAGAGAATGGAATGGCCTGCCAACAGTCCTGACCTCAACCCAATGGAACACTTGTGGGATCAGCTTGGGCATGCTGTTCGTGCTAGAGTGAGCAACACAACCACGTTGGCTGACTTGCGACAAATCCTGGTTGAGGAGTGGAATGCCATCCCACAGCAGTGTGTGACCACGCTGGTGACCAGCATGAGGAGGAGGTGCCAGGCTGTTGTGGCTGTGTATGGTTCTTCCACACGCTACTGAGGCTCCCGACTGTTTGTTAAATTAATAAATTGTAAAATTGCCAATAGGTCTTGTTTCTTCCTTGTTACTGATAGACTTCAATCATCCAATCCACCAAACAACACCAAACAAGAGTCACTAGCAACAGCAGAATAAGCTGTTTGGCATTGGCAGAGAAGATTTGGCAAATTTTTCATGGGCGCAACCCACATACTCAGCTGTGCTGCTCATCCCACAAATGCATGTTCCTTACAAATGGGGCACCATTTAAAATGGAAATAAACAGGCTTTCCAACGGTATAAAATTTATTGCCAAGAAGCATTGTTACAATAGAGAAATAATCTACCAAACACAAATTTCTGAACTTTTTGTTCAATGTTTATGTAATATTGTAGAGGAATAGTTACAAAAAAAATGTTATGTTCTAAAATTCAAGTGGCTAGAATTGATTGTACATGTGTACAGTATTCTAAGTTAGGGGCTTGTATAAAGTTACACAGACCTTGGACAACTTTACCAAAAGTTTGTTTGTCCATTGTAACAGGAGTTTGTTATGTTCTGAGTTTGTTTTGTCATTCTGTCATGTTTAGTATTGTGAGTTTCTGTAGCATACACTTTTCCCTGTTTTCCGCAGCCTTGCGTTCTGTGCTGTATCTCTCGCTTCCTCTCACGGAGTTTTACTTTCGTTTCTGTACACTTCGTTTGTATTACCCTGCACTACTAATTATTATATAGGACTTATTAATTACTAACTGGCTAAACACGGGGGTGGTTAACTAATCTACTAATGTCAGGGTTTAATAGAATTATTACTAACACAAACTAACAATTTAGTTCTCATCACGTTTCCACAGCTGTTTAGTGTTTCCTTACGTATCCAGTCATTGTCTTGTTAACTAATTTACTAACGACAGGGCTAGGATAGGATAACTACTTAACCAAGATGGCGCCATTGACGGTCGCCTCGGTGCGTTGGTGCGTGTTGTTTTGTCTTGTTTTGTTCGTAAATTCAGTGTTTTGTGATAATACCGTATGCTCATACAACAGAGAAGAGCTCATAACCATCAGGGCTACAATGCCTGCGGATTTATTTCCCACTTTCATCGCCACATCTGCGAAATTACTGGACATTCTAGTCAAAGGTGTGCTCACCTTTGTTCATGCAGCGAAACGCCGGAGGAGAGGAAGACGAGCCGGTGTGCTAGTGCGTCTCCGCCGACGCGGACATCGCACAGCGTTACCTGGAATATTTCTCTCTAACGTGCGTTCGCTGGGAAACAAACCGGATGAACTTCAGCTACTGTTGGGGAGAAACAGAGACTTCTCTTCATCCTCTGTTTTGTGTTTCACGGAGACGTGGCTGTGTGGAACAATACCGGACTCCGCGCTACAGTTGGCAGGCTTCCAACTTTTCAGAGCGGATCGCGACACAGAACTTTCCGGAAAAACAAAAGGCGGAGTTTTGTGTTTCTACACTAACAGTGGTTGGTGTAACGACGTGACAGTGATCCTACAACACTGTTCTCCTGATCTGGAATCTTTTTTTATTAATTGCAAACCCTTTTATTCGCCCCGTGAGTTCGTATCATTCATTCTGGTCGGTGTTTACATTCCACCGCGGGCCAACGTGCACGCTCGCCGACCAGATATTGAGTGTAGAGCGGACAAACCCGGATTCTTTAGTTATTGTCCTCGGTGATTTTAACAAAGGAAATCTCACCCACGAACTCCCCAAATACAGACAATTTATTAAATGCCCGACCAGAGAGGAGAACATTCTGGATCACTGTTACACCACAGTAAGCAGTGCCTACCACGCCGTCCCCCGCGCTGCACTGGGACACTCTGACCACGTCATGGTCCACCTGATTCCTGCATACAGGCAGAAATGAAAGCTGTCTAAACCTGTTGTGAGGACATCAAAGAAGTGGACCAGGGAAGCTGTAGAGGATCTTCAGGCGTGTTGACTGCACTGACTGGGATGTTTTCAGGACTGCTTCCAATAATCTGGACGAGCACACAGAGGCTGTGACTTCTTACATCAGCTTCTGTGAGGACAGCTGTGTACCATCATGCACCAGGGTGAGTTATAATAATGACAAACCCTGGTTCACAGCCAAACTCAGACAGTTAAGGTCAGAGAAGGAAGATGCATTTAGGAGTGGGGACAAAGTCATATTTAAAGAGGCAAAGTACAGGTTTGGCAAGGAGGTGCGAGCAGCTAAACGACTGTACTCAGAGAAACTCCAAGACCAGTTCTCAGCCAATGACTCTGCTTCTGTCTGGAAGGGGTTCAGACAGATCACAAACTACAAAGCAAAAACCCCCCACTCCATGAATAACTCACGCCTGGCCAACGACCTGAATGAGTTCTACTGTCGCTTTGAAAGACAATGGGACAGTCCTGACACCATCCCCCGTGACACCATCCCCCGTGACACCATCCACCAGCTTCAGCCCACCACCCCCACCTCAGCGACACCTCTGTCCTTACTGGAGAGAGATGTGAACAGGCTGTTCAAGAAGATTAACCCCCGCAAAGCAGCAGGGCCGGACTCTGTCTCCCCATCCACCCTGAAGCACTGTGCTGATCAGCTGGCTCCGGTGTTCACAGACATTTTTAACACCTCTCTGGAGACTTGCCATGTACCTGACTGCTTCAAGTCCTCCACTATCATCCCTGTCCCTAAAAAGCCAAAGATCACAGGACTTAATGACTACAGACCCGTTGCCCTGACCTCTGTGGTGATGAAGTCTTTTGAGCGCCTTGTGCCGTCCCAACTCAAATCCATCACAGGCCCTCTCCTGGACCCCCTGCAGTTCGCCTACAGAGCCAACAGATCTGTAGACGATGCAGTAAACTTGGCCCTCCACTTCATCCTCCAGCACCTGGACTCTGCAGGAACCTATGCCAGGATCCTGTTTGTGGACTTCAGCTCTGCCTTCAATACAATTATCCCATCTCTGCTACAGGACAAGCTCTTCCAGATGGGCGTGCCTGACTCCACCTGCAGGTGGATCACAGACTTCCTGTCTGACAGGAGGCAGCGCGTGAGGCTGGGGAAACACATTTCTGACTCCCGGACCATCAGCACCGGTTCCCCCCAAGGCTGCGTTATTTCCCCTGCGCTATACTCCCTGTACACCAACAACTGCACCTCCAGTCACCAGTCTGTCAAGCTCCTGAAGTTCGCGGATGACACCACCCTCATCGGACTCATCTCTGGTGGGGATGAGTCCGCCTACAGGAGGGAGATCGACCATCTGGCGGACTGGTGCAGTCAGAACAACCTGGAGCTAAATGCTGCAAAGACAGTGGAGATAGTGGTGGACTTCAGGAATAACCCAGCCCCACTCATCCCCATCTCCCTGATAGACTCCACAGTTGACATTGTGGAGTCCTGCCGCTTCCTGGGAACCTTCATCTCCCAGGACCTCAAGTGGGAGCTGAACATCAGCTCCACCACTGGAAAAGCCCAGCAGAGGTTGTTCTTCCTGCGGCAGCTGAAGAAGTTCAACCTGCCAAAGACGATGATGGTCCACTTCTACTCTGCCATCATCGAGACCATCCTCACCTTTTCCATCACCATCTGGTACGCTGCTGCCACTGCCAAGGACAAGGGCAGACTGCAGCGTATCATCCGCTCTGCGGAGAGGGTGATTGGCTGCAACCTGCCATCTCTCCAGGACCTGTATGCCTCCAGGACCCGGAGGCGTGCAGGCAAGATTGTGGCCGACCCCTCTCACCCCGGTCACAGTCTGTTTGTAACACTTCCCTCTGGCAGTAGGCTGCGGTCCATCAGGACCAAAACCTCTCGCCATAAAAACAGTTTCTTTCCTTCTGCAGTTAGCCTTATCAACAAGGCCCGGGACCCCCTCCGACACAGACATAGACTCTATCCCGCCTCATAGACACTTTACACTTTACCTACTTCCCACTGTACTTTTTGTTTATTTATATTTTTATCTTTACTTATATTTTTCATTTTTATCTTGCATATATAATATAATATTATATTGGTTGAAACTTGCACTACTACTTGCACTACTTGTTTTTGTGTTTTGTTTTGTTTTATGTTTTATGTTTGTTATTATATTATTTTATTTTATGTTTTATGTTGGTTTATGTACGCACCAATAAACCACAGTAAATTCCTTGTATGTAAATACTTGGCGAATAAAGGGATTCTGATTCTACTAACGATTTACTAATTGCCTTGTTATGTGTCTCAGCTCTCAAGCTGTTTTCCATTTCCTGCTATTCTCAAGCTAAGTGTTTGCACCTGTCTACACATGCATTTATACCTGCTGTCTTTGTTCCTCGTCGCGAGTTCTTACAAATTTATACGCGTGAGTCTGTTGCCTGTTTCCCCCCCCCCCCGGAGTGAGTTTATCTGTTGCCGAGTATTTCTTGTTTGAATTGTTTTCCAAGTCTGTGTTTCTGTTGTTTGTTTTGTTTTTTCTATCCGATTGCCATCCTGGTTTTGACCTAAGTCCATGTTCTCGCGACCCTGATTCCGGATTCTGTTTTTGTACCTCTGCCGTGCCTTCCCGTTTATGACCCCTGCCTGTTTTTTGACGTCCCTTTGGTTTTGGAACTGTACTTTTGCTGGTATTAAACTTCGGTTTTCTTTACTCCTGCCTGCTTTTGGGTCCCTGTCCACCGATCGTAACAGTACGAACTCGCCATCTGGGACCCAGCAGGCCTATCTACAACATGGAGATAGACCCCTTCGGCTCAGATTCCTATGAGGAATACCTCATGGGGATCTGGGGGCAAAACCCAGAGTTTGCCCGCCGTCATGCCGACCACCACCCATCACCCCGGACTCCTCAACCCAGCTCCCACTCCATTAGGCTCGGAGTTATCTCTCTCCATCAGGACAGCTCTGAGCCTAGCCACAACCCGAAACCATCAACTTTTGATGGTACCCGTCTTGCCTTTTGCCCGGGGGGCTATGGGCCCGGGAGGAAACGATGGGGTCCTGGTTCCCGGCTCCGTCGACGGGCTCGGCCACCCGTTGACGGAGGATCCATCGTCTTTCCGTCCCAGCCCAAGCCTCCGGTCCCGTCCCGTCCCACGCCTCCTGTTCCGCCCCCCCCCCCAGTTCTCCTGGCCCGTTCTGTCCCAGCTCACCTATCCAGTCCCGTCCCAGCTCTCCTGTTCCGTCCCGTCCCAGCTCTCCTGTCCCGTCCCGTCCCAGCTCTCCTGTCCCGTCCCGTCCCAGCTCTCCTGTCCCGTCCCGTCCCAGCTCTCCTGTCCCGTCCCGTCCCAGCTCTCCTGTCCCGTCCCGTCCCAGCTCTCCTGTCCCGTCCCGTCCCAGCTCTCCTGTCCCGTCCCGTCCCAGCTCTCCTGTCCCGTCCCGTCCCAGCTCTCCTGTCCCGTCCCAGCTCTCCTGTCTCGTCCCGTCCCAGCTCTCCTGTCCCGTCCCGTCCCAGCTCTCCTGTCCCGTCCCGTCCCAGCTCTCCTGTCCCGTCCCGTCCCAGCTCTCCTGTCCCGCCCCGTCCCAGCTCTCCTGTCCCGCCCCGTCCCGTGCCTCCTGTCCCGCCCCGGTCCGTGCCTACTGTCCCGCCCCGGTCCGTGCCTCCTGTCCCTCCCCGGTCCGTGCCTACTGTCCCGCCCCGGTCCGTGCCTACTGTCCCTCCCCGGTCCGTGCCTCCTGTCCCGCCCCGGTCCGTGCCTACTGTCCCGCCCCGGTCCGTGCCTCCTGTCCCTCCCCGGTCCGTGCCTACTGTCCCGCCCCGGTCCGTGCCTACTGTCCCGCCCCGGTCCGTGCCTCCTGTCCCTCCCTGGTCCGTGTCTCTGGGCCCTTCCGGTCCCGGGCCTCCTGGCCCGCCCTGTTCCACGTCACCAGTCCGGTCCTGTTCCACGCCACCCGTCCCGTCCCGTTCCCTGCCTCCTCTAAAATTATGGAGTCCGCCTCCTGAGCGGCCGAGCCCGCTAGCCTCCTGTCCTGAGCGGCCGAGCCCACTAGCCTCCTGTCCTGAGCGGCCGAGCCCGCTAGCCTCCTGTCCTGAGCGGCCGAGCCCGCTAGCCTCCTGTCCTGAGCGGCCGAGCCCGCTAGCCTCCTGTCCTGAGCGGCCGAGCCCGCTAGCCTCCTGTCCTGAGCGGCCGAGCCCGCTAGCCTCCTGTCCTGAGCGGCAGTCATTGTCTTGTTAACTAATTTACTAACGACAGGGCTAGGATAGGATAACTACTAACGATTTACTAATTGCCTTGTTACGTGTCTCAGCTCTCAAGCTGTTTTCCATTTCCTGCTATTCTCAAGCTAAGTGTTTGCACCTGTCTACACATGCATTTATACCTGCTGTCTTTGTTCCTCGTCGTAGATTTGAAAATGACAATATATAATATAAAATTTTAAAAACAAAAATGTTTGTTTCTGAAGTCAAAGAATAATGTGTGCGCAAGACAAACAGCCATTGCTGAGACAAGGAAGCGGGCGCAGCTACGTTGGGGAGCAAGATGTGGTTTTTACCCCCAAAATAAAGACAGTGAAAGAAAAATGTGTGTGTCTCATTTGCGGGGCGACTTTGGCGACGGCAAAGCGGCACAACGTGGAGAGACACTTCAGTACGTGTCACCAAAGCTTCCATGCTAACTACCCACCCGGTAGCGCACTACGGACAGAAAAAGCCTGTGACTAAAAAAATGTTAGAAGTGATCATTTGTACAAAAATATAACGTGTGATTTTGAACAAAATGCTACAAATTTGCTTATTCATACAAAACTGTTAAGAAAAATATTTACAAAAATATCAGAGATGTGATAACTCTCTTTCAAATGTTGAAACAGATTAACAGAAATAAATACTGTTGCGTGTTTAAATACATCTGTGTTTCCTACCATGTGAAATCATTGTTAATAATTATTGTGAGGAATAATTCCCATTGACATGATTAATATTTTGGTGTTTGGGTTTGAAAGGCACAATCATCATGTGTTAATATCCCTTAAAACTTTAGTTTCACCAGAAAAGGGCGTTGTTGTCTAATAAAGTATTAAACAGGTTAATAAAAGTAATAATATCTAAGTCTCTTCACATATATTATTATTAAAAGGTGATCTGTGCAACTTTCTTATTTAGGAAGTTTGTATCAAACAAATAGCCCTCTGTACTACTCAGTACCCTTTAAGTAGCTCTCAGTTTCAAAAAGGTTGGTGACCCCTGCCCTAGCCTATAATGTTGATTTGGCTACAGTTTGCTAACGTCAGTGCTAACCAAGCTGTCAAAATGAGCTAACTATGGGCTGACAGAAAATATAATAAACACAATCTTATAGCGATTACATGTTACAATGTTTTACATCACGGGTAAACTCATCTGTGATCAAAATAATTGACGAAATACTCGAAAAACGCATTTTCGAAAATAATCTGGCATTGGTTTGCAGTGCTGCCATCTTGTTCTTCCGCATTCAACCAAAGATGATACATGATGAAGAGATGCTCCACTTGCTCCCAACTGTAACCATATCAATTCTCAACCAAGTTAACCTAGAAGTGAGTTATCTTGTCACGTTATCATCTTTGGTTGGACCAGAGATGACGTTGTATGGCTGCGCCCGTGTTATTAGCTTTATCAGAGATAAATAGCATCTCATAGCATATGGTGAGCAGTAACGTACAACCTTCAAAAATGTACTTTACCAACATCATGGGTGTCCATTGCAATGGTTGCTAGAATCGGAATACACCATTTGTAACTATTTGAAAACATGCAAAAAATATTTAAAATAAAAACATTTTCACCGCACAAACAATTAGCTGTGAGATATTTTTATTGATGCAAATGAAAGTCAGATGATGACTGTCCCTCGTCGCCTCACACATACTGAGAGTCATCTAGTGTTGTTATATATATAGTGTAGGCTATGTATATGTATGTATGTGTGTGTGCTAATATTAGCTAACTCTCAACTGTGCGAAGGCTAGTGCTGTGACGTAACAGTCGAATTCTAGAACAGCTGTTGCACACAGAAAAAAAACTCACGCTTTGGGGCCGTTGAAAATATTTTGGAACTTACGTGCGAAAAGGTTAAAAAAATAATAATAATAATAAAAAATATATATATATATATAAAATTCTTAAAAAGAGTCAAATAAGGGCAAGAATAACATAAATATAAATATAAATATAAATATACATAGCAGTAAAACACCAGATATGGACAGTAGGAGTATTAAATATAAAGTGTGGAGGTGCCGATAGACATGTACAATAAATTAAATTAAGGTGATGTACATTGAATGTACATAAGAAGTGCCTAGAGCATACAATGAGGTGAGATGAATGAGATTAATGTTGCTGGTTGAGAAGCCTGATGGCCTGGGGGAAAAAACTGTTTGTGAGTCTGGTAGTCCGTGCCCGAATGCTCCGCTAACGTCTACCAGACGGCAGCAGCGAGAACAGTCCATAGCCTGGGTGGCTGTAGTCTTTTATGATTTTCTGTGCTTTCTTAAGGCATCGTGTGTGGTAGATGCCTTGCACAGAGGGGAGGTGGCAGCCAATGATGCGCTCCGCTGTCTTCACCACCCTCTGGAGGGCCTTGCGATCAGCAGCGGAGCAGCTGCCATACCAGGTAGTAATGCAGCCAGTGAGAATGCTCTCAATGGTGCACCTGTAGAAGTTGGTGAGAGTTTTGGCAGACATGCCAAACTTCTTGAGTCTCCTCAGGAAGTATAGGTGCTTTTGGGCAGTTTTTACTGCCGCGACCGATTGCCTGGACCAGGAGAGATCATCACTGATGAACACACCGAGAAACTTGAAGCAGGAGACTCTCTCCACTTCAGCTCCATCGATGTGAATGGGGACGTGATAAGCGGTCTCATCGTTGTTGGAGATGAGACCCAGGATGGTGGTGTCGTCTGCAAACTTAAGGATGGCGTTGGAGCTGCGCGTGGCCACACAGTCGTGTGTGAACAGGGCGTACAGGAGGGGACTGAGTACGCAGCCCTGAGGGGCTCCAGTGCTCAGGGTCAGTGCAGAGGAGAAGCGGTTACCCATTCTCACCACCTGGGGTCTGCCCGTCAGGAAGTCCAGGATCCAGTTGCAAAGGGAGGTGTTAAGACCCAGGATCCTGAGCTTGGGAATGAGCTTAGCGGGCACAATTGTGTTGAATGCTGAGCTGTAGTCTATAAACAGCATCCTCAAGTATGTGTTACCCTTATCCAGGTGGGAGAGGGCGGTGTGCACTGTCAGGGTGATGGCGTCGTCCGTAGATCTGTTGGGACGGTATGCGAATTGAAGGGGGTCCAAGGTGTCAGGAAGGGAGGAGCAAATGTGGGTTCTGACTAACCGCTCAAAGCACTTCATGATGATGGAGGTCAGTGCTACAGGGCGGTAGTCATTCAGGCAGGTGATGGAAGGTTTTTTTGGTACGGGGACAATGGTTGTCTGTTTGAAGCAGGTGGGGACTGCAGACTGTTTCAGGGAGAGGTTGAATATAGAGGTGAATACCTCCGCTAGCTGGTCAGTGCACGCTCTGAGGACACGGCCTGGAATGCCATCTGGCCCTGGTGACTTCTGAGGGTTTACTCTTTTAAAAGCTCTCCTCACGTCAGCCATAGATATGTACAGAGTGCAGTCATCCTGGTCCTCAGCTAGTTTTACAATAGGGATGGTGTTGCTCACCTCAAACCGTGCGTAAAAGGTGTTGAGCTCGTCGGGAAGAGAGGCGGCGGGCTGGGCATCACTGCTATTTCTCTCTTTGTAGTCTGTGATGGAGCGCAGTCAACACCACATGCGTCTGGGGTTGGAACTGTGGTAGTTGGACTCCAACTTGTCCCTGTAGGCTCTTTTTGCATCTCTGATGGTTTTCCGTAGGTCATATCTGGACTTCCTCAAGGCCTCCAGGTCCCCAGATCTATAGGCAGAAGACCGTGCTCTGAGCTTAGCACGGACATCACCATTAACCCAGGGCTTTTGGCTGGGGAAAGTCCTAACATTGACTCTCGGGACAACGTCATCTATGCACTTGGAGATGTAGGCTGAGACAGAGTCTGTGTATTCATCAATGTCCCATCAGCTGCAACACAGAACATCTGCCAGTCTGTGGTTTCAAAACAGTCCTGCAGAGTGGCAATGGATTCCTCACTCCAGCGTTGAACTGCTCGAAAAAACGGTTTTTCCTGTTTTAGACGTTGTCTGTAGGTTGGGAGGAGAAGAATGGAGGTGTGATCCGCCTTATCAAAGGCAGGGCGGGGGAGGGGTTTATAGCTGTCCCGTAGTTGAGAATAACAATGGTCAAGAGTCTGATCACCACGGGTAGGAAAGTTAATATGCTGGTGATATTTAGGCAATACTTTCCTCATATTAGCCCTGTTGACGTCGCCAACAACAATCGAAGCTGCCTCAGGGTGAGCGTTCTCTAGTCCATTAATTACTCCGTAAAGGTCCTCTAGTGCGCACGTTTTATCCGCCTGCGGGGAATGTAAACTACTGTGATTATAGCGGAGCTGAATTCCTGAGGGAGGTAGAAGGGACGGACTTTTATAGTTAAGAGCTCCAGGTCTGGTGAGCAGTGTTTTGTAAGTACTGTTACATCCGAACCCCAGCAAGAGTTAACCATAATGCAGACCCCACCGCCTCTTCGTTTGCCTGACTCCGTAGTTCTGTCCTGCCGGTAGATGGAAAATCCAGCCGGGGTAGCGGCCGAGTCAGGTACCGTCGGGTCTAGCCGGGTCTCAGTAAATGCCAGCACGCAGCAGTTCGCAATGTCCCGCTGGAAGTTAATCTGTGCGTGTAGTTCGTCCATTTTATTGTCCAGGGATTTTACATTTGCCAGTAAAATGCTCGGTAACGGCGGTTTGCAGTATCTCGTCCGTGATCTGCATAGGATACCGGCACATTTGCCTCTTCTCTTTCTCCTCCGTCGGCGTATTGGTAAACACAACGGCGGCAGGACAAAGGAATCACAGCACGTACTCCGGTAAGTTGAGAAAAAGTCAGTGTCCAGTGACGAACAAACTTCCAAATGTGCTTGTCGATCAGTGTATGAGCTATGAGCGACAGTGTAGTACGTACAAAAATAAAAACAATACAAATAATAATAAGCAAAAAGCTACTAGTTGAATGCGGGGCCATTGTCAGTGCGACCTTCCACCGGCGCACCATACATACCGGTATCTAATGTTAGTAGATTCGTAAATAGACACAGCATGAACACAAGGCTGCTGAAAAACACGGAAAAATGTATGTACAATAAACAGCATCGTAATATAAACAGAACACAAGCATGACATGAACAGACAATAAACTGTGACAAACTTAACATGAAACGTGGCATAAACATGACAGAAACATAACATCTTGTCTCTTATCCCTTTCAGAATAACTGGGTCCCCAGGAGATATGAACAGGGGCCAAAAATCATCAGCCAGGTCCACAAGGAGGCTGAACTGGAGATCCGGATGGGAAACATGCAGCTCTTTTCCAAGATGGACCAGAGCACCATCTCCACTGAGCTGGCCCAGGCAGAGCAGGTCCAGAGCACCATCTCCACTGAGGTCACCCAGGTGGAGCAGGACCAGAGCATCCTCTCCACTGAGCTCGCCCAAGCAGAGCAGGACCAGAGCATAATCTCCACTGAGCTCGCCCAGGCAGAGCAGGACCAGAGCATTGAGCTCACCCAGGCAGAGCAGGACCAGAGCACCATCTCCACTGAGCTGGCCCAGACGGAGCAGGACCAGAGCACCATCTCCACTGCAGGACCAGAGCACCATCTCCACTGAGCTGGCCCAGGCAGTGTAGGGGTTCTCTATGCCAGAGACACGGAGGAAATATTGGAGGTCCAGGTGCGACAGATAAGGACTCTTAACCTCTTTGTGCAGAAGCAAAATTGGGCCAATTTTCGCCTGTTTTGCACTGTTCTGTTTAAGCCTTTATAACTACAGTTGTGCTCACCACACACACTTGTTTAATGGCTTAAATTGGAGAAGACCCCTGTACCTTTGTGTGTCTTAGATTAAAATAATAAAATTTCATAATCTTCATATAGATTATGGGCTGTAAATGCACAAACTCTTTGCAAAAAAACAAAAAACGAGGTTGTCATTCTTAGTTTACAGTACACTTCTGAAAGGAAAAGATGTAAAACAGGTCATATTTTACTGTCCTGGTGCACACACCACTTGTCAACATGTGTACAGAATTTTAGGGGGATATGTCAATCTGCTCAGGTTCCATAAGCTAATTTGTAAACAGTGTATCCTGGTGTCCCTTAGGGTGTCCAAATCTATCCAAATGGATAAAATGTGCATCACAGTAAATCAAGAGATAATCAGCTTTTTTCAACAGATAAAGTATTCTGACTCATAAAACACATGTTTGTATCAATTAAATGAGGAAATTTTCATTTTTTTCCAAATAATTTGGGTTTTGATATATAGGGGTCCAAAAACCTCTCCGAAAATGAATACAATGCTTTTTTGTCCATATGAAGCATTTTATTATGTTCTTTGAGGTAGTAGGATCATTACAATCACTTCACATTCACAGGGTGATACATTTATTAGCTCCAGCTCAGTTTATGGTTCCAAAAATGTATTTTTCCACCAGAGCCCCGTTAGCCAGCACAATTTCGAATAGAAAATGTATGTTGCAGCATTGACTGGAGAGGATATGATGTGCTGTTACCACCTCCTACGACGTGGACGAGGGGTTGGATTTTAGGAGGCAAAAAAGCAAGAACTTGAATGCTGAACGAACCACAGCAAAATGTGAACCAGTAAAAACATTACAAAAAATAGAATTATTTACAATGGTTGTCCGCCAGATGAAATGACTGACACTGGGCTGAATAATCAGTCCTTCACAGTGCCTGCCTGCTCCTGAGGTCATGCCATTCAGTGAAGCAGAGGCGGTCCGCAATTATGCAGAGAGGAACATCACAAGACCTGCACTTGAAGATGGTCTTGTTTTTCCTCTTCAGGCTGAGGCAGTGGACACAGTACTTCCTCCCTTTTGTGGCCTTTTCCCGAGGATCTGTGTTGCTCACATCTGTGACTGCGACAGGAAAGCAGCCCTCTGACCTCTGCTCCATTGCTGCCTCCTGTGGTTGTGCAGCTGCCATCTCCACCTCACCCTCAGTGCTCTCTTTCCCACAGTCAGCTAGCTGTAAAGAGAGAGTCTCTCTGAAGAGCTTCTGGGTAATTGGCTTGTGGTGTTTCTCCAGAGCCATCTCCTTGTGAAGGATGTAGCTGTTCACAACAGCGATATCCACAAAGTGGAGAAACAGCTTTTTATACCAGTGCCTGGTCTTCTGAGTTACACTGAAGTACTTGATGAGGGCATCTGACAGGTCAACGCCCCCCATGTACTTGTTGTACTCCAGCACTGGCTCAGGAATGGTGACCGCACGTCTGGCCCAGGTGCCATCAGGGTTCCTTGCCCGCCGCTGCACTGACTTCCCACTGTAGGCTTTGTGAATGGAAGAACACATCGAGACCTCTCGCGTGTCCTTCCACTTCACATACAGAAGGGGGCCATCTCTGATCCACCGCATGTCCCCTCGAACAGCCTTTTTTGGGAGGCTATTTACTTTGGTCTTAGGAAAACCAATCCTGTTTTCCCTGATGGTACCGCAAGCTCCATAGTGGATACGGTGGAGATGCCGAAAGAGAGCCGTGCTCGTATAAAAATTGTCCACAAAGACATGGTAGCCTGTCCCAAGGTATGGCACCCGGAGCAGGTTCACAACAGCGTCAAAGCTCAAACCGTTCCCACTTGGAGTGAGCGCTTTCCCCTGGTACACACTAAAGTCACATGTGTAGCCCGTCTTGCTGTCAGCCAGGACAAACAACTTGAAGCCCCACTTTGTTGGCTTGTCCTTCAAGTACTGCTTCATCCCATGCCAAGCTTTTGAGGCTACCATGCGCTCATCAATGGCCAGGTTCTGATGAGGGTGGTAGTAAGCCCTGCATGCAGTCAGGATCTGGTCATGCAAAGGCTTCAGGCGAAACAGGCCATCATAACCTGCTTGGCCTTTCAGCTGGTCATTGATGGCATCTGCTGTTGTGTCGCTCATGTGGAGGAATGCACCAATGGCCTCATACCTGTAGCCCGGCATCACACTGCAGGGAAAGGGGTGCTTGTGAAGCCGGTCCTTCCTCCATAGGTCACGGGCAGCAGATGTCTTGACAAGACCCAGGTACAGGACGATGGACAGATATTTTTGCATGTCCTCAGCATCCACATCAGACCATGGCGTATGCAGTCCCTGAGCATGTTTGCGGGCTGCGTTGCCATTTGTGTTGTCACAGAGGAGCTTGAGGACATCTGCGCTGAAGAACAGCCGAAAGAGATCCAGGGGGCTGTAGGCCTGATGAAGGTCCAGCTGCACTCCTGGGGTCCTCCGGGGGCAGAAGGGGAACTGATGAGGCTCTTCATCCTCATCCGCCATGTCGTGCCATCCGTCCTCAGACTCGGGCTCTGGCTCGATTGCTCTTTTTTCGGAGCTCCTCGCGCTGAACGAGAGCAGGGCCTCCTTGACCTTGTGACCAGAGTCCTGCGGGGATGAGCAGCAGGAGCAGGAGCAGGTGCAGGTGCAGCAGCAGGAGCAGGTGCAGGTGCAGCAGCAGCAGGTGCAGGAGCAGGTGCAGCAGCAGGAGCAGGTGCAGGAGCAGGTGCAGGTGCAGGTGCAGGAGCAGGAGCAGGAGCAGAGGGTCCAGGACTGTCCAGAACAGAAGCATCTTCTATCCTGAATTATTTAAAAGAAAGCAAAATTTAAAAAGTGCACAATAAGAGCCACATAGTGTACTATGTTGTGAATCAAAAATGAAAATGCTAGGCTTTTCCAAAAACATTTAATAAATGCTACATTTGACATGGAGACTGCGATTCAGATTTACCCTAAATTAAGTTAGTTTACTTGATGAATGAATGCATTTCACAGTGAACTGGGTACATCAGCTCTACTACAATTCGATTCCAAATATTATAAATTTGGATACACAGTTCAACAAGAACACATACCATGAGGTCCTAAATAAGTATTAGTCCAGGTGGAGTCTGAAAAGGCGTGTTTTCAGGCCACGACGGAAAGCAGGCAGGGTTGGCATGGAACGTAGGGGAATGGGAAGTTCGTTCCACCACTGGGGAGCTAGGGTGGAAAAGCTCCGCAGTCGGGACGAGCGGGTGCCATTGACACGGAGGGGGGGAAGTGCAAGTCGCCCTGCAGTAGATCAGCAAAGTGGTCGAGCAGGAACATAGTTCTGGATCAAGTCCTGCAGGTAGACAGGGCCTGTCCTATTGGCTGCAGTGTAGGCCAGGGTCAGAACTTTGAACCTGATCCTGGCTGCAACAGGCAGCCAGTGGAGTGACCTCAACAGGGGGGTGACGTGAAAATTTCGGGAGGTTGAACACAAGCCGGGCAGCTGCGTTCTGGATGAGTTGATATAAGATCAGTGTTCAAGTCATGTCTTTGCGAAATTGTTGCCTGTTAGTTTACCTACTGTCACTTTTGAGCGTTTATCCATTGTCTGACTACTGTTATAGATCCAAGCCTGTTTACTATCGTTACTGCCAGCCTATCGTTTCTACTGCCTGTTTTTGACCACAAGTTTTGCCTGCTGTCTGTTTTGTACCTCTGCCCCACGGATAGGACTCGATTTCGAGACTGCCTTCTCCCCCGGTACTGTATTTTTGGTTGTTGGCTGGATTTATTGGTTTTTGGACATTGCTTGTGTGACTACGATTTTTGGATTTCCCCATAATAAAGCACTTGCGGGCATTTATTATTACGAGTCGTGCATTACGGGTCCAACCCGCACACACCTGTCTCAGAAAGAGCGCACTATACTTTTTCTAAATTGTACTGCTAACAAGTCCCACGTTGAGAAGCAAAGCGGTGGATAGCAGTACAACTTCTTATACCTTTACCGGCTAGAATGTTACGTGAAACAACATGGAAGCGACGAGAAAAGGAGGAAGCGGGGTATAAGTAGTGAGAGGAAATGCAGGTGAACTCACTAATCACCGAGGCGAAAGCAAAACCCGTAGCGGAACACAAAAAAATCAGAAGGATTTACAGGTAGATAAAAAAACTGAATACTAAGCGCATAGATAAGGGAAGGATGGTGCGATCCATGACAGGCAGAGCAGGCCCAGAGCATTGAGCTCACCCAGGCGGAGCAGGACCAGAGCACCATCTCCACTGAGCTGGCCCAGGCAGA
Source organism: Ilyophis sp. 1 JC-2022 (assembly GCA_022702515.1). Taxonomy (NCBI): domain Eukaryota; kingdom Metazoa; phylum Chordata; class Actinopteri; order Anguilliformes; family Synaphobranchidae; genus Ilyophis; species Ilyophis sp. 1 JC-2022. Next base: position 70,946,434 of record CM040403.1, on the reverse strand, counting down.
ACAAGACCAGAGCAGCATCTCCATTGAGCTGGCCCAGGCGGAGCAAAACCAGAGCACCATCTCCATATAGCTGACCCAGGCAGAGCAGGCACAGAGCAGCATCTCTACTGAGCTGGCCCAGGCGGAGCAGGCCCAGAGCAGCATCTCTACTGAGCTGGCCCAGGCGGAGCAAAACCAGAGCACCATCTCCACTGAGCTGGCCCAGGCAGAGCAGGCCCAGAGCAGCATCTCTACTGAGCTGGCCCAGGCAGAGCAGGACCAGAGCACCATCTCCACTGAGCTGGCCCAGGCAGAGCAGGCCCAGAGCAGCATCTCTACTGAGCTGGCCCAGGCGGAGCAGGCCCAGAGCAGCATCTCTACTGAGCTCGCCCAGGCAGAGCAGGACCAGATCCCCATGGTAAGAACAGAACCTAATTTTTTTACTTTTATATAAAAGCCCCAGAAAGTCCAATGATTTTTAAGGTCCTAATTCAAACATTGATTTTTAAATTCTAACTTCTCTGCTTATATATAATGTTAACGTATCACCAGATGTGATCAGCTTCTTGTTCAATAACATGAATACTCATGGGGGAACTGGAGAAAGGTTAACAGGGATTTAGACCCCTGTCCCAGGAGATATAAAATATATATTTTGAGAATGGGTCCACCCAGCCCAGAGATGTTTGTTCATGGAATCTCATAGCAGGTCCAGAGCACAGAAACACATAAAATCATCTGCAGTGTTTCATTCAGCAATGATGTGAAACTTCACGTGGTACAAAATGCCTGGAGGCCTACCATTAGGCAAGCTAAGGTGGAGCAGGACCCAGAGATGACTGTGACCCAGGAGCTGTTCGGCTGAATGCGCAGCATCCTCAATAAGCTGACGTGGGGAAAGTTTGAGCAGCTGGTCAAACAGGTGGTCGAGCTCCAGATCAACATGACAGAACGCCTCCAGGGCGTTATGGATATAATCTTTGAGAAAGCTATCTGCGAGCCAAAATTTGCTAGCACCTATGCTAGGATGTGCCACTGCCTTAAGGAGGTGAGTGTGTTAAGTCTTGTGTCTGTCGTGTCTTACCAGTATGATACGTCTAGGCCATTGCTGCTGATATATTCTTAATGGGGAAGTAAGAAGCTCCATGCTCCGTCTGTTTGTACGAACTTACTAACTGCCCTACCTGTGAGTATCATTATTAGAATCCTGGATCTAATCCTGAATCCTGGAGTCTTTTATCCCTCGGCTCTGTGCCCCTATCAACGACTGCCCAGAAGTGACCCTCCATTTCCAGCTGGCAATTCACAATCGCTGCTGGACACAATTCAATGAGCGCCCAGAAGAGGTGATTGAGGCCAATGTCACTGCCCAACGCCAACGCTTGGTTGGGAATATGACGTTCATGCAGGAATTCTTCATGCAGTTGTTGACAGCCAGAAGGAGGCGGCACTGGAGTGCCTGCTATTCACCATCGGCAGTAAGCTGGACTGCGACAAAGCCAAGGTACTGCAGAGAATAGCCGTATCTCTCTCAGAAATCACAAGCACATGCAGTGCCATATAGACAAGTGCTCAATGCAAATGGAGCAGATATTGAAGGCAGGGAAGACCTCATCCAGAATCCATTTCATGGTCAAAGATATAATGGATCTGAGACAGGTACTCACACTAACTCCCCCTTATTGAGCCCCTCCTCTAATCATCTCAGCTGCACCCCTCTTCTGTTTAGCCCCACCCCTTTGTATTTGGCTACTTGCCTTCTTCCCCCTGTCATCCATGAAGTTGACTGATTGCTTATACGGTTAAGCTACTAAATGCCTAATAACACTGCTACTGTCATACCTCTCGATCGCCTTTCCATTTTCAACTCCTTGGCAACATTTTATGGATCTGCCTGTAGAAGATTAAATAGCAGATGTCTCATTTGCTCACCCCCTCCCAGAATAATTGGGCCCCCAGGAGCAGTGACCAAGGGCCCAAAACCATCAACCAGGTCCACAAACAGGCAGAGCTGGAGACCAAACTGGAGAGGTCCAAGGTAGAGCAGCAGCTCCAATCCAAGGGCAACTGGGACCACCGGCACTGGAACCGTGGGGAACAGCAAGGCCACGGTCAAGAACAGCATTGGAACCGTGGGGAACAGAAAGGCCATGGTCAAGACCAGCATTGGAATCGTGGGGTAGAGCAAGGCCATGGTAGACAACAGCAGTGGAACCGTGGAGAACAGCAAGGCCACATTAGACAACAGCGTTGGAACCGTGGGGAACAGCAAGGCCGCGGTAAAGAACAGTGGAACCGTGGAGAACAGCAAGGCTGCGGTAAACAACAGCAGGGGAACCGTGTGGAACATCAGGACCGCGGAAGAGAGGAACCCTGCTTGGAGCCACGGTACCCAACAGCAGATTGAGGGCGTCAAACCAGCCGAATCTGAACAACACACCCCCATCAACCCTAGCTAAAGTAGGTCTACATACTGCCTTATTTACTCAACACAAACACAAACACACACATTCTCGCTCTCAGACATAAAGCATATACAGTGTTGTAAAGCATCATGGCCTTTTCTCCCTTCCACAGTATCGGCATTTTTTGCTCCCAGGACGGTTAAATATATCAACACCCTGCTGCAGCCATCACCCACCACACGCTACGCCTGAGACAACAGCTGCAATTTCCTAGAGGTTAGCTCTCCACAGTAACTTATGTTTGTGTTTCTGCATCTTCACAAGCATCTGCCTGTTACGTTGGTATCAAACTAATGGTCAATATCTCTACTCAGCACAGCACAGCACAGCACAGCACAGCACATCCACTGCTGTCTCTTAGGAGACATCTGAGGTGGTGTGATTTTGGCTAGAGGGATGTGAGGCAGGTTGTGAAACCAGATTTCTCCATGCAGAAATAATCGGGACCGTCTGGGCAGCAGCAGTTCTGAAAGACAACAAGGAACTGCCCCAGAAAATCCTGCATCGGCTATTCCCACCAACACTGAGGAAGATGCGCGATGGAACTGAGCGCAACAGCAGGATGGCTCACCGGCTCCCCCTAGAGGGAGAGGGGAAGCACAGACTAGAGCACGACTTAGCAGTACTAATTAATTTCCCTTCATTTTGCACACATGTGAAAAAGGTTTGGAGTACTGCTAGGTCCTGCTCTAGTTCAAGCATTAGCATTAACACTCTTACTTCATGTCTCTTTTGTGCAGTGCAATCAAACAATGTCTTTACTACCCTATAAATTATTTTTTCTGCTCCCACACCTGCTGTATGGATTCCTCTTTGCCATGCATATGCAAAATATATTACACTGGTACAGTATGGAACACATGGCTCGCTAAATGGCTGTAAGTCATCAAGGGTCTGAGTTATTGAATGAGCCCCAAACCATCACTCTGTTGCCAGATATGGAGTAGATGTGGATGGATCACTGCAAGGGTTATTTCTCCTGACTCATTTTCCTATAGAACTCTATGGGAAAAAAGGCAGGAGAAACAACCCTTAAAGGGATCCATCCACATCTACTCCATATCTGGCCGCAGAGTGATGGTTTGGGCTCGTTTGATACCTTAGACCCTTGATGACGTACAGCCATTTCGCCAGTCATGTGTTCCATACTGTACCAGTGTAATTTACAGCTGAATCTAGTCTTACCCCCCAATTGTCATAGAGATCAGTTCAAATGCAGAGAGGTTATAGTATTGCTTGTAACAGTACCTGAAAATAAGATATCGAGAGTCTTTTGATGTTGATTGGTCACAGACTTCAGGAAGTAACAGCATGCAAAGGATATGCGACCAAATATTAAATATGATACTTTAAAAATATGTTAAAGCAAAATATTCTAATTTTCTGAGACACTGAATTTTGGGTTTCATTAGCTGTAAGCCATAATCATCACAATTACAAGAAATAAAGGCTTGAAATATTTCACTTTATGTGTAATGAATCTATATAATATATGAGTTTCACTTTCTGAAATGAGTGACAAAAAATATTGAACTTTTTCACGATATTCAAATTTTTTTAGCTGCACCTGTATATGCATGTGCATCACCATAAAAAATATCTCATCTATCTATAAAGGAGGAAATCCTGCCTGTCTGTTTGTATTTCACTTTGCTCGACAACTGTGCATGAAAGGAAGAAATTCTGTCTGTCTGTCTGTCTGTCGACAACCGGGCACTGTATGAAGTTGAAAATTGCTAGGTGTATTCCTCTGGACCCAAGAAAGTGCAGTGCCAACTGGGAAGTTGATTGGATGAGCGGTTCTCCAGAAAATAAGCTATTTGTATACGGTCTATGATCTATGATAAGAAGCCTACTTATAGGCCTACTGGCCTGCATTTCACTATTTGCATTAGTGCTGCTAGGCTTCTTGACAAAAGGCATTTTGGCGATGTGTAGATTGCTAGCGTAAGCTATCCATAGCTGCATAGTAGTCACGACATGCAGGACTGAGGACACTCGCTGGACTGGTTGCCGTCAAACAAAATCGTCAGACCATCAGGATGGATGGCCAGAGGGATAAATAACTTTTAGGCCATCTGTCTCTAACCATTTCATCAACAGTCTAGTTTAATTAAAAAATGACAGACACAAGGATAATGAAATTTTTTTATTTGGCAAAATAAATAAATAAAATACTTTTTATTTCATTTATTTTCATTTGCAGACTTAAAACATTACCGGCCAAAGTCCGGTAGTTGCCAGCTAGCAATCACTGACCGGACCTTCATCTCTTGGTCAAAAAGATAAATGGATGTGTTGAAATTAAATCAACACTACGGACAAATCAGTGTTCTATGCTTTTACATAAAATATAATTAGACCAAGATTACCATGTAGGCTACACTGTAAAACTGCTAAGTTCAGTTTACTCAAATCATTTTAGGAAACCAATTACCTTGAATCACACTGACCTAAACCTTAATGGCAATCTTGCTAACAGAATTGGGTAGTCCCAATTGAAGTGGATATTACTCATTTTAAAATAATAAAAATGGAAAGGTTAGTTTAATTGAAACGTTCAAACAAATTAATACTTTCCCTATACTCAAATGATTCAAGCCAATTGAACTCTTGGGCTTTACAGTGTAGGCTAGACAATTTGATCATATGAAACTGCTCCTCATTTAGTTCTCTTGTAATATCTTCAAAAACATCACAACATGTAGCCATCAGTGATGCTAAATATCAGGGATGCAAACACAACTATGGTGAAAAAAGAGAGAACTAGCTGTATTTCAGAGCTGACTACAGAGATGGTGAACGTTTACCTAAGCTAGCTAGCCTAATAACTAACGTTAATATAGACTCTGTGTAGCTAAGAGAAGCTGATGATCTCACTTGATGCCGGTCGCGTTCGTAAATTAGCTCTGAGAGCGTCAGAGTGTCCACTGGGTCTCTAGTCGTTCGGTAATTCAGACGCTTTGACTGAAGAGTCTGGTTGTGAGAGCGTCTGTCAGAACGGTCACATTCCAGTCAGAAAATGGCAGAGCCGGTTTATGCGAAGTGCGACGGTTGCGGGCTATTTGGTGTTTTAGATACTATTATTGAGCACTCGCTGATGTGTAACAAAGCAGGTCATAATCATGTTTATACATGGGATGAATTAACGTTCATTTGAATGAATTTTAAAAGATGAAAATGGCAACATTATCATTAAACTTATTGAATGCTTGGCCCTCGGCTGCCTTTTCATGACAGTTTGTAACAGGAACGCGCTTATGGTCCATTCAAAGGCGTTGAGCTTCTTGCCTCTCCCTGTATTTGCAGTGGAACTGCGAAAATTAGGGAATTTTGACTATAAAAAGTGATTGGAATCATACATAAATTACATTTATAACACAAACCAGTGGGAAATTCTTAATATTTTTTTCTTCTATTACGTCCCAGTAGGAATAGTAAGGAGATTCGTCTGTCCACCCCCCACCCCCCTTTTGTGGGAAGTCAAAAGGTTTTAAACCCCAGTAATTTTTCAATGGCGTGCAGGGCCAGTGGACAGGCTGGCCATACAAAAATACAAAACAGTAAAATACACAAAATACACTATATTTTCCTGCAATACTAATGATGCGTTCTTAAAAAAAATTAAGTGAAAATCCAAAGTGAAATTTCCATCACCGCAGTGATGGGGTTTTATACCAATGTAATATTGTTTAGCAGTCTATGAGGCGCCAATTAATTCAAAAGTCTGTCAAGATCAGCGCAGAGGGGTGTCAAAGATAACCCGCTTAAGGGATCGAGGATAACTGGCGCAGCCTGTCGAGTTAGTGGCGAGGGGTGTGTCGAGCTAACTGCTGCTGGATCGGCTCTCCTTAGCTGTTGCCCTCAAATTGGCACATTTTGAATGAAGAAAACCCAGCAAAGCTGTTGGGTAGGCTACAACAGAGTTAGCCGGCAAACTATAAAATATTTTCAATAAGGTGAAATTCACTTGGATGATATTTCCCCCCAAAAAACATTTATGAAAGAGCCGGTATTTCGACTCCCCTGCAGATTTAAACCACTCCCACCCCCCTTATTTTATGTCCACCTCAATCAATAGACCTACTATTCATGGGTCATAGCTATGCTCATACCACAACAAACAGTAGGCTATTATTGTTTTAATTTTAATTGGAGAAATTAAGCAACAGGAAAGCGCAGGGCACTAAATTACATTAACATTATTACATTATTTTGTAATAATGTAATAGGGCCTTCATATGTAGCTTGACGAGCGTGTTCACGGGGGTGGGAGGGGTTTAAATTTTCAAGTCATAACAACGGCTGTTTCATGTTTTGGGGGACAAAAACTCAGGATATCACCAAAGTGAATGTCACCTTATTGAAAATATTTTATAGTTAGCTGGCTAACTCTGTTGCAGCCTACACTGCAAGGGTTATTTCTCCTGACTCATTTTCCTGGGGGGAAAAAGTGATCCGTCCACATCTACTCCATATCTGGCTGCAGAATGATGACTCCAGGAAGTAATAGCATGCAAAGGATATGCAACCAAATATTAAATATGATACTTTAAAAATACGTATGATCCAAGGGTTCAAATACATTTGCCAACAAAGCATTTAATGTTGGATAATTTTGCTCAATAAATTAATTATAAAAGAATAATATTTTTTGTTGAGCTGGGTTCACTTTATCAAGTTTTAGGACTTAGATGAAGATGTGACCACATTTTAGATGTGTTTCACAGTTTCGAGCAGTACTGTATATATATTTTAAATAATTTAAAAAATCTATATTTGTTGTTTTAAAATGTAGTACAAGCAGAACTGCTTTCGAAAATGTGTACTTCCTGTTGGTACGCCTTGAATGAAAAAAAGAAAACTGCCTGTCTAGGTAATGTCTTAGTCTCTGAAAACAACATACAGTGAGCACCATAATTCATTGGACAGTGACACGTTTTTTGTTATTTTGGTTCTGTATTCGAGCACTGAGTTTGAAATGACAGAATGAAAATGAGGTTGAAGTGCAGACTTTCGGCTATTCATCCTTTTCACCACCCCACCCCCTCCCCCCCCTACCCCATTTTTGGGCATCAACAAATATTGGACAGTTTAACATAATGTAGAATAAAGTAATCATTTTTGGTTAATATTTGGTCGCACATCCTTTGCATGCCTTGACTTCCTGATGTCTGTGACCCAACAATATCAAAAGACTCTTGATATCTTATTTTCAGGTTGTCTTACATGCGATAATATAACCTCTTGGCATTTGAATGGATCTCTAAGAGAATTGGGGGGTGGGACTATAATTGGCTGTAAATTATGCTGGAACAGAATGGAATACATGGTTGGCTAAATGGCTCTAAGTCATCAAGGGTCTCACGTAGGCTATCAAACAAGCCTTAAACCATCACCCTGCTGCCAGATATGCAGTAGATATAGATGGGTCACTTTAAGGGTTGTTTCTCCTCCTGACAAATTTTCCTATTGAACTCTAAAGAAAAATAAGTCAGAAGAAAAAACCTTTCAAGTGATCCATCCATATCTACTGCATATCTGGCAGCAGAGTGATGGTTTGAGGCGCGTTTGATACCTCAGACCCTTGATGACTTACAGCCATTTCACCAACCATGTAGTCCATACTGTTCCAGCATAATTTACAGCTAAATCTAGCCCCACCCCTCTTTAAGTTTTTGATTATTGATAGTATTATATAATTATTTAGTTTGGTAATTTCAGGTTTACTGACTCATAGCCACAGGAACATTCATTACAAAAGGATGTTCAACTTGTGGCAAGCAGTTAATTTGAAAATTTAAATGAACGTTAAGTTAGAGAAGGACAAAAGTTAGGAAAATGTTTACTGTTTTTCATATAGCGTTTAACGTCACATTTATGTTTTCACAAGATGCTGCGCTGTAAGTTAACTTCACGTAACGTCCGCTAAAATCGCCCCAAATGCTAGCTATAACGTTGGCTAACATCAACAAGCTTTGACAGGTCGATGTAGCCAGCTAACGTTAATGTTACCGAGAGCTGTTGTTAGCGTGTAGCTATGTGATAGCAACTGACACTGCGACGAGTAACTAAAGAAATGAAAGGTGAGAATGAATAGTTGTCTCGGAATATATTTCACTAACGTTAGCTATCCTTGCAGCCACTTTACCGTTAACTTTATTTTTAATTAATATCTTAACCTTAGAAAAATACTCACCCAGCTGTATGCTTTATTCTGTCAGAGTGAGACTGAAAGACTGTTTCTCGTGCAGTTAACCTCGCGATCGGTCACAGAATGACATGTTTATAACTGTAATTTATGCATTTGTTTACCTCAATCATGACCCAAGTGTGACTGCTGAAGTTGTGCTGTCGATGCACCTCTGACCTGAAATGAATTAATTCCATTATGCGAGAGTGCACATATTCAATCCCTTAGAAATTTGTATCAATGCTCCAAAAGAAGAAAATAGCAGATTAAAAGTATGGCCGTTTAAGGCTAAGAAATCTTTGCATTTCTTAAATAAATAAATAACTAAAAATAGGTTACATAACTAAGATAATTTGGTTACTGATTGATGGGAAGATTGATCAAAAAAGCCCATACACAAATGTTTAATCGGACATACAGTCAAGCTGGAAAGTCTGCACACCCCTTTCACCTTCTCCACGTTTTATTACGTTACACATATTCTACAATAGATTGAGTTCATTTTTTGTCTCAAAATTCTACACAAAATAGCCCATAATGAAAAAGTGAAAACAGGTTTTTAGACATTTGTGCTAATTTATTAAAAATCTAAATGTAAAATATCATATGTACACAAGTGTGCACACCCTTTGATATGACACCCAAAAGTTAGCTGAAGTGCATTTTGTTTCCACTGATACTGCTTGAGATGTTTCTACAACTTAATTGGAGTCCACCTGTGATAAATTCAATTGATTGGACATGATTGGGGATTGCCAACACCTGCCTATATAAGGTCCCACAGTTGACAGTGCATGTCAGAGCAAACTCCAAGCTATGGGGTCAAAGAAATTATCTGCAGACCTCAGAAACAGGATTGTGTCAAAGCAAAGATCTGGAGAATGGTAACAAAAAATCTCTGCAGCTTTACAGGTCCCAAAGAGCACAGTGGCCACCATCATTCGTAAATGGAAGAAGTTTGGAACTGAAGTATTATAAATCGAACAATCCTATCACCGCCCTGTCGGAAGGGGTCAGGACCATTCAACTACACTTTACTTAAACTTTCTTCCAAATAGACACTACATTCCAGAGTCTGGTATAACGTAATTTATTATAAAAAGATTTGCACGAATATACATACCCAGGCTGATCGGCTAAACATACATATGTTAAAAACATTCTCAATCACACGGTCCAGTCTAAGTCAGTCAATTTCATGCTCACCCACAAGACGTAAAACAGGTCCGTTAATGACAGAAGCAAAACATAACAGGCACACCATGAAGTTCAGCTGACATCTTATATGTTATTGCGACCCCCCCCTTTTTGGGGGTTTTCCCATTACCTGGGCGATTACTTTTTCCATGGTCTGCAGCGGTCTCTGCCGGTTTTAATTAAGCATTACATATGACCCTTATTTATATGGTAGTTTTGATGAAATGCCATGATTTAATTATATCAGAAACATCCTAGTCACGGTTTGACAATAGTAGTTCAATACATAGTTTCTATACCAATGTTTGTAAAGATAGAAGATAAATGTTTTCTTTGGATTTAATAAACTCTATCAGTTCCTCAAACTGCACACACACATACATTTCCAAGGCTAGGGTGCTGGACGTTCTTCTCGACAATCAGGCCCCAAAGAATGTGTAGGGAGTAATTCATGCTTATCTCTTCAGACGGGCTAGGAACATTTAATTGCCTGTGTATGTGTGTATGTGTGTGTATGTGTGTGTGTGTGTGTGTGTGTGTGTGTGTGTGTGTGTGTGTGTGTGTGAATGAATGGGTCCATTGCCTACTTTTTGAGATAACTAAAAGCTCGTCATGGGAAATTTTGGGGAGTGTATTGCAATATGGCTGTTTCCGCTGAGAGCGAGTTTTTCTTCAATTCCCCTGCATGTGGGTGTGTGTATATGTCCTTGATTTACAGGTGTCGAGATGAGCTCATATTGGGTGCCTAGCGTGGGACCATTGTTCATTGAGCACACTTCGATATAAATAATGAGCTCATTTTCCAGCGTGAGTGTCTGAGGCCTTGAATATGTGCTGTTGTGCACATATGGGCCTTTTGTGCAATTCATCCTACCACAGAAAAACATATTCATATTAACACTACATTTTCATATAGTTGGTCCTACAGTATGATATATAATTATATATAAATAATGAATAATCTATAATTTGTCACAACAGAACCACTAAGAATCTTCCTAGACCTGGCCGCCCCGCCAAACTGAGCAATCGGGGAAGACGGGCCTTAGCCAGAGACGTGAGCAGGAACCCGTCACTCTGACAGAGCTCCAGCGTATCCTTGTGGAGATGGGAGAACCTTTCAGAAGATCAACCATCCAGGCAGCACTCCACCAATCAGGCCTTTATGGTAGAGTGGCCAGACAGAAGCCCCTCCTTAGTAAAAGGCACATCACAGCCCGCTTGGAGTTTTCCAAAAGGCACCTAGAGGACTCTCGAACCATGAGAATCAAGATTCTCTGGTCTGATGAAACCAAAATTTAACTTTTTAGCCTGAATACCAAGCGTCACGTCTGGAGGAAACCAGGCACCGCTCATCACCTGGCTAATACCATCCCTTCAGTGAAGCATGGCGATGGCAGCATCATGATGTGGGGATGTTTTTCAGCAGCGGGAATGGGGCGACTAGTCCTGATAGAGGGAAAGATGAATGCAGCTAAGTACACCGAGATCCTTGAAGAAAAACTGCTCCAGAGCGCTCTGGACCTCAGACTGGGGCGAAGGTTTACCTTCCAACATGACAACGACCCGAAGCACACAGCCAAGAGAACAAAGGAGTGGCTTCGGAGAAAGTCTGTGCATGATTTTGAGTGGCCCAGCCAGAGCCCAGACCTGAATCTAATCTTGAACATCTGTGGAAAGAGCTGAAAATGGCTGTGTACCAACGCTCCCCATCCAACCTGACGGAACTTGCAAGGATATGCCAAAAGGAATGGGCAAAAATGTCCAGAAACAAGTGTGCCAAGCTCGTAGCTTCTTTCCCAAGACGCTTTGAAGCTGTAATCGCTCCCAAAGGTGCAGCAACCAAGTATTAGTACATACATAACCCCTACATAACCTATTTTTGTCAGTAAAATAAAATTGCATATTTTCTAAAAACTTGTTTTCACTTTGTCATTATTGGCTATTGTGTGTAGATGTTTGAGGCAAAAAATGAACTCAATCTATTGTAGTATAAGTGTATATTTATTTTTAAGCGTTGCCTGTTTTCAAAACATGCCGAGCAGTAACCAGAATCGGCCCGAGTGCGGCTAGCCATAGCATTGCTGCATCTTTGAATCAGGCGACTCTGCCTAAGGATAGCCGGAATCGGCCCAGATAGCTGTCACCGAGGCCGACACTCTGCCGGAATCGGCCCAGATCTGCAGGCCAGCTGGGAAGTGATACATTACATGTTAGTCTTAACGGTAGGCTACAGTAGCCTACTTCAGCAATAAAACATATTTTAGCTTGATGGATAAAAGGCGATTCAGTTCAACACAAAGTACATTAACCGTTAGTTTCATTATTACTTTCAAATACATTGTTATTTGGTGCTTAATATCGTTACGTTACATTTTCTTTTCGCCCTCTTCTGGATTCTCTCATATCGCTCGCACCCTGCCTGGCCAGCACAGGTAATGTTTAGTTTATCCAATCAATTTTTGCATAGAAATGAACATACTTTTCAGAAGGCTAACATTTCTGTTTAAAATATCCTTTTTTATTGATCTTATGTAATATTCTAATTTTCTGAGACACTGAATTTGGGTTTTCATTAGCTGTAAGCCATAATCATCAAAATTACAAGAAATAAAGGTTTGAAATATTTCACTCTATGTGTAATGAATCTATATAATACATGAGTTTCACTTTCTGACATGAGTGACAAAAAATATTGAACTTTTTCACGATATTCTAATTTTTTTAGCTGCACCTGTATATGACTTGCAGCCCCTGCACAGTCATCTGTGTGAGTTGATCTCAGAGCACATTGGATGGCTGCCATGGTTCCATTTTCTGTACCAGTCAGTGCAAATCCGCATTGGTATAATGCCAAATTGAGTGACATACTTCAGGTAATGTTGAGCTATGATCTCTGGGTCGTTGTTGCTCGCTATCAATGCAGCCACTAATAGCCAAACCATACGGTTTTAATTTGTCGTAGCCATCTACGTGCCACAAATAGTTTGGTCCCAGGGACTGGTAAACTCTCCTCACAAGTCTTCGTCTAGAGCGTTCTTCCACACCTGATGGGTCAAGCTCTGCCATCATATGCATGACGTCATCCCTTCTCACTCAGACCGTGCTTCTGACGCAGTGTCTGCCACATTGTGCGGTATCCATAATGTTGTCCAGGTCTTCAATGATTTTTGTTTGGACAGTGGCTAAAGGCAAGTAATCCTTATTTATAAGGTTAATGCTTTCAATTTACTCTTCAGAGAGCAAATGCTCATTTTCAGGAACTCAAAAATTGTGTTGTACGTATGGCCATCTGAAGTATTTCCGAATTAAATCCTCTTCAGAGGGGTGATTACATGATTGCACTGACCAACATAAAGGGAAATAAAGATCAAAATAATACAGTGAGCTCATATGTGGGAAATTCAATTTCATTAAGTTGAGATCATATCATTACAGCATTCTTTTAGAGCTCATTTATGCACATGATGATGTACACTACATTCCAAGTTATTATGCAACCTTTTAAAAAAAAAAAAAAAATCTTTAATGAGACAAGCAATGAAATTCTGTTGACTAAGAAATATTGTGTAGTAGTTTTGAGAGACTTTTTAAAGGTGCTGGCTTCCATTTAATTTGTAAAATTTAAAAAGTTAGTATTTGTAATGTTCCACGTTATTATGCAGTAAACAAACGCAAAACAAAAAGTACATTTTCAAATATTGTATTTCAATGAAAATGTAATTGTTGTAACAAAATAACTATGTTGAATTTAGGATCACATGTAGTCGGTCCTTTTAACTGTTAATTAACAGCTTGTAGTCCTTGTCAAAAAGCTTTGGTTCAAAAGGCCAAAAGTGAAAAACAAAACAAACAACAAAAAAAAACACTTTCACAAGCTTCAACTAGAAAGCTGACTCGACAAGATGTTGCAATCAAGCAAGAAATGGTCATAAATCCAGAGAGTTCCAGTTTACAAATATTCAAAGCTGCATTTACCATATCTCACCCTCCACACACAACGTGAGGCATTAGAAATGTGGAAAAAAGTGCGCACAAGACCACTAACAAGATCGGTCATTTTTGATTTGGGCGGGATTTGAGTTGGGGATGGGTGGCGCCAGAAGAGGCGTAAAATCAAAAAATCAAAAGTAAGCCGTTTTCAGAAGCCCAATCAACGTGCCGTCGTTGTGTGATTGTGCTCGTTAACGCTTTGGACAACGCTTCATGTGAGCTCTTCGCATTATGACTTGAGTGTAAACATTTTGAAGCATCGACTTGTAAATCTCACAGTGGCATGTACTACATGGTATAGAACTAATTTCTTCGCCACTGTAAATTTCGCCCTCACAAGTGTATTTTAAATGGTACATTAATAATGCAATCCAGTTATCATTCTAAATATATCAACGGGATTTTCCCGCTTTATCTCAAACATCTATGCAGTATTGATTTAAAAACAAAATAGGCTATAGCCTGCATGACAACGACACGATTTTGGATTGTAGACGGGGTGGTCGGAAAATCCTGGAGAGTCCCGAGACACATTAACTGCAGGCAAGAATACTTGCCCTGCCTTACTTCAAAGACAAATAGGTTATCGTCAGCATCAGTTCATACTGTCTCTTTGTCCTACCTAGAAAGTAACTCCGAGTCGAAGTCGTCATCGAGACAGTATATACGACGCTGCTGTTGCAGCTAATCGTTAGCTAGCTAATGTCAGGTTCCAATCGATGCAAATGTCTAGATTAATAATCCGCTTTTACTTAAATTACCTCCTGATGGTCCAACTACAACATGTAGCTCCCTGTCGGTGGCTAAGTGACTTGCCACAATGAATACAAAACTGTCCTAGCTGGGGTCCGCAACGCTCGCCACAAAATGGACAGAACATGTTGCGCAGGCACATGGACTCCCTTCTCATTCTTCTTCTTATTTTGTTGTTTTATGGCGGTTTGCATCACATGGACTGCCTTATCTCTCAAGTAACTTTTAGCGCAATAATTGATGTTAGCCAATCATAGCCCATTATGAGGCGACGTAATAATTTGACATACTGCGTGTCCAATCAGAAGGAGAATACAGTCGCCCCTCAAACAGAGCCGTTAATTGGTTACTGGTCAGGCTTAGCGTCAGGGCAGACAGTGTTGAATGAAAAAAAACAGCCTATCTAGGTAATATAGGGCGGTCGAGGACGCTGGCGCTGTTTGTTTGCCGCTTCTCCGCCTGTGATTCAAATTATTTTAAATTGTTTTTAGCTATTTTTAGTCAAGTTTTAATTTTAACCTACCCCGATTACGCTTCTCCGGCTGTAATTTTAAATTATTTTATTTTATTTTATGTTGTTTTATGTTATTCTAGTCACATTTTATTTTTAACCTAGACCGATTACAGTTGTTTCCTAAACTGTTTCGGTGTTAGCCTTTTAGCCGTTTTAGCTACGCTGTAGCCAGCCACCTACAGCAAACGCCTTCTCCACTTCTACACCAACCTGTATTGGTCTGAACTGGCCTTCCCTGGAGTCTGTGGTCCGAGACAACGAGCCCTCGCCAAGTGCTGTGACATCGCTGGATTTTCCTGTCTCCGCTGAGTGCTGGCATCCATTGCTAGGAAGTATCTGCCGGATGACAGCCTGCTGGCGCGGTTAACCTGTTGGCTGGGACCGCTGCACTCTTGGCTAGCTAGCCTGCTGGCTAACTCATCAACAACTTAAGCTAACGTTGTCTGGCTAGCAGTTAGCGAGGTTAGGCAGCATCCCTCCATGGTCATCATGGCGCTCAGCTACTCCATCTCGAAATTCCGCCAACTAAAACCCGCAACCACTCCCCGACTTAACATCCCCATCATCAACGAACCTGGACTTCTTCGCCGCCCTCGTTACATTCACAGAGGCTCCGGTTGAAAATACATCCTCCACAACTAACCAAGCTGCTCCACTACAAACATCCCATCTCTCTGGTCACCCGTCGCACGTCTGACGCGTCATCAGAGCATTGTCGCCCCTGCTACCATCAACACGGGAAACACCGCGAGATCTTTGCACTCCAGGCTGGACAGATTTCGTGGAGTGGATTCCAGTTTGCGCGGAGTGGATTTAAATGTTTTGCAACCTGTACAGAGATTCACCCCACAGTCATTGGTCAAACTCGAACTTTTTAACACCCAATCCATCAACAACAAATCCACCCTGATTGAAGAACACATCAGGGAGAAGGGACTTGACCTTATGTGTCTGACAGAAACCTGGCACCAGCCAGGGGTTTACTCCGCCCTAAATGAAGCCTGTCCCCCCAGTTACAGCTACTTGGAGGCAGCTCGCAGCACTGGCCGTGGTGGTGGCCTAGCTGTCATCTACCGTCAGGACCTAGAGCTGTCCCCCATCCCGCTGCCTACAACATCCTCTTGCGAGTGCCTTGCATTTAAATGTAAGCCCCCTTTTTCCATGACTGTTCTCCTCATCTACCGGCCCCCCAAACCCAACTCTGCTTTCATCCCGGAAATATCTGATCTTCTCACAACACTCTGTACTACCTCTGCCAATACCATAATCCTAGGAGATTTAAATATTCATGTCGACACCCCCTCATGCCACTCTGCAGCCGAGTTCCTTCAGCTACTGGATTCCCTCAACCTACAACAACATGTTGATGTCCCCACACACTCTAGGGGACACACACTCGACCTGGTCATCTCAAACTCCGCCCCCATCAGCAACCTACAGGTATACGATCTTATACGGTGTTTCAGACCATAAGGTTGTGTCTATGGAACTGCCTTTCCCTTCCCCTTACACCAAACCCAAGCGCCAGATCCACTTCAGAAACCTGAAAAACATCAACACAGATGCCCTGGCTCTGGACCTTCAACTTCTCTCCTCTGGCTCTACTGTTTTCCTCTCTGTTGCTGACTCAGTGGATTCCTACAACCAGTCCCTGAGCAGTCTTCTGGACCTCCATGCCCCTTTAACATCTAGGTCAGTCTCCTTCTCGCGCTCAGCACCCTGGTACACCTGCGAGCTGCGAAAGATGAAGGCGGCTGGGCGGGTCCTTGAGCGGCGGCTCAAGGCCTCTGGACTGACTGTTCACAAACAAGCCTACAGAGAACATCAAAATGCCTACGCCAAATCCCTCAGAGATGCACGGTCACAGTTCTATTCAAACATCATCAACAATAGCCCTGGCAATTCCAAGCAACTTTTCTCTACCATAAATCACCTTCTCAAACCACAAACACTCCTCTCACTTTCAGATGAGACAGAGGAGAGATGCTACAACTTCATCACTTTCTTCAGGAAAAAGTTGATAACATCTGCTCTCTCCTCTCCAGCTCTGCCACCCTACCTGTCCCAACTGTTGACCCACAACCTGGGATTGCCAAGCCTCTCTGCTGTTTTTCTGCCATCACACAGCGAGAGGTTGAGGTCATCATCAGGGCAATGAAGCCATCCACCTGCGTCCTGGACCCCTTCCCCACATCCCTGATAAAGTCTAACCTCTCCGCTATCTCTCTACGTCGTCCTCAGACGAGCCCTCCATCGGCGTCTCCAGTCATCTCGGTTCTCCATACATCTGGCCAGCTCCTTTGTGCTTTCTGCACCAGCATCTTTCCTTAGTACGTCCACGTAGGTAGGTGTGGGACGTCCTCTTGGTCGATGCCCATGTGTTGGTTCCCACAGTACGAGCTTTTTGACCGGGAGTTCTCGGTGTCGATGGCAGTGGCCGGCTAGTCTCATCCTCCTGACTGCTATCTTTTCTGATACACTTGGTAGTGCCTCGTACAGACGCTTGTTGGTAATGTGCTCGTCCTGGTTTATGTTCAGTACTACACGTAACATTCTGGTGTAGCACCCGTCCAGGGACTTCTGTAGGGCTTGCTTTAGTGTCCAGCATTCACAGCCGTAGAGGAGAACGGACTCCACGGTCGCAGAGAAGAAACTGATCTTGATACGTCGGGGGAGGTTGGATTTCCACACGCTGGTCATGCCATTAAGAGCTCTCCAGGCAAGTGCTTTCCTCACTTTAAGGTCCTTTTCTGTGGAGCCGACCCATGTGCCCAGGTATTTAAAGTCACTGACCTCCTTTAGCACAGTGCCTTCTGTTGTTGTTAGAGGCGGATGTTCTTGGGGGATGTTATAGGTCATGACCTCGGTTTTCTTTGCATTTAGCATGAGGCCAACCCTAGCACACTCTGACTCCACTCTGGTCAAGAGCTCCTGTGCCTGCTTTACATGGTCAGATAGCAGGCAGATGTCGTCAGCGTAGTCCAGGTCTGTCAGGGTTTCTGCGGGGTGTCTCGTAGACCTTCTGGGCGTGATAGTGAAGCCGAGCTCCTGCTCCTGCTCCCTTCCTTTCATAGCTTGTCTCAGAGCATAGTCCAGTACTGTTATAAAAAGGAAGGGGGCTAGGGTGTCTCCCTGCAGCACTCCGGTTTGGATGCTGAACTCCTCGCTGTTACCGTCGGGCGTTGTCACTTGGGTTCTCGTTCCCGTGTACATGGACCAAATGGCTCGGAGTAGGTTGGGAGGAACATCGTAGGCCTTAAGTATTCTCAACATCATTCCTCTGTGGATAGTGTCGAAGGCCTTCCTGAAGTCGATGAAGCAGAGCACCGCCGCCAGGCTGTTCCTCTTTACCTCCTCAATGATCCTCCGTAGCGCAAGGATCTGGGCTAAGGTGGTTCTCCCCTCTCTGAATCCGTTTTGGTTTTCCCTGAGGTGGGGATCGATAGCACTCCGTATCCTGTTCAGTATCATGCGGTTAAACATTTTTGTGATGATACAGGTCAGGCTGATACCACGGTAATTGTCCGGTTTTGAGAGATCTCCAGATTTTGGTACCGGGATGATGTGCGAGAGAGACCATATTTCTGGCATGATGTTTTCCATCAGAGCTTGGTTGCAGATCTCCAAGATGACATCATCAAGATTACAGTTCTTGATTACCTCTGGGGGAATGCCGTCAGGTCCAGCACTCTTCCCCTGCCTCAGGGAGGCTTTGACCTTGGCAAATTCCCCTGTTGTGAAAGGGCCGTCATCAATGTTGAGATCCCTCAGGACTGCTGGTATTTCCTTCTCGGCATCTTCCACTGTCTGGTGTGTGCCAAGGAGGTTCCTGAAGTGAGTTAACCAGGTGGTCACTCTCTCTTCTGAGCTGTTTCCTGCCACCTGTCCCTCTTTCGGTCTTTTCCTTCCACACATCTCATTGATCACCTTC
Source organism: Ilyophis sp. 1 JC-2022 (assembly GCA_022702515.1). Lineage (NCBI taxonomy): Eukaryota > Metazoa > Chordata > Actinopteri > Anguilliformes > Synaphobranchidae > Ilyophis > Ilyophis sp. 1 JC-2022. Next base: position 70,927,409 of record CM040403.1, on the reverse strand, counting down.
CATGATTCGCTGTACTGGTGTTCTCCCTGAGCAGCTTCCACTCTGCGGACCTTTTGCATCAGCTCCTCACCTCTGATTTTGTCGTATTCAGCAAAGAGAAGTCGCTTTGCCTCCTTCAGTGTCTCGCGTTGTTCTGCGGACGGGTCTTGACTAACTGCGTGGCATGCGTCCTCCACTTTTTGACGTGCTGCTATGACATCTGGATGTTTCGATCTCACAGGGCTTCTGGTCTTCTGCATCACCGGTACACACCTCGCTGTTGCTGCCTCGTTTGCTTCCATGAACTTCATGTACACTGAGCCCGGTTCCTCCTTCACATCTTGTATGTGAACACGGTCCCTGACCTCTGCTGTGTATCTGGCTTGTAGTTCAGGGTTTGTGGAGAATGTCCTCCAGTCATGGCGTACCCTGGGGCTCGGTTTTGGGATCCTAAGGCTCAGCCGCACTCTCATGGATACCACCCGGTGGTCAGAACCCACAGAGTTGAAGGTGCTGTAGGGTTCCGCATTCAAGATGGAATTCCTCCATTTTCGCCTCACTAGTAGGTATACTCATACCAGTAGGCCGGTCCTGGAAGGTCCATCTTTTGCCAGTTCTTTTCCTGAACATGGTGTTTGCAGCCAGTAGTTCTTGTTCCAGGAGTAGGGCGGCAAGGTATGCTCCATTCCGGTTTGTGTCGTCATGGAATGTGTAAGGTGCGTCCTTTCGACCGAGTCTGGCGTTGAAGTCACCCAGAATCGCAAGAAAGTTGTGAGCAGGGATGCTACGGACTGCTGTTGCCAGGTCCCTGTAGAACTTCTCCGCCTCCTCAACTGACGCCACGTTGGTGGGTGAATACACTGCCATGATGGTAGTTATTGGGCTGCCATCAAACTCAGCAATGAGGATCCGCTCTGAGAAACGGTGGGTTTTCCGGAGCACCTTGCGTGCCTGAGGGCTCAACAACAGCCCCACACCTCCGGTTGCTGCCTGGGCTTCGTTCCGCCACGCCGAGGAGGTGACGAAGGTGTAACTCTCAACCCTGCAGTATTTGATGTTAATCTCAGCATGCACCCTTCTGTGCTCCTGGACTCCTAGGATCTCCACTCCTCTGCTCTCTGCACAGTGTGTGAGTTCTTTCAACCTCCCATCTTCTCTGACTGTGCATGCGTTGAAGGTCCCCATTATAAATGGTTTCCTGCAACGCAAGATTGCGTTAGACCGAGTGCTGTTTTCGGACTGAACCCTCCCTTGCGGGTTTGGGGTCCAGTCGTCATGTTGTCCCCCAGGAGGAGGCCCAGCACTACGGTCCGCTGCGAGGCTCCTGCGGACTCCCGCCGCTGGAAGTATAGGATTTGAAATAACTAGACTCTCCATGTTGGGCTTTACAATGCTATATAAGGACTGTGGGGCGCAACTCCTCACAGTCCTGGTTTTATTTCAGAGTGTCCTTCTCCTAGATGGGTTGCCTACCATAGCTATGAGCCCCATCTGCCCATGTTATTTACCCATAGCTGGGGCAGTGGTTGGCGGGTGCCAGGACATGTCCACACACCGGTGGGCCTGCACACCTCGCCTCTGGGGCCCACTGCTGCTCCGAGATCCCCTCCAGTATTAGCCTGGGACCGCGAAGTCCCAGTTACCGTGTGTGGCCACGAGGAGGCACTACAGGAGTCTTGGCGGTGGAGAGGCTATGTACCGGCAGGAGGAGACTTACGCACTCGGCTCCTCTTTTCACCCCCACAGGAGGGCTAGCCGGCGGCAGTAGCTGAAAGCAGAGAGTAGCAAGCAGGAGCAACATGCAACATGCAACATACAGCATGCAACATGCACTAACTACAAGTACTTCTACACAGTACTACTGCACTGACACATCACACACACCCTGTGTGCAAGCACACACACACACTAAGTCCTATAAGTCCTCTCATTACCAAGATCATCAACCACTCACTCCAGGCCTGCCATGTTCCATCTGCACTGAAAACTGCTGTCATCAGACCATTTCTCAAAAAACCAACCCTAGATCCAGAAGTCCTCGCCAACTACAGGCCCATCTCCAACCTTCCATTCCTATCCAAGGTACTGGAAAAAACAGTTGCCGCTCAACTTCAGGATCATCTAAAACAAAACAACCTGTTTGAGAAATTTCAGTCCGGTTTCCGCCCTGGCCACAGCACAGAAATGGCTCTGGTCAGGGTCACCAATGACCTCCTGATGACAGCAGACACTGGCTCCCCATCCCTCCTCATCCTCCTGGACCTAACAGCAGCATTTGACACCATAGACCATAACATCCTCCTTCACCGTCTGCACTCCACCACCGGCCTCTCTGACACCGTCCACAAATGGTTCACTTCATACCTCACTGACAGAACTGACCATGTTGCCCTGGGAAAAGCAAAATCCCCCACCCACAACGTCACCTGTGGTGTCCCTCAGGGTTCGGTGCTGGGTCCCACCCTTTTCACACTGTATCTGCTCCCCCTGGGCCGTGTCATCAGCAGGCATGGAATATCTTTCCATTGCTATGCTGATGACACACAGCTCTACCTCAGGATAAACCCCAACCCCTCTGCACCCCTGCCATCATCCACACTGACCACCTGCCTGGAGGAGATAGAGGCGTGGATGAAGCTCAACTTTCTACAACTGAACAGCTCCAAGACTGAAGCCATTCTAGTCGGCACACCACAACAGGTCCGGTCATCCACCATCACCAGCATCACTTTTTCTGGCCAGAACATTCCCCTCTCCACATCAGTCACAAACCTGGGCGTTAGAATGGACCCTCACCTCACCTTTGAGACTCACATTAAACACCTGTGTAAGACGTCCTTCTACCACATCAGGAACATCGCCAAACTCCGTCCCACACTCACCCTGGCAGATGCAGAGAAGCTCATCCACGCCTTTGTCTCCTCCAGGCTGGATTACTGCAATGCACTCCTCATCGGGATCACTAGCAAGAGCCTCCAGAAGCTCCAATACACCCAGAACAGCGCTGCTAGGATCCTGATGAGGGTGCGCAAATATGATCACATCACCCCCATACTCAAATCACTTCACTGGCTCCCTGTCTCACTCAGGATTGAGTTCAAGGTCTCCCTCCTCACCCACCAATGCATACACGGAAATGCCCCCCTCTACCTTAAGGAACTCCTCACTCCTCTGACCTCTTCACGCGCACGTACCCTCCGCTCTACAACCTCCAACCTCCTCAAACCCCCCAGAACTAAACTCTGCACCATGGGGGCTTGGGCCTTCTGTTCGGCTGCCCCAAATCTTTGGAATGCTCTCCCTGACCACCTGAGAGCTCCACAGACGGTGGAGGCTTTTAAACGAGGCTTAAAAACCTACCTCTTCACAAAAGCCTACTGCTCATAAATCACCTCACTGTTATTGTTGTTTTTATCTTTTATGTCCTGCCCTTATTTCGACTGTTTGTTTGTTTTCGTACTGTTCTTTTTAAAAAAAAAAAAATCTTAGCACCTTTTAACTTGTTTTATTTTAATCTGTACTGTAGCACTTTGAGATTTGTTTTAATGTAAAGTGCAATACAAATCAAATGTATTATTATTATTATTATTATTATTAATAATAGCCTAATAATAATAATAATACAGATAGTTCGTCCCAGTAGTAATAATAATGAATGGCCCAATATTCGATTACTAATGGTCAATTCCTATGTTGTTTATTTCATCTTTATTTTACAAAGTGAAAATCTGCGCTGGCTTTATTGTCTGCGTTCAATAAAGTTTTTAGGGAAATTAAACGGTGGGTAGGCTGTAGCACAAAATATACCCTACGTCCTTTGCGTGAAATAGAACAAATAACCATAGGTTATACGCTAGTTTAAGTGTTGCTCTGAAGAGAAAGAAGACGCAGTAACGTTGCAGTGATCGTTGTCATTTGCTTCATCTTTGAAATGGTTAGTTTTATTGGCATGTGTCCACACTATCACCAATTAGGCTACAAGCCTATTGATTTGACTATCTATTGATTTGATTGGTTATTTGTGGTAACTACATTTTTTAACTGATCAAAATAAAGGCTGAGGTAAATCAGTGAATCAATAGGCTTGTAATTGGTGATAATGTAGACACATATGCCAATAAAACTAACCGTTGTTAGATAATGAATAATTCAAAGACAAAGCAAATGACAACGATCTAAACCTGCATTGTGTTAATGAGTTTGAGGCAAATGATGAAAGAACAGTTTTTAATTTGATCAGTTAATATTTTTTTAAATTACCTCCTTTTTGTACTTGTTTGAAATGGGCCTATAGCACAATAAACACAACGTGAACATGGGAGTTTTATTCTTCATTGCATGCATATGTCTGACGTAATGTAGCGAGGGTAAATGATCCCTCTTAAGACGAAAATCACATAATTTAAAAAAAAATGAACAGTTTGTTACAATTCTGGGATTGCAGAAAAAACTGGTACCCCAGGACCGAGTTTTGGAACCACTAGCAGAATTATCAGCTACCATAGGTAAGTTAATTACTGAAACCTCATTTACAATGACTCCATTTCACTGGCCCAGCTTAGTTTAGCTCTATGTATCAAGACCGATTCTGCTCATACGTTTTCGATTCATAATATATTGTGGACTGCATCGTGTCAGGTGTAACAGGTTGGTTGTAGAGGACAGGTGATAAAGATTGAATGGAATACGAAGAGGAGGGGGGAGGAATGGACATTAGGCAAGTTTCCTAGTTCACAAGTTTCCCTGAATTTCACCGACTAACCTTGAAGAAATAACACTGTCAATGGAGCCTTTACTGACTATTTAAACCGAAGTGATTTGCTGGCCTATCAACTGCGTTGTCTTGGCCAGTATTCTACTCATGGAATCGTCAGTTCAATTAAATCAGTGCTATACTATATTCAGCATATGGATAATGTTTCTGTTTTGCATTGATGCATTTGGATTATGTATTGAGCATTTTATGAGTATGCTGATTAAAGGTATTTCACATTTTAAATAAGAACAAAATGCATCTGTATATGTGTTATGAACTGGTTTATTCAAAAATAAGAACTTACATAGCATAGACTACACTACTACTGAAAGGTGTCTGAATGCCACCTAGTGGACATTTGTTGAATCAAAATAGCATACATTTTATTCAGCAAGGCATAGAGACTGGTTAATTGGATGTAGTGGGACAAAACACCCACACCTAGAACGCATTTAAAATGCAATAAAACAATATATTGTGAATTGAAAACTTATTATGAGCAGAATCGACACTGGTGCATACAGCTAAGCACTGAACCACTGAAATGGAGCAACTGTAAAGGAGGTTGTAGTACCTTAATTTGCCTATGGTAGCAATAGCCCAATTCTGCTGGAGGGAAAGTTAGGTCTTTTTAAATCATAATCGCTTAATCGAGACGGCAAACATTCAATCACATTTGTTGCAGATAGTAGGCTAGTCAGGAAATGGATCTAACATCGGTGCTGCTGCTGCTGCTACTCCTCCTCATAACCTACTGCGTGACAGGGAGAAATGACTCAGCAATCATAATATCAGTAAATTAGCTTTTACATATTACGTAGATTAACACAACATTACCTAAACAAATAACGCAAAGTTAGCCTACATCATTTAATAGACACGATCATTCAGCAGCATGTAAGATCTGTGGTGAACAGGTCTGGTCTGACCTCAATCATCATTTTTTTGGTTGGTGGAGCAGCCAGGTGGAGCTCATTGGACTGTTCTTTCGTCATCTCCCGAATGCAGGTTTAGATTGTTGAGAAAGGCTGAGTTGAATCAGGCTCCTAATTGGTACTCTGGACACATGGCCACTAAAACGAAGCATTAGTCGATGAAGAATTCAAATACACCTTGTTTGTTTTGGTCCCAGTTGTTAAAATGCATGTGAACGCACTCAAGTCGGAAGATAGTGGGCGTGTTCGGCTAGAGCCGATTTACGTCATAACTGCGTCGGCCTGCATCGGAAACTGTCCGAGATGGCCGAAAAGTCGGTGCTGCGTGAACTAAGGCGGAAATGACAACATAAGGTTAAGCAGGCGCCTTTCCAGGCGCCTTAGCAGGGGTGCAGTTGCTCTCGGGCGCCTTCAACAACATCGCCGCGCCTTCAAACTAACCAACGACAGAATTGGTTAGAGAGCGAGGAGAGAGTGGTGTTTCCTCATGACAAACGCGGATAATTTCACAATATCGCCACCTATCTCTGCGTATTGATTCTACTCTCAAAAAAAAATCTAAATGAAATGTACCCCTCCCTAATAGTGTTCAAACACAGGTAGGCTATAAGTTATTTAGTCAATCTTACAATGTAACAGCAGTAGTCTATTTTCCCCCTCTTTCTGGTCTCTTATCTAATTTCACAATTAATATTTATTTTGTTGTTTTTCTTATTGCTCTTATTTAAAAAAAAAATATTATTTAATACAATCCTTTTTTTGTACTTCAATTAATGTGATTTTGTTTCATAATGTGAGGTTCTAGTATAAGCCCAACCTATCGAACACATTTGTGTACATTACTTTTGTGTACTTGAATTTATTTTTTATTCATACAAATAATAAATAAATATGCGTTTTGGGAGTTTGGGATTGTAGCACATACGGTCACTACTGTGGTTATTATATACTGTACCTTACATGTACTTTCTTGAGATAAACCAATATGGATGTGAAAAGTACAATATTGGTAATGTTACACTAAAAAATGCCAATTCTCATTCTTGACTGCTTCTGTAATCCAACTGTAGGCCTACCTCTAACTTTATAAAATATGTTGTCTGAACCTAGAAGTGTCAAGAAATAACCACAAAAAAAAGGCCTGGCCAAATATAGGTAACTTAATGTTTTGTTCAATAATGTAACTATATTGGATTAACATATTTTATATAAAATTAAAGATGCAACTTTGTTATGAGTGTTTTGTATTTTGCATTTGTATAACAGCTGGTTTAAGAGTATAGAACATTAAGGTAGGACCACCAAATGATAACACATTCATTATTGTCAAAGTATTTGGGAAGTTACCTAATTTATATTTCTCTTCACCATCCTTGTTATCAGTAAGACAACTCATTCGGATCTGAAGGGATGTTCTGCTGATATTATTCTGTTGAGAAGTGGAGTTTTCCCTATCTCCAGATGGGACAGTGTATAGGCAGACCTCTGCCTGTCACATTCCAGCAGAGGGGACCACATACAAATAAGCCAATTCCATAATAACATGAAGGGAAGGACGAATTAAACAATATTATGTAACACATCCTGGCGCTACTGTGCTGTACATCCACTTTGCAAATTGTTGAAAGATTAATGATTAAGATTAAAGATCTAACACTGTTATTATGGCTATGGGTTCATTAGATGTGGGTGTTCTGGTCTCCAAAACAAAACCGATAAATTATACTAGCAATTAAGACCACATTTTCAGAATATTTATTTCACACAATATGGTGACATTCACAAAAGGTAAATAAACTGTAGCACTATTCCCCTCCACCACCATTCAAGCCACAACAACACCGGGTTCTTTCTGTCATTTTGTATGTTTATTGTCAAATCAGAAATATACGAACAATGATTGGTGACAGGTAAAAGGAAGACAACATGTTGATATTGGAATACATCTTATGCAAATACAATTCTATTTATCCATACGTTACCATAACTGGCAAGGAAAATGTAATCTTTCTTGACATTGTTCCCTCAAAACACAAAACAACTCCCAGTATCCCAATGTCCCTATATGTACTATATTAGTTATTAATTCATACAAACTCAATTTATCTTGTTAGACATTGAATGGCATTCAATTCAATACGTTCATTGTCAGGGTCCAAAGGGACCACGTGCTGTCATGTAATTTGAATAAATCATGAACACTGACATTATGAGTAGCTGAATCACCTCATTTTTTCCTATGTTTTGGCTCTGTACTCCAGCACTTTTGATGTGAAATGATACAACAACTGTGAGGCTAAAGTACAGACTGTAAGCTTTAATTTGAGGGCATTCTCATCCATATTGTAACTGAAGAAGGCTGGAGTACAGTCCTGGCATAGCATCACCAGTGAAGATACCCAGCATCTGATGATTTCTACAGCTCTCAGACTTCAGGCAGTCCTTGCATGCAAAGGACATGCAACCACCAAGTATTATTCTTTCATAGCAACATAATTAATGATTAGGATTAATACACTTTCCCCTTATGTCACAAGGAATATATTCAATGCATTAACTGTACAACTCTAAAAAAAAGTCCCATGAAAGAGACATTTCTCATTTATATTGGTACAGATATTCCGCAATAAAATATGCTTTAGAACCACCACTCAAAGGTCTATGAAAACATGCATGTAAGTTATAATACTTAACATAGCTACATAGATTCTCACATTACAATGTATGACTACCGATGGCTACGATGTAGTTTAGGCCATCTCATGAATTGACAGACAATAAGAAACAGCTGAATATGAGCAATAGAACATAAGCAGCCTAATGTTTACAGGTATGTTACCATAACAGATGACAGCTTAGCTAAATAATTTAGTTATTCGACAATGAAAGGGCACCCAGCGCTTTAATTCCAATGGAAATGATACGCATTTATTCAAGAACTTTAACTGGAGTTTCACTGTGGCACAATTCAGGGTGATAGCCAAAGTCGCGTAGCAAAAGATAAATATTGACTACCCGAACAATACAAGTCATTAAATAATGTAAGGCAGTATTAAAACAACCTTCATTCGTTCTCCTCCATTTCTTCAAGAATTTGAAGTAAAAAGGACATCTGTGTCGCCTTCAAGTCCTCCGCAACCACAAACAACACGGCTAATTCCTCCATGTTGTTTTTCTCCCAGCCGGTTTCAGAAACGTCCGAAACTGTCCCAGTTGGATCTGCTCAGGCGATTTTCATTTCCGCCTGAGGCAGGTAAGCCAACTGCTTACCGATGTCTACTCGAACATAAGTATCATAACTTACATGCATGTTTTCATAGACCTTTGAGTAGTGGTTCTAAAGCATATTTTATTGCAGAATATCTGTACCAATATAAATGAGAAATGTCTCTTTCATGGGCCTTTTTTTTTTAGAGTTGTACAGTTAATGCATTGAATATATTCCTTGTGACATAAGGGGAAAGTGTATTAATCCTAATCATTAATTATGTTGCTATGAAAGAATAATACTTGGTGGTTGCATGTCCTTTGCATGCAAGGACTGCCTGAAGTCTGCGAGCTGTAGAAATCATCAGATGCTGGGTATCTTCACTGGTGATGCTATGCCAGGCCTGTACTCCAGCCTTCTTCAGTTACAATATTAAAGCTTACAGTCTGTACTTTAGCCTCACAGTTGTTGTATCATTTCACATCAAAAGTGCTGGAGTACAGAGCCAAAACATAGGAAAAAATGAGGTGATTCAGCTACTCATAATGTCAGTGTTCATGATTTATTCAAATTACATGACAGCACGTGGTCCCTTTGGACCCTGACAATGAACGTATTGAATTGAATGCCATTCAATGTCTTTAACAAGATAAATTGAGTTTATATGAATGAATAACTAATATAGTACATATAGGGACATTGGGATACTGGGAGTTGTTATGTGTTTTGAGGGAACAATGTCAAGAAAGATGACATTTTCCTTGCCAGTTATGGTAACGTATGGATAAATAGAATTGTATTTGCATAAGATGTATTCCAATATCAACATGTTGTCTTCCTTTTACCTGTCACCAATCATTGTTCATATATTTCTGATTTGACAATAAACATACAAAATGACAGAAAGAACCCGGTGTCATTGTGGCTTGAATGGTGGTGGAGGGGAATAGTCCTACAGTTTATTTACCTTTTGTGAATGTCACCATATTGTGTGAAATAAATATTCTGAAAATGTGGTCTTAATTGCTAGTATAATTTATCGGTTTTGTTTTGGAGACCAGAACACCCATATCTAATGAACCCATAGCCATAATAACAGTGTTAGATCTTTAATCTCAATCATTAATCTTTCAACAATTTGCAAAGTGGATGTACAGCACAGTAGCACCAGGATGTGTTACATAATATTGTTTAATTCGTCCTTCCCTTCATGTTATTATGGAATTGGCTTATTTGTATGTGGTCCCCTCTGCTGGAATGTGACAGGCAGAGGTCTGCCTATACACTGTCCCATCTGGAGATATGGAAAACTCCACTTCTCAACAGAAGAACATCAGCAGAACATCCCTTCAGATCCGAATGAGTTGTCTTACTGATAACAAGGGTGGTGAAGAGAAATATAAATTAGGTAACTTCCCAAATACTTTGACAAAAATGAATGTGTTATCATTTGGTGGTCCTACCTTAATGTTCTATATGCTCACACCAAATGTTCTGAAGAGGACAATTTTTTGGACAACAGTCCAATTAGGATTTTACTCTTAAACCAGCTGTTATACAAATGCAAAATACAAAACACTCATAACAAAGTTGCATCTTTAATTTTATATAAAATATGTTAATCCAATATAGTTACATTATTGAACAAAACATTAAGTTACCTATATTTGGCCAGGCCTTTTTGTTTTTGGTTATTTCTTGACACTTCTAGGTTCAGACAACATATTTTATAAAGTTAGAGGTAGGCCTACAGTTGGATTACAGAAGCAGTCAAAAATGAGAATTGCCATTTGTTAGTGTAACATTACCAATATTGTACTTTTCACATCCATATTGGTAATCTCAAGAAAGTACATGTAAGGTACAGTATATAATAACCACAGTAGTGACCGTATGTGCTACAATCCCAAACTCCCAAAATGCATATTTATTTATTTATGTATTATTTATATGAATAAAAAATAAATTCAAGTACACAAAAGTAATGTACAGAAATGTGTTCGATAGGTTGGGCTTATACTAGATCCTCACATTATGAAACAAAATCGCATTAATTGAAGTACAAAAAAAGGATCGTATTAAATAATATTTTTTTTTAAATAAGAGCAATAAGAAAAACAACAAAATAAATATTAATTGTGAAATTAGATAAGAGACCAGAAAGAGGGGGGAAATAGACTACTGCTGTTACATTGTAAGATTGACTAAATAACTCTTATAGCCTACCTGTGTTTGAACACTATTAGGGAGGGGTACATTTCATTTAGATTTTTTTTGAGAGTAGAATCAATACGCCGAGATAGGTGGCGATATTATGAAATTATCCGCGTTTGTCATGAGGAAACACCACTCTCTCCTCGCTCTCTGACTAATTCTGTCGTTGGTTAGTTTGAAGGCGCGGCGATGTTGTTGAAGGCGCCCGAGAGCAACTGCACCGCTGCTACCAGGCGCCTGCTTAACCTTATGTTGTCATTTCCGCCTTAGTTCACGCAGCACCGACTTTTCGTCCATCTCGGACAGTTTCCGATGCAGGCCGACGCAGATATGACGTAAATCGGCTCTAGCCGAACACGCCCAATCTCACAGGAGTTCACGTAACCAACCACAGCACAGTACGTAACAACCAGGTCCCGCCCAGGTCCCTCTAGGCTCTCCAGTCTAGCGTCAACCTTGGTTCAGTCCGGTTCAGTCTCGCTGAATAAACACTTCCGGTTCGTGCAGATGCATGAAAGCGGTTAAGTCATTTTCTTTTGACGTGAAGAATATATATTAAAAAAAACCTTCTTGTGCCATGAAAACACCTTAATAACCGTCATCTGGCAGGGTTCGTAGAACTAATTTGTGAAATGCTTTAAGGAAGCATTCAATTGAAGTTGGTTTTTGGTGGACGCATCTTGTTTTTCTTCTGAGTTTGTGCACACGGGGTAAGGCTAATGATAGCTATATTTATAGAACGAGGTAACGCTGGCTGTTGGCTGTCTTGAATATTAGTCAGTTTCACCGACTAATATTCATTAACGTAATATTGTTCAAGGGCATCGCGGTTAGTGTGAATGCCAGCTACGTGGATTTTTATAATGCTAATAAAAGCTTATTTTCTCATGGTAATTGGGTTTAAATGTACCGTGTTGTTGGTACGCACATCCGCGTAGCTGGTAGCAATCTAGGTTAAAAATTAAGGTTAACGTTACCTACCAAGCTAGCATGTTCGCTTTGCTAGCTAGCTAGGCTGCTATGGCGAGCTAGCATTGCTTGCTAGCTCAGTAACGTTATTTGAACATGTTTTAATGAATGTTAAATGAGATAATGCAGATCGTTATCTTAGCTAGTTTGTCTGTCAGTCACGTTATCATTTCTCAACGTTAGTTGTGTAAATTTTTGTTTGGTGCTAACAATGATCCTTGTAATTCTGGAATTGATGCATTCTTCTATGCAATTTATCGTAACGTTATTTAACGTTAATTAGGGTGCGCCCCAATACTCGAAAAATGCACGCTCCTTTCTTCCAGTACCTCCTCCTCTCCCCTAGTCCGTGCCCCAGAAATGGATATTTGTGTTTTAATGTAATGTTGCTGGTTACATATTAATTACGTATTAATGGTTACATATTAATTAATGTCTCAACGCAAACATATTTAAAAATGTCTCAATGTCAGGTACATTGAATACTGTACATACAAATACATGTACTCTAAACTTTCAGGCAGTTTTGCATATTTCCAGGTAGGAGAGAAGTGGGAGTGGAGGAAAGGAGGTGGGGAGTGAAGAATATTGGGATGCAGTCTTAATGTTTTCACTTTAGGCCTAGTGTCTATAATGCCCTTGTTCGTATAACATTTATGCAATTGACTTGCCTATGGATTGCATTCTGTTTTGAAGCCGGTCTGAATAAGGCTGTGTGAAATATTTAAAATATTCATAAACATTCATATCGTAATATTAATATTAATGACAATAATACCAACGGTCATTCAACGGATACAATTCTGTCAATATTGTTTCCAACATCCTATGTGTACCAAACGTTTCCCAGGTACAGATTCAAACATGGGGAATCCCCATATTTTCAGGAAATGTATTTGAAAGGTTGAAGAAGCTATGCTCGAAAATGTATCTCCCCAAATCCCTCCACTTAGAGATTTAATGCATTTACCATAGCTCATATCATAATCGGCTCTGACAATATGTTGACGACTCCTAGAGGCTATAATAGTTAAAAGGGCAATTGACAAATAGCCTAGCTGTTCTGGTAAATTTGGAAATAAAGTAGTGTTATCTCCCACGTTTATAACAAGTTAAATAAAATAAAAACCGAATTAAAATATAGGTTATTTGCTGCTCGAACTGAGAATGTGAGTAGTAGGCTACATTATAAGTACATTAACTCAGTGATTTTCAACCACTGTGCCGCGGCACACTAGTGTGCCGTGAGAGATAGTCAGGTGTGCCATGGGAAATGATCCAACTTCACTTAATTAGTAACACTTTTGGTTGGTGGTGTGACTCAGGATTTTTTTTAATGTAAAAAATGTGCCTTGGCTCAAAAAAGGTTTGAAAAACACTGCATTAACTTACTATTATGGCATAAATACAATATCTCCAAGACACGGCAGCAAATATATAGCCTATGAATATACTGTTGTGAAATGAGGGACGTTTAGCTGTAGGTTACGAGTTGGTAAGAAAAGCGAAGGTATCTAAACGTTTAAAAAGCAACGTGGAATAGGCTACTTGAAACTTGCTCAAATAATTCCAGCTCATTTTGTAATTATAGATGGGCTATATTTCTGCAGAATGCAATGTCCTGGAATAAGAAAATAGCTGTGGCTCGGTCTAGCTCCATTAAATTATTATACGCTAATACCGCTGTCTCATTCATTAAGAATTCAGAGCGACGGTGAAGTTAGATATTAATTTATTTTTAATTAAATGGCGTTCTGAAGCGATTTCTTCAGTACATTTTCAACGTAACCTATAGTGTTTTACAGTTTTGTATACAGTATACAGTTTTGATGAAAAATCATGCGGCTGTTTAAAATTACATTTGTTGAGATTTCAAGAGAATAAAATGGAGTTGTATATGATAAAACCGACCCTTCGCTAAGCCTCGCCCCCCTTAGTATGTCCGTCAAGCTTCGTGTCCGTCAAAGCAAACGACAGTTCTCAACCACGAAAGTAGCCTACTGCCCTTTTGGAAAAATAACTTGAGGAATTTTTGGAAAAATTGATATTCAATTTCATATTTGTAGTTTAAATTCTAGCTGAAATGATTCAATGTATATTTTATGACGCTGGGCAGAATTATTTCCATCACAGCGTGCTGTCATTTGCTAGATAGCTACCACAATGACAGTGGAAACCTAACGTAACAGACATCAGCCGAGGGACTAGCTGGCTTGGCATCAAATAGCAAACCATATCTCATTCATGAAGGCATTATTATCATCGGTTTGTTTACGAGATGGAGTCTGGTAACGTTAATTTTATTCAACGTTAGCGAACGATAACGTTTTAAAAATAGATCTGCAAACACTAACATATGGTTTTTTATATTAGACTGGCATATGAGGAAGACCCTTCACTGGAAGCAGCAGCTATTTAATATGAATATATTGCGCGTGATAATGGTCGTTCCACATCGTCGAATCCCACCCACCCGTCCCCTATATGGCCCGTTTCTCATAACGTTGCTTATGGTTATAGTTTGCCTCGGCTATAGGCTACAGCCAAGATGATTATCATGCTACTTTTTGTTTTTTATTTTCTAGTGTAACGTCATTTGCATAGGCTACAAACGCAACCTATAATATGGTTGTCTTCAGTAAAAAGAAACAGGAAAATTGTCAACAGATACAATATTTCTGAGGGAGAAGGCAAGGAGTCAGGGACCTCAATTTGTTTTATGATTTCCCTTCCTGCCTATTATATTTAATAATTAGGCTACTTGATTTCCACTGGACATCATGAATTTTATCACCACAGATTTTACGTGAATTGTTTCCAGCTTTTACTTTGAAAGTAGCTGATTGGGTCTCATAACTCATTCTGGCACCCTCCCCAAACCGGACGCGAGCGAGCGCCTGCATCACTCTGGGTTGCGTCAAAAAATGTGTATACCTCTGCTAGACACGATTAGTAATCGCGCAATGGATACAAAAGTACCAATCGTTAACATCGGGGGCGGGTCTCTTTTTCCCTAGTCAATTGGCGAAGGTGCGATTTACACAAGGAGCTCTGGAGCGTCGCGTCACAAATGGGAACAGGGCGAACAGCAACGCGGGGTGAAGCGTAACATAACGTGACTGGTGCAGGTTTTCGTTAAGGAAGCGCGCGTGTGGGCAGGTGAAATGTGACCCATTAGGTACGGAAGGGGTAGAGCGAGGGGAGATTGTCCACTAGTTAATCGATCGCGGATGGCGTCGTTCTCTCGGACGGATAAAAAAATGTAAATAGAAAATGCTAAAATGGGTCGCCAAATATAAGTTGAGTCAGTGGGTGGCCCGCCCAAGTAAAGTCTATATGTGGGAAACACTGCTATATTACCGTAGCAAAAGTAACATAAAGCCTCGGTTGTTAATGCTGAAGTGCTCTGGCTATCACTGATAGTAGGCATACTGTTTTCTTCGTTGTTCTATAGGCTATCAGTGACCGGAAAATCTACACAGGAGTTGGAAACGTTTTTATTAGACTGACGTTACAATATCTTAGACTGAAGTATTTCACCTTACGTCTGATAAATTAGATAGCTGTTAGATTTCATCCTAGTTCTCACCAAGGCAAACAATCCAGCGTAGCCTGCCTAGCTACATATCGTGTGTTTGTGTGTTAATCGCCTCTGGCTTGTTATCTTGCTTTCATATAAATTGTGATCACAGCAAGATCTAACTCGCTTTAAAAAGTCTGAGTTGACAACTAGCTATAAGCTAAAAACCTGCGGAGCTCATCACCCCTATGAAAATGTCAGTAAAATATATAGCAGGCTACTATGGCTACAGCATATGGTAGCCTAGGATTCAATTAACATTAGCTACTATCTTATTGCTGTTTTTTTTGTAGTAGATACTATAGTGATGCGACTAGCCTATTGTCCTATAGTGCACAAATAGCATAGGCTGCTAGCCTATATACAGGTGCAGCTCAAAAAATTTGAATATCGTGAAAAAGTTCAATATTTTGTCACTCATTTCAGAAAGTGAAACTCATATATTATATAGATTCATTACACATAGAGTGGAATATTTCAAGCCTTTATTTCTTGTAATTTTGATGATTATGGCTTACAGCTAATGAAAACCCAAATTCAGTGTCTCAGAAAATTAGAATATTGTGAAAAAGTTCAATATTGGAAACTCATGGTGTCACACTCTAATCAGTGAATTAACTCAAAACACCTGCAAAGGTTTCCTGAGCCTTTAAATGGTCTCTCAGTCTGGTTCAGTAGGCTACACAATCATGGGGAAGACCGCTGACTTGACAGATGTCCATAAGACAGTCATTGACACCCTCCACAAGGAGGGTAAGCCACAAAAGGTCATTGCTAAAGAAGCTGGTTGTTCACAGAGTGCTGTATCCAAGCATATTCATAGAAAGTTGAGTGGAAGGAAAAAGTGTGTTAGGAAAAGGTGCACAAGCAACAGGGATAACCGCAGCCTTGAGAGGATTGTCAAGCAAAATCCATTCAAGAATTTGGGGGGGCTTCACAAGGAGTGGACTGAGGCACAAATCAAGGTCCTAGAGTCTGGAGGAAGTGTGGAGAGGAACAGAATCCACGTTGCTTGAAGTCCAGTGTGAAGTTTCCACAGTCAGTGATGATTTGGGGTGCCATGTCATCTGCTGGTGTTGGTCCACTGTGTTTTCTGAAGTCCACAGTCAACGCAGCCGTCTACCAGGAAATTTTAGAGCACTTCATGCTTCCTTCTGCTGACAAGCTTTATGGAGATGCTGATTTCATTTTCCAGCAGGACTTGGCACCTGCCCACACTGCCAAAAGTACCAAAAGCTGGTTCAATGACCATGGTATTACTGTGCTTGATTGGCCAGCAAACTCGCCTGACCTGAACCCCATAGAGAATCTATGGGGTATTGTCAAGAGGAAGATGAGACACCAGACCCAACAATGCAGACAACCTGAAGGCCCCTATCAAAGCAACCTGGGCTTTCATTACACCTCAGCAGTGCTACAGGCTGATCGCCTCCATGCCACGCCGCATTGATGCAGTAATTCATGCAAAAGGAGCCCCAACCAAGTATTGAGTGCATAGAAATGAACATACTTTTCAGAAGGCTGACATTTCTGTTTCAAATATCCTTTTTTATTGATCTTATGTAATATTCTAATTTTCTGAGACACTGAATTTGGGTTTTCATTAGCTGTAAGCCATAATCATCAAAATTACAAGAAATAAAGGCTTGAAATGTTTCACTGTGTAATGAATCTATATAATATATGAGTTTCACTTTCTGACATGAGTGACAAAAAATATTGAACTTTTTCACGATATTCTAATTTTTTGAGCTGCACCTGTATATGTGGTTCTCTCTGCCAATCTGGTGGCTCTTTAAATACCCTACACGACTATGAAAGCGAAATAGCCTACTGCTGGAGCGGGCGATAACGGTGCAACCCATACAGCTAAAAACATGGAACTTGGCACAGCAAGGAAAAAGTTCCACGTGGAACTTCTTTGATAAAATTTACGACAACGAAGTTAAATGCAAATTGTGCAACACTAAGCTAGCGTATCACAAGTCAACAACAACAATGCACACGCATTTAAAAGGAAAGAGGAACGTTACATCCACAGACCGTACAGCTACAAACTAAGTGCCCAAACATCCATTGCTAGCTTTGGGTGGCAACGGCGAACGAACCTGTTTTTTTGAACGACTGTTTATGCCGAGTTGTCTGAGTCGACTCGACAGTTTGAGGGAATCGTGCTTACCATGGCTCTGGCTCTTAGCTCTGGCCGTGTCACTAATTGTAACCTAGTTTGAGCAGCAGTAGTGATGCGCCCAACAAAATAGGTCGTACGAATCTGTTTTATAATCATTTAAGAATACGTTTTAATTTGATCTAACAATATTGCACATATTTTTGTGAATTAGATAATCGCCCTAGCTCATTCCAAAGTGATTATTACTAGGCTACCGCTAATGGTTAGAAGATGTACAGTGCTGTGAAAAAGTTTTTGCCCCCTTCCTGGATATGTGACCAAATATTACAAATGATTACTTTATTATACATTGGCTACAGTTATTGTAAGGGGGCAATTACTTTTTCACACAAGGGAAATGGGTGTTGGGATTTATTGTTCATTAAATAAATTTAATAAGTAAAAAACAAATGTGTCATTTGTTTACTCAGGTTCCCTAAAATCAATATTATATTTTGTCTAAAGATCTGAAAACATCCAGTGTGAGAAATATGCAAGAATAGAGGAAATCAGGAAGGGGGCAAAAACTTTTTCACGGCACTGTACCTACAGTCACCTCCTACCCAACTCTGATCAGCATGAAATCAACTCAACTCAGAGCCGTGAACCGTGGCAACATCCCACGGCTCCAGAGCCGTGACACAAACCAAAGTCATTTCAAGTTTTAACAGAGAGCAAATGCTGCAGCCTACACGATTAATAATCGGGTTTAGCCTACTCAGCGCCGGATCAACCAGAAACATTGACAAAAGTTATATCTAATGATAGTCCTAGACGCCTACTTTTTATTACAAAATGATTACATGTTTGCAACCGAATTGCAGTATAAAACAGAATTAATATGCGATTGTGTTCAGCAAATAGGCTACTTCTTATTTAAAGTGGTGGCATTTTTATTTTAGAACTCGTGACCAACACAATAGTGAACAGATAAATACAATTTTGTATAATAGAATAGGCTAAATAAATAGCCTAATGGTTCAAATAAACATGGTGTAAACATAAACATTATGGTGTCCAAATAAATCTTTACCAAACTAAGGCTATTTATAACTAATAAACAAAACGGGCTCCTTTACACCCACACACGTATCAAGATCTGGCTTGTTTGTCAGATTTGGCTGGCTATCCCTCCTACACAGCCATCCATCCCCCACATAGCCTAACCATTCAATGTCTATTCTTACATGTAATATCTAACGTTACAATCAATGACCGACAGCGATATTTGACATTTCTGCTAGAATAATGGAGATGGGCAAGTCGTAAATATATGTAAACTGGATGCGATTGCAAACTAGCTTGAAAAGTAAAGAGGAGTGAACAGAAAACATTGAGCATAGGCTATTAAAAATTTGCATCAATCAGGTGATTTAGGTCTGAATAAAATATCAATGCTAGTTTACTAACTTCATTTGCTACCAGCTGGACTCTGCTGTCTGAAACGGCTTCAAATCCGGAAGGAGAGAAAAAGATGCGGCTTGGGTAGTTTGAAAGAATCAACCAACCAAACGAACGGCTCTACTGTATTAACTGGAAGTACCAAAAACCTGCAACTCTGACTCCTTCACAGTCCCAACTCTTCAAACTGAATGGTACGGAAAGAGCCGACTCAGAAAAAAGAGGCGAACTGCCCATCACTAGTTGTGATGATACACTACCCATACGTTTAGTTGAAGGAAAAGGATTCCGTGGCTTACATTACATTATAGGCATTTAGCAGACGCTCTTATCCAGAGCGACTTACACATCATTTCTTTTGCATTTATACATAGTATCCATTGATACAGCTGGATATATACTGAAGCAATGCAGGTGAAGTACCTTGCTCAAGGGTACAACGGCAGTGTCCGACCTGGGAATCAAACCTGCAACCTTTCGGTTACAAACCCAGTTCCTTAACCATTATACCACACTGCCGCACACTACGCGGAAACCGAGTATACGGTCCCATCCCGTAAAAGCTTTACCTCGCAAATCGAAAAGCTGACACTACCGGAGATCTCTGCAAAACATTAGCCAGTGTTGAAAATTGCCGGTAGCCTAATTAAGAATTCTAAGAAGAATGTAGCCAAGGAAAAGCTTATTATTTAACAATTGTAATCATTGTAGTACTGTACATTGTTTTTGTGTTAACCTAATCAAAACCGTGACGTGTTGAATTTAGGCTACATGCTGTAGAGCAGGGGTGTCCAAACTACGGCCCGCGGGCCAATTGCGGCCCTTGAAGCGTTTTAAAGCGGCCCTCGAAACATTTCAGAAGAATTATTAAATCTGGCCCGCTGCTACAAATGAGAAAAAAAAATGCTGTTGTTTTTTTAACACTAGGGGGAAGCATAGTAAAAGCCCAACTCTAAAAACAGATCAGCAGTTTGCACCCCCCCCCCCAAACAAAAAATTATCTTATGCATTAGCTAGCCAACGTTCCTGTAGCCTACAAATCGTGTTCTTATCAACATGGCGACTGCAAAGAATCGAAAGGTGGATAGTGAATGTAGGAAATTCCAGCCACAATGGCAAAATTAATACTTTTTCAGAGTACAGAGGCAAGTGTGTCTGTTTAATTTGCCAGGAATGAGTAGCGGTGATGAAAATAATTTAACTTTAAGAGACATTATGAAACGAAACATGATGCGTCTTTTAAGGCATATACTGGAGCAGCCAGAGAAGAGAAATCAAAGCAGTTGGCGGCAAGCCTATCATTGCAACAAACCCAGTTTTTTCGTGCTAATCAAACGCAGCAGAATGCTACCAGGGCTAGCTACGAGGTGGCTAAGCTAATAGCGAAGTATGGAAAGGCCTTTGTAGAGGGTGATTTTATTAAAAGAGTGCGTCACAAAAATTGTGTTGCGAGAAACACAGTGGGCCGGCAAATTGAGGATTTATCAGCGAACATCAAGGCGCAAATATCAGACAAAGCTCCGTTGTTTCTTTTCTATTCAATTGCGTGTGACGAGAGTACCGACACAACAGATTCGGCTCAGCTACTAATTTTTTTGCGAGGGGTTGACGATGATTTTTGCATTACTGAAGAGCTCCTCGACCTTCGGAGCCTGACTGGAACGACGAAAG
Source organism: Ilyophis sp. 1 JC-2022 (assembly GCA_022702515.1). Taxonomy (NCBI): domain Eukaryota; kingdom Metazoa; phylum Chordata; class Actinopteri; order Anguilliformes; family Synaphobranchidae; genus Ilyophis; species Ilyophis sp. 1 JC-2022. The sequence continues at coordinate 70,906,526 of CM040403.1, read as the reverse complement.
GAGCTGATATTTTTGAAGCTGTGTCAGTTGCTATTCAAAATCGGAATCTCCCTTGGGACAAGTTGTGTGGAGTTACAATAGATGGTGCTCCAGTCATGATAGGTGAGCGTAACGGAATGGCTTCCCTGGTTTGCAGAAAAGTTCATGAGTCTGGGGGCGAGGCTGTTAAATTGCACTGTATTATACAGCAGGAAGCATTATGCGAAGTCACGAAACTGGGCGATGTCATGAATACAGTCGTGAAAACTATTAACATAATTTGTGCGAAAGCACTCAATCACAGAGAATTTCGGGCATTCCTGTCTGAAATGGATACAGAATATGGGGACGTGATCTACCACTCTGATATACTCTCACATATGTGAGCAAACATTTCCCCTGATGACGCTAAACAAGAGCCGTTTGCGATCAAAGATAACAGACAGTCACCTTTGCGATGTCCTGCGAATCGCATCTACAAACCTCACGCCCGACATCACAGCGATTCTTCAGTCCAAGGCACAACAACACTGTTCTCATTAGAAGTGTCACTGGTGAGTGAAATTCTTAAAATCTCTTCAAGCTCGCCTTTTAATAGGCTATAATACTATTCGCCTAATTTAAATAGAAATCTAAGTGATGTTGGCAACTGTATGCCACATGTCTGAGCGCACTTGTATTTATTTTACACATGCACACATAGCATATATATATATATAATAGCCTGTGGCCCGTGGTAGTCATAATTTTTCTCCATCTGGCCCTCAGTGAAAAAAGTTTGGACACCCCTGCTGTAGAGGAACGTTGAGGTATTTAGAATTTTTGAATATTCACTCAATTTCCATAATCTATTCGAAAATAATTTTGGCCTGTCATGCACATCCCTAGTGTTAATCCATTATTAGCTATCTCGGCTTTGCTTCCTAGTCAACAATCAGACTGTTGATAAGCTAGACTTTAATGTTACTCACGATACCACGCCCGTACGCTCGCTAAATAAATTATGGTTATGGACTGATAAGGTTTTTCTAGGGCCGATGCTGATACTGATTATTAGTAATGAAGGAGACCGATATTTGAGGCCGATATACATTTGCTGTGAATATAAAAATTTGTGTCAAAATTTACAGTAACACAAACTCCAACACAAAACTTTAAATTAATTTAAACAGGATTTAATTGAATGCTAGAAAACAGAACATTTTCAACAAATTAAAAAAATTAAGTACATTCGCTCCCACTATTTATTTTAAACTGAACTGGAATTTTAAATAGATAAAAATAAATAACTAAATAGCTCCCCAAAACAAACAATATCTCTATGTGGTGGGTAAGACAGGTGAGTTAACTTATTCCAATTATGTTAGCCATCTGATAAAGTAGCCTACTTTATGCGATCAGGCAATCTGAATGCTTTAAAGAATGTAGCCTAATTAATTTTAAGACGGCACTCAAATTAGTCAAAGTGAGTTAAACATTAGAATATTATAAGCGGACAGTCTCTTAAGTGTCTCTAACCTAATACTTATTGGTTTTTGTTAAGCGAATCAATTGTCTTAGACTTAGATTCTTAAAAATGTGCGAACTATATCCCGTTAATGTCAAGCCCTGATAATAATTTACCGACACAGAATGTAGCCTAGTTTACCGAGCTTCTAGCTAATGTGCCGAAGTGAAAGCAAGGCATTGGCTTGCTTACCATTTATGTAATAAACACAAGGCAGCTTGCTAACTGGGTGGAAATATCCAAATAACGTATTCTAATATTATTATTGGCCAACTACTGATATGATATCATCCATACGTATCGCATTCAAGTAACGCTATTTAATCAGCTATGAGACTCAACTTAGCTATTGGTGTTGAATAACAGTCACGTTCATGTAGCTTGTTAGCTAGCCCGTTTAGTAAAGTGCAAAAGATGTTAGGCAACAGAATTTAATTCTGTGAAAAGCAATGGTGAAAGCAATGGCTTTAACATCAGTGTAGTTCATCTCAAGTATGACAGACAAATAATCTGTTAAATAGTAGCCTAACTGCTACCATACTAACTACGAAGACAACGTTAGCCATCTAGTTGCTTTAGCACTACACAAAAATGTCACTGCACAAAACTGTCAAAAGAAACTCAATGAACGATAGCTAACATTAGCTATATTTTACAACAACAGTGCCTTATGCGGGGACTCGTGCGGAATATATACCTGACTGATTTTAAAGTCTTTTTTCGCCTCAGTTTAAATCCCTTTGCTTATTGGGTATTGTTATCATAGAATTGATTCTAATGCTTGTGATGTTTATTGCAACTTCAGCATTGGGTATCGTGATGATTATTGCAACTCCAGCATTCTCACCTCAGCATTCAGCATCTCTCTCTGCGTTCCTCTCTCCCACCAGTGTTGCCAGATGCCTGAATTAATCTCGCCCCAAAAATTCTGAAAATCCCCCATCTTCAATTGACCTTCATACAATTTTTCTCATTTTGCCCCATACCTCCTTTTAAAATCCCCATCTATCATTGACTCCCATACATTTAAAAAAAAAAAAAAAAATCTTTAAATCCAGAGTCTGGCAACCCTGTCTCCCACATCTCTCACAGATATACATAGTAGAGTGTTGATTGGGACGAGCCAGCCTAAGTAGTAACCTTTCAGAGACAGACGACTGCATCAGAGCCAGAAGAGCGCATTTTTAAATTTATTTATTTTATCTGCAATCCTATCAGACAAAATTGCGATGCCGATAATTAGAAAAATGACTGATATCGGCCCCGATTATCGGTCAGGCCAATAATTGGTCGACCCCTAGAATAAATCTTTAAAGTGTAATCCAAAGGCCACTGCCAATAAAACATTACGAGTCCCATCTTCAGACACAAGTCTGAATCAGAATGTGATGAGTTTATAAATGCAATGCTCCAATTCAGGATTCCCCCCAGATTTTCCCAGGACAATTAATCTTCTTTGTACCGATAATATCCATCCGGGGTGTTCTAAATTCCTAAAAATGTCGGTTAGGTCCTGCTCGTTCCATAGACTATAAATAGCCTAAAATAGGCCTTTTTACATTCAGCTGTTTTATAATTTATTTTCTACCTTCACTATTATACATACTACCCTATTCACACTGACTTGTATTAGGCTACCTGGGATCTATATTTCGTGCAACGGGATAAACAAAGTCTGCATTTCACTCGAATTTACTGATAAAATCCCAAGGATTATCACCAGATACGACTGAAACGTAACATTTCTATACTTCCATATTGGCATTTTGCAAAGTGTTATTTTCTGCTGTAAGAAATATGCCTCTATTTACATGTGGAGTATTACTCATATACGTTTGGTAGCAGTGGAGATAGACAAATAAAATGTATCCGTTTTACCAGTCTTACCACCCGGGCACCAATTATGTGGGGAATGTCCTCAGACGGCGCTCCATAAATGTAATGATACGCCTCTATATATAAACTCTTACATAGGATATCAGAAATATAGGCAATGATTATGGAAAAATGAGGTCTCATTTGATTTGGGGGTTCTCCCCAGAAAATTTAGAGCCTTTTAAAACTCATCGTGGGGGCTGTGTTGGGGCACCACTAACTATTATTTTTCTAATTCTCAAAAATGGCGCCTACCATTTTAATATTTAGCATTCTGTGAAATATAGAAAAATATATCCCCCCACAAAAAAATAAATAAATAAATATATATATATTTTTAAATAGTTTTTTATTATTTTTTATTCAACATTAGTTAAGGCGGGCCGTTTTTTGTTCAGTCAGCCCGCCTTAACTATAAACTACTGCGGGAAACACTGCCGTCCCATCTCACATACGCTACGATCACATGCTGCAGTTTTGAAGCAAAATTAGTTTATGGCTAGCTAGCTATCTACGATAGAAAACATAGGCTACTGTGAGATTATTTTGACCCATGATCAAACTGAATTTTAATACGACAAGCCTAAATTACTCGAGTGACGGTGCATCAGTAGCCTGCTCTAGGATTGACAACAATGCCTAAATATCAAAGCCACGCCTCCTAATTACCATATGGATGAAAAAATACAGAAATAAATGCAGAAAAGAATGAATACAGAAATAAATAAATACAGAAAAGAATAAATAAAGAAAAGAAGAAATACAGAAATTAACATTTATTCTGTTTATCTATTGTGTCAATTTACATATTTATTCTTAATTTTGACATTTCTGGTCCTCCATATAAAATGAGATGACAGTACCAATAAAAAGTTTGGACACAGTTGATTGAATGCATCTTTCTCATTATCTTAGAGACATTTTGATCTAAAGGCTTGTGCTTAAATGCTTGAATTATTTTTTCTTAGACAAATATAAATAGTGAAATGCTTATGTATGAATTTCTTTCCAAAACAATTTTTTAAAATAAATAATACGATAATTATTTTTGAAATGCACCCCCAACAAGTAGCATGGGGGGGGGAGGCGTGTGATGGTGTGGGGTTGCTTTGCGGATGACACTGTTGGACAAGTTATCTAGAATTGAAGGCACACTGAACCAGCATGCCTACCACAGCATTCTGCAGTGACATGCCATCCCATCTGGCTTGCCCTTTAGTTGGGCCCTCAATTGATTTTCAACGCGACTATGACACAAAACACACATCCATGTTGTGTAAGAGCTATTGAACAAAGAAGGCGAGTGATGGAGTGCTGCATCAGATGACGTAATCTATAGGGCTGCCCCAAAATAATCGACTAAACCGGTCAAACTAGTCGGTCAAAATAACTTGGTCGACTAAAATGTTTATTTATCAAATTGTCGCAGTGTGAAAAAATGCGCGAGGGGGGAACTATTCTTTCCGGACGTGCACCTTGTAATGAACAATTGGTGTCTATTAATTAAGGAATAGATCAGTTGTATAGAATGTCTGAGAGAAAAACAAAAGTATGCAAGCATTTCGAGCATCTAAAGGATGACCCCAAAAAAGTTAAATGTAAACTTTGCAAGCAACAATTTGCTACAGTATCATTCAGCGCATCGTCTCAAAGGCCGGCTTCATTGTCAGCAAAACGCGGAGCTCACTTCTCTAGTGCAACGTCAACAAACTCGTGTTCCTCACGCATAATGAGAACTGCGATTGGAGGAAAAACAGCAGTGAGTAGGCCTAATGTGATGAGGTTCGCTGGTCACAAGTAGGCTAAAACACACTTTTACGTTGCTAATATAGATTATAATAAATTTTTCGATGTTGTTGATATTGCTCTTAAGTGTTTGTTTGCTGTGTTTATTTTTTATTTATTCGTTTGTTTAATTAATTTATAGCCCATTTAAATAAATAAATAAAAAAGCTTTTTAAAATGAAAATAAAAGATTATTATTTTTTTTCCATCTAGTTTTGATAACCTGTTTTGAAGTTGTTAAATTGGCTACATTGTGCTTTTTCGTATCACCGGACAAAAGGCTGCTTTTTTATTTAGTTATTCACAATTTTTAAGTTGTGTTGTTACAAAGAGTGGAAATAAAAATAACAATGTTAAATGTCTCATTGCTTGTTTTTCCGACACATTCATTTACGGCTTTGTTGATGCCGTTATGACAGCACTGGCCATAAGCAAACCGATGCCGTTAATAGGCAGCGCAAGCTAGCAAATTGCAGCCTGTGCTTTTAGCTATAGGCTAATTGATATTTTAAATGCTTGTAATGGCGGTTTTGTATTTCTCTGTAAAATAGTAAACGTCCTATAGCTCAGATGGAAGTCAAACCATGTTCTGATGCTCAAAAATACACATTTAAATAATTAAATTAATATCATAAATTTAAGCGACTGTTAGTTTGAACCATTTGGGTTTGAACCATAGACTAGGGCTAGGCGGTATGGTCTAAAATCTATATCACGGTATAATTTGAAGCATAGACAGTAACGGTATATATCACAGTATATTAATTTATCTTAATTTCTATATAAATGCTTCTGAAGGGGTAAAACACTGGTATGGCAGCTATTACTGTACTCTTGTATTACTAGGACGTATTTCACACAGTACAGAGGTATTTTAAGAACATTTATTGTGCAAAACTGCCATAGAAAAAAATGCAAAACCTTTTCTCAAGTTACTTCCATCTCTGAAAAACACTTTTTTCATGAAATTCAATAAAATACAAGTACAGCAGGACGGAAGGTTTCTTTCCCTCAATCAACTCAAACACAATTAAACTCTCAAAATGCTAAAGTTGTTCAAACAAAGTAAATAAATCTTCTTCAGTTACATTATTGCAAGAATTGGCATAATTGCTTCTGCATAGTCCAAAATAACAATGTACATGTTTACTTGGCCTCATTGCTTGTACCCTTAAACAAAAAAATCTAGCAGCATAAAATCTAATTGAAAAGTAAATTCAAGTACAGCAGGACAGGAACTTTTTTCCCAACCAATATACATGATGCAACATTATATATTATATATATCATAATACAATATTACAAAATAAGTACCTACTCTTCAGTTACAGTATTGCAGGAATAGGCCTGCATAGTGCAAAAAAACTTAGTACAGAATCCCAGTATATGTTTTTCTCTTTCTCATTGCTTATACTCAAAGTACAACAGTGCAAGTTTACTCTTAGTGCAAAAACAAATAAAATAAACATTCCTTTTTGTGATGCTTACTTAGCCAGCCTCATTTCTTATAGCAGCTACTGTACTACAGGTTATTAGCCAGGAAGACAAGTCTGTCAACTGTCTCTGGCTTCAGAGCAGATCTGTGGCAGGTCCCAATGTTGCCACCAGTGCTGAATGCCCTCTCTGAAGGGGCACTAGTGGCAGGAATACAAAGGCACTCTTGGAAAATTTGCTTGGTGCAGCCTCTACCACTCCAGTGCATCTGCCTCACCATCGACCTCCAGTGCCTGCAGGTAGCTCTTGAGCTCAACTTCAATTGCATCTCTGTCGGAGAGGGCAACTGGGCCCGTTTGTTGAACTGTCTTTTTGAAAAAGCTACCCAGACTTCGCTTTGCTTTCTTCGGTGCCGCCGCCGTCTCTGCAGTTTCTACTGCAGCTCCTCCTTCTGCAGCTCCTCTGGTCTGTTGTGGAGACTGTTGTGGATGTTGCCTGCCTTTCTAGCAGTGACTGAATCTCTGCTGCAGCTTTGGTTTTGATGTATTCTTTCCTGTCATCCGCGATGTACATTGCTTTGAAACGTGGATCTAGGAGGGAGGCCATGTCTAGCAGGTCATCCGTTGCAGGGTCAGAGTATTTCAGGATGGACCTCTTCAGGTCTTTTGTCAGGTCTGTGTCATCTTGAGCCGGAGTCAGAACAGTGTTATTGAGAAGATGGAGCACTGGTTTGAGGTACAACACACTGACATTCTTCTCCGGACAGTGCATCTGTGAACTCAATCAGGGGGCCGAGGGTCTTGCTCACTGATTCCAAAACATCCATCTCTTGCCATGATGGTGCCAGGTGCTGGGTTTTCTTATCAGCTTTAAGGACCTGAGATATGGCCTTCTCCTGTTCAATCACCCTCTGGATCATTTTCTGTTGAGACCCCCATCTGGTTGGCGATTCAGTGATGAGGTGGTGAGGAGGTAGTCGAAGTTCAGCCTGGGCATCGGCCATTTCTCTCTTCCTTTTTCATGAGTAGGAAAAGGCACTCACAATTTTCTTACATATGCCAACTGCACGTTCAACACGGGGCTCTTTGGGACTTCTCTCTGTAAAATAATGAATATTGAAGAGAAAAATGTCGACAATGCTATTTTTTTTAAACAATTAATATTCCTTTTCTATGCTTCCTATAAAAGAATAACGCAGACTTGATAAAATTTGTTAATGCTTTGATTTGGAATTGAATGTGTAATGTTTCCACTACATATGAAATATGGAACTAAAAGCTATTAAAAAATATTTGCACTTTATTCACTTTTTTTAACGCACTGCTATTTATTTTAACACAACTGTATGTATACACACATTCTCATACATTTTATGTATATTTGAGAACACATACATACAATAATATAATATACATAAAATGTATGAGGATGTGTGTATACATACAGTTGTGTTAAAATAAATAGCAGTGCGTTAAAAAAAGTGAATAAAGTGCAAATATTTTTGAATAGCTTTTAGTTCCATATTTCATATGTAGTGGAAACATTACACATTCAATTCCAAATCAAAGCATTAACAAATTTTATCAAGTCTGCGTTATTCTTTTATAGGAAGCATAGAAAAGGAATATTAATTGTTTAAAAAAAATAGCATTGTCGACATTTTTCTCTTCAAACTCAAACACTTACTGTATAAACTGAAGAAATTTTTCAGGATTTAACTTCACTTTAAATTACTGAACTAATATTTAGTTGCATAACCATTGTTTTTGATAACTGCTGCGCATCTGTGTTGAATCGAGTCAACCAACTTCTGGCACCTAGAAACAGGTATTTCAGCCCAGGATGAACAAACTACATTCCACAGTTCCTGTGAATTTTTGGGTTTTGCTTCAGAAACTGCATTTTTAATGTCACCCCACAAGTTTTCAATAGGGTTGAGGTCCGGGGGATTGAGCTGGCCACTCCATTACCTCAATCCTTTTTGTCTGGAACCAAGATGTTGCTCACTTACTCGTGTGTTTGGGGTCGTCTTGTTGAAACACCCATTTCAGGGGCATTTCCTCTTCGGCATACGGCAACATTATCTCTTCAAGTATTTTGATGTATTCAAACAGATCCATGATCCCTGGTATACGATAAATAGGCCCAACACCGTAGTGTACCCATACCATGATTTTTGCGCCACCATGCTTCACTGTCTTCACAGTGTACTGTGGCTTGAATTCAGTACCCGGGGGTCGTCTGACGTACTGTCGACGACCACTAGACCCGAAAATAACAATTTTACTCATCAGTCCACAGAATGTTACGCCATTTCTCTTTGGGCCAATCGATGTGTTCCTTGGCAAATTTGAACTGATCCTGCACATGCCGTTTTTTCAACAATGGTGCTTTATGGCGGCTTCTTGCTGATAGCTTAGCTTCGATCAAACGTCTTCTGACTGTAACAGCACTTACAGGTAATTTTATATCACCTTTCTGGAGGTGATGATTGGCGGAATCTTTGCCATTCTGACTATTCTTCGATCCGTTTTAACAGTAGTTGCTTGTTTTCTTCTGCGTGTTTCAGGTTTTTGTTGCTATTTTAAAGCATTTGAGATCTTTTTAGCTGAGCATCCTATAATTTGCTGCACTTCTTTATACGTTTTCCCCTCTCCAATAAACTTTTAAATTAAATTACATTGTTCTTCCGAACAATGTTTGGAACGGCCCATTTTACTTAGCAATTCAGAAGGAAATATATTTTATAACAATGTGTGAAACATTTGCTTCCCTTCTTTCTTAATAAAGGACAATTAATGACATGTTTTTTCACAGAATTAATGAATTCTCTTATTAAACTCCACACTGCTATTATTTTTTACACACCCCTTTCAATGAATGAGTCAATTACTCAGAACAAGCAGCGTGCATGCCATGACAGTTGGGTCTGTTGTTTTTCTATTACACTACTATACAAGTAAATTATTTACCATGCAGAAATATCACTACTACTAATAACAGTGGTTCATCAGGTTACTGATATTGTACTGCTATTTTTTTGAACACCACTGTATATAGAATAATTAATATTATGAATTATTCTATATATGTACACACACATCCTCATACATTTTATGTATATTTGACAATAAGCACAAGAGCGGAATACTGAATTTTTGCACCTGCTGTAGATGACTTGCACGTAATGTTTAATATTTAAATAGGCTACGTAGGGTTACGTTTTAACTATGTTTTGTGATGTTGATTTTGCAACATGTTTTACTTTAGTAGTGTGCAAGTTGTAACTTAGTAGAGATTTAAGTTACAACTAGGCTTAGTTCTTACTAATGCACAGCTGGTGAAACCGGCCCCTTTTTTATTTTTATATTTAGAAGTGTGATGAAATAAATACAAAATATGAATATGAAATAATTTATGTATAAAAACATGTAAAGTAAGAAGTCTTCTGTTTTATGTTATAACGCTGATAATTACAACTTTTGGAGGGAGGGCCGGTAAAGATTGTCTTGGGGGAAAAAAATGTTAACGTTGAAGTTACCCTGAATCATTAACATTCCTTGCAGGTTGCCAACAGTGAAGTTATGTATTTTCCCCCAACTTCAGCCCGACCACGTTTAGATCACATATTGTAAAATTAAACTATTACATTTATCTGATAATTTTTATAGTCAATGCCCTGTCTCACTTTGGGTTGACCTATGGGCAGAAATATGTGCCACTAGAAACTCAATTTTATTTTTGGCACGTATTCCGCGCCATAGAAAAGGAGTTCTGTGAATCTGCACTTGATTGCTCTTTTTCAGCGACCCGGATGTGTGTCACAGTAAACTGCAAAAACTGAATTTGAATTACGAGAACTGAATTTGAATTGTGAAAACTGGATGTGGAGAGTATATAGATAGTTGAATTTTCAGTGAGGATCAAATACAGTTTCAGAGCAAATGAATTCAATTTCATATTACATTCAGTTTCAAGTTTATTGGAATTCAGTTCCAAACTAATAAATTCAATTTCAAATTGTGCTATTCAGATTCAGTTTTTCAATGCAATTATTCAAGTTAAACAATATAAATTCAAATTATGTGATTCAAATTAAATTCTTTAATGCAATTATTCAAGTTGAGCAATTCAAATTCAAATATAAATGATTCAAATTCAGTTTCTAGTGACACATATTTCTGCCCATATTGACCTTTACCAGGTCATGAGTTAAAAGGGAAAATGGGAGAAATTTTTTTTATAACCCAGATTAATATTTATGCTAAAATATGAGAGCCTAGTCAAGTTTCCAGAAAAACTATTAACCACAGTAATTTCATAGTATCCTCAAAACGCATTAATTATGTCTATATGCAAGTTCTCTACTCTTTCTAAGGTGGGCGTAATGTCAAGGCCACATTCAAGATCACCAATTCATCCATTCAGGTAAATTTGAGACATTCTTCTCGAAATAGTAGTTACAATTATTAATTAAGAAGATAAAATGTATTTTTAGGATATGGAAAACTGTTGAAGTAATTATCTTCATTGCCGTACTTTATGTAGGTTTAAGTATTAACAGCTGCGCCTCTTATACATCTAAATATTCAAGACAATGTGCATCATGTTCACTGAAACAGGTCCTCGTCTCTGTACAGAAGGTGCCCAGACAGATGCTACAGCAGCAGCCTCTCACAGGAGACAGCAGGCTTTGACCGAAGAAGCCCAGTTGACCGAAGAAGCCCAGTTGACCGAAGAAGCCCAGTTGACCGCAGAAGCCCAGTTGACTCAGGCCAATTGGGCATGGGCGGGCCCTCCCAGACGCTGAGGCTCAGTGAAGAGTATGTGCGTGATTCCCGGAGGCGAGCTCGGTCTCCTAATCATTGGCGTGACCCTCGTTCAGGCTGCCCCAGATTCTCACTTCCTGTGGCGGTTGGGGACCCCCAGGGAAACTTCTATCCCATACCGCAACTGGGGTATGCTGAGCGGCAGAGGCTATCTCCCAAAAAGCGATTCCACAACCCCGATGACAGCAGTAGTTGGAAACCAGGCCCTCACGATGATTTGCAAAGATTCAAGGATGGCAGGACGCCCTCGTCCCCCCTGAGATTTTCCCACGGAGAATTTCCAGCATCCCGCTATGAGTCTGCCACTCACAAGATGGTTTCCTCCCCAGAGTGGAACAGAGCCCAGCGCAGTGTTGGCTCGGAGCCACTCCCTGACCAGGCCTGCCAGAAGTCTCCTCGGCACTGTTCAAGGCCTAAGCAAGAGTGCTCAGAGTGGCTGGAGGCTCATGACGTCCCTGGGAGGGATAGCGCAGATCTGGAGGCTTTTTCAGTCAAATTTTATGGAAGGAGCTCTTATTTGGAGAGGTACAGGGCTGAAGTGGTTCTACCTAGATATATCCTCAGACCAGGCCAGAGCAGAGTAGAATTCAGTTTTTAACACCACATAAAACTGCAAGCCATTTTGTATTTTGTGATTGGATGTGTAAAGCTGTTGTAAACTTTTGTAAATATACTCCAATATTTAAAGAAAAGCTGTTATGATGAGTTTTATATAACAGTCTCAAAATGAGGCCCATTGGAGAGGAACATGTACTGTGCATACTGTCTAAGTAGACTGACTGGGCTCTGTGTAAACTGCAGATAGTTAGGGTAATGTGCTATGTCACTGCAATGCAATCTGAGTGTGCGCTGTGCAGTAGTGAGAGATTGGCTATGCTGTGCAGACTGTAAACACTGACCAGTATGCTATTGCCCCATTATTTGCAAACAGGACAGTTAGGCTGATGGTGCTGATGTGCTGAACATCTTGCCTGCTTTATGTCAACACAGGTGCATGGAGCCCCGGTTCAAACGCTCATCAGAGTGGAGGACGAATGCACTCTGGGGGCATCGCAGGAGTGCTGAGCGGGCCCCCATTATCGTGGAGCATGATCATGGAATTGCAAATCGAGGAATAAGCAGGGAACCAAATGAAGATTGGCGGGCCTCCAACCGTGACCGTGATTGTGATCGTAACCGCACACATACTCGGGAGGGACCTTTGGACAGGTATCAGTGGGCAGACAGTCAGCCATGCCAAGACATGCCAAATGTGGGTCGGAATGCAGTGAGCACAGGGCGGTCTCTAGGCAAGAGGAGCCCCAACCTGCGTAGGGGGAGACTAGGGGTGGCCCCCCCAGCGTCCTCCCACCCTCACTGCGTGCCAGAATTCAGGGAGCAACAGGAATTTGATTCAAATGGAGATGTAGACCTTCGTCGAACGGAGCGTGCTGAACCTATAAAGAGGAGTGTGCCCCACAGGCCCCCTGTTGGGCTTGGGGATCAACAAGACAGGAAGGCAAAGCAGAAGAGGACATTTCGGCAGAGTGGGCTTAGGCCCCCTGGGGCTGCAGCTGCTCCAAAGGGTACATCCCAGGAGACCCTCACTATCAAGGTGGATATGCAGTGGCCAGCTGCCCAGAACAGGTATGGTATTGCCGGAAGTTCCTGCAGGAGTTGTGTGGAAATTCATGCTTCTTTGTAATTATCACTGTGTGTCAAACTCCTATGGTCAGAAAGGTATTTTTGGGAAGTATATTCTAAGGAACACCTGAGATGGATTCTCTACCATTACCCCACAAACTAACAAGAATCACACCTGAGACGGATTCGCTACAGTAACCACACACAGCAGGATGAATCACACCTGAGATCTATTTTCTACAGTGGCCACACAAAGCGTCAATGACCCATGCCTGAGTGACCACCCTCCGTCAATGGCCCATGCCTGAGTGACCACCCTCCAGTTACAACATAAGCTCCCTTTTGTTCCTATCTGCCCTTTCCATCAACCTCCATTTGTATTTATCACGGTCTTAGTCTTGGATCCACTGCTCTGCAGTGCCGTGTCTATAGATAGTGTGATTGAAGGGAGAATATGTACTGCATGTCAGTGAAGCAGCAGCATGTGAAAGGATGTATCCCACCACGGAAGAAAATGGTGCACGAGTCTTCCATGTCATTTTGCAAACTTTACTTTCCCATAATGAGATGCACTCATCATGACTAACTTCAATGAAACCCATGTGCTTGACTTCCAAAAGTCTCATTGTTTCCTGGGATGAGATGATCACTTATTGAAAAGATCTGTGTTATTTTTCAGAAATTAAAATAAATACAGAGAATGATGCCCAACCAAGGTCCTGGATTTGGTTGTAGGTGCAGCTGACTCTTAATATGAAAGAAGAAGGAACCGAAGAAAGAAACGTACAAACCACTACACCACTCTTCTGCTTGCTGTCCTGCCAGGTCTCAGTGTCATGGAATTGAAATGGAATTATTTTGCAGTGGTCCCAATAACAGACTGGGCCAAACAGTTGGGTGTGCAGGGAATGGTAGGACGGATGTGGTGTACACAGGGATACAGCCGATTGATCCGCATCTTAGCTTGACACTTTACACCTAAATTGACTCGCCTATTTCTGACTGCTGCTACATACTGGTGAAGTCCAAAGATCAACACAGCTAAACTTCGTAAAAATGGTTTGCGGCGACTCCCCCAACTGCTTTTGCCTTTTGGAGAAATGAGAAGTAAAAAAGCATGTGGCTAAGTATGAGTTAAGCTTGCATGTTGTTCTGTTGAAGGCTTTCCTTTATACCCTAGTGAACTGTTGATCTTGAGTGCCTCAACCCTCCAAAAGATGAGCATGGAGATGCGTCCTCCAAAACTCCAGGCAGAAAAAGTAATTGTAAACCATCTGAATTTAATGTTCATTGAGATAAAAAAAATAAAAAATAATTTTATTAAAGCAAGGTAAGTTAGTTAATGCCTTCACCATTCTGTGCAGGAGGGTTTTCGGACGTTCTCCTGATGTGCCTGAAAGGGTTGGATTTTCAGTGTGGACCTTCTAAAGGAGCACAAACTTGGAGGGCAACTCAGTGGAGAAGACTCTGGGCAGTCATTACACGCACGGCTCAAAGATCAAACTTGCATGTCTGTGTGTTTGAATAGTGATGGATAAGTGCAAGCTGAATTTTTCAGTACGGCAATTTTTTCCTTTTTTGTCAACTATTTGTGATGATACTATGCACCAAACCGATGGATACCACCCCCCCCCCCCCCCCCCTCCAGCTTTGTCTATGTCTGTTAATCACAGTGCAGATATTGATTGATTCTCTGTTTGCAGAGGAACTTGTTGTACCCAGGATTCTGTTTACATGTTCTGTTACATGGCTGGGAGTCGGACATCTGCAGTAGGAGGGAAATATCTTTGGAACTGCGTAAAAATGTTTTTGTCTTACTTAAAGAATTAAGCAAATAAAAAATTAAGAATTCATCCCAAAGCAAAAAGCCAGAAATTATGTTCCAGCAAGTCAAGGTTTTTAAGAAGGGAAGGAGCTGAAGAATAGACCTTGAGCAGACCTACTGACAAGTATAAAAAAGCCCATGCACCAGTTGGAATACTTGTGCTGATTTTTTCTTTTTTTTTCTTCCTGTTTTCAAATTCCAAATTGACCACCCCTATGCAAAGCACAAACCTTCACCCTCTGCACCAAAGCCACAGCTTAAACCTCCAACGTTTGAAGCAGGCCGTCAAAACCACCTTGCAAATCTTTTTCAAGAATATTCAACCTCTTTTTTGAGAATATTTGTACGAAGAGATCCCCTGAAGTTAAGAGAATTATTTTCTGATTGCACCCAAGACCTATAACATGAGTGCTGGAGAATAAAGACTGTGTAGAGAGTGGCTTCTGTGCAAAACACTGGCTGCCATTGGGCTTCCTTGGGATTCTTTTTTCCTGGTGGATGAGTATCGACATTTTTCTTTCTGGTTGTTCTATTTTCATAACTGAGTAAAACGAGACTAAGCTGCAACCACAGGTTCTTTAGACTGAAACAACTTGACCTGCCCACAGCATGGAGAACAGGGTCATGTGGAGAATCAGAATGCAAGCAGAACCTGCACTAATGGAGAACAGCTGCACATGAAGAATAGCCACACATGGACATCAGGCACCAATTCGGAGCAAAAATATTAGAATGGCCACATATGGAGAACAGACATGCATGGATAAAGCAGCCACACATTCAGAAGAGCCATGAGTAGTGACATTGGTAGAAAAGGCATGCATGTAGAACACATGCCGGAGAGAGCAGCCACACATCAAGAACATCTGTCAATGAGATGCTTGTGATCTTACAGTGGCCCATTATTTATCGTTTGTCCATCACATGTGGGAGAAGGAAGGAAATTGCACAGGCCTACAGTGCTTTGATGTGCTCCTGCCCTGCGCTTTCATGATGCAACAAAGTTTCACACATTGAAGGGACTCTAACTATATGGAATCATATTTCAGCAATGACTTGCTCTGTATGCCAGTGGTGTTGCTACTGTCACACACCGTCCTTGTGCACTACAGGCAGGGCTGTAGAAATCTGATTTGTGAAGATGAAGAAAGATTAGCTTTGATATCCGTTCATCTGTGGAGCATCCGAGTCAACCTAAGCGGCTGTGGGAAGCAAAGCCACCTGTCATTCCACATAAAGTGCTCACACTTACGTGTTTCATGTTGTAGTTTCAATAGAGCATGTGTAAGAAGGTGAGGATTGCAACATGACATGCTCTTTTTTTGCAGCTCTGCAGCTGAAGCATATGCAGTCCTTATTTGCAAGACTGACAGTTTTCCTCCTTACAGTCAGTGGCAATTGGAACAGGGATGTAACTGAATTGACAGGCTGTTGGTGCCTGAAGCATCTTTTGGATGGGATACAGCAATAATAGCCCAAATATCTCACAGCTGGATGAAGCTAATTGTGTCTTCCCTCTGCAAATATCCACAGAATGACAGGTGACCTCTAGGTGCTGCCTGTAGTGTATAGACTTCAGGCAAGTGGCATCCTCAGATTTCCACTCTTGAACTTGTGTAAGATGACTGAAGAGAATTTCATATTTGAGGATGTAGAAGATGGGAAATGGAACTCCTAAATGAACATGCTGAATAATCAACTCCATGGATAAAAAAAATTAAATAAATTTTAAAAACCCAGTCAAGCACTGAAGTGTTCAGGCTTTTGGCCTCAATGTCAGTCTTTGGAGTTCCACATTTCCCAGCATGTTGGTGAAGAAGGAACACAAATGGAACATCCTGCTTTGGTCATTAGGCTGGAATATCGAAACACCACTTTCAAATTTGTGCTCTCAGTTTGAATAACTGCAAACTGACTCCAGGAAGTGAATGGCAACGGGTTGTATTCATTGGAGAGATGACAGTGGACAGGAAGCATGAACTTTGACCAGCTTTGTGTCTTGTGTGCAAATTAAAAGGATTGCATAGTGTTGGGGTTGTAATTCTGGTGTTGCAACATATTCTGCCTCAGGTCCAGGGGCTCAGTTCACAGAACGTCCTATGTGTGAGCTACTATCTGCAACAAACCAGTGTCTTTTGCCTTACTTGTTCCAACTCTTCACTTGTTACAGATTTATGGGATGTATAGGTGCTCACAACTTGGGATCTTGTAAAAACTGAAATGTAGTTGCAGGTGGTTTTTGTTAAATAAACCACTGGGTGCCATTTATTTGCACATAATACACGTCACAGATTAGTGCATTGAGGTGAAGCTGTACACTAAGCTTTATACAGCCTAAGTGGTAACCAGGGTAACTCAGAAACAGCAGTCTCACCTGTGATTCAAACCTGTAACCGATTGGTTTATAATTGAGTTTCCGAACTACTGCTCCATACTGCTACCTTCCCAGGCCTCAATATTCTGTTGTTGAATTTTTCACCCTGTGGTGCGTTCGTTGTTGCAATTAATTTTGTTGGCTATAAGAGCAATATTAGATCAACCCGACCCTCTAGGTAAGTGAGGTAAGCTTTTGTATTTACCATTTTGATTGATTCAAATTTTTAAATGGGATCTTTCATGATCAAACATACTCTTTTGATTTGGTGTCTACTTTTTTGCTTTTAACTCTCAATCTGAAAGGTCAGTTTAACTTGTGCCCTCCACCACCACTCCCTTCTTCCTACAGACCTTCCTGCTTCTCCTCGGACAGACAGTTGTCTCTCGACCTCATTAATGTTGGACGGCAGCGCCTGGACTTCCTGCCCATGCTGGAGCATTCTGGAAGCAGTCAAGAGACTATGCTGCATTCTGGAACATTTGCCCAGGAAATTATTACTTTGGTTCACCAAGTGAAAGGTTTGTTTTCTTTCACATAAGCATTGCTATGATTTTAAGCATATTTCATCCTTGTGATTCCCTTAATACTGAAAGTGATGCAGAGAACAGTGGGCTCCAGCAGTAATATTGCCTTTAGAATAGGCTCAGACTGCAGTGTTCACTTAAGCGCAAAGGAAATCTGCGATAGCAGTGTTCTCTTTCTGGCAGAGTGAGGAAGTGGACTCCGACAGTGTTCTATGAAGGACCGAGGGGACTCCAACAGTAGTCTTCTTTAGGACAGGGTGAGAGCATGGGTGACCTTTTGTAGCTGCACAAGCTGACTTAGGGAAGTGTGTGGATGACCTTTTGTCATAGGTGACCCATGTAACATCTCTGCCACTGTACCTGCTACATAACAAAAAGGAAGCAGGACTGTGTCTGTTGTAGAGTCAGCCAGCTTTAATGTATTCCTCTTTCCTCCCTCCTTCATCTCATTCACGTCTATGCTGCCTGCCTCTGCTTTTCTCCATCCTTCTCCTGCAGAAAGCTACTTCAAGGGAGAAAGTCTCACACTGAATGAGCGCTTCTCCAGTGTGAACTGCAACCAGTCAGAGGAGGATGGGGCTCAGCCCAGTAGACCCTGGGCACACAGGTACAGGTGACCCTCCAACACGCCCAAAGTGCTTTACTTCTTTACATTTTCTTGCTTACAGCTGAAACTAGGACAGCATAAAATGGAGCCAAAGCTAGCTAACTCCTATACAAGGGAATTACTTTTCCAATACACTTAGATACACTTTAATACACGTGCAATACACTTTAGACTTTTGGCATAATTCAATTCAATTTGTATTGCACTGAGCGTGGCACCCCACAAACCCTCGCCAAATTTGGTGGCGATAGACCACTGGACTACAAGGGCCAAATATGGCTGTAATGTTACGTCCTTACTATGTTGTGGACACCCTCTAATTTGCGCAAACATTACTCAATGGAAATCCAATAGATCCTGACAAGACCTCATTATGTTGGTCATTTTGTACTTTCATAGTACATCAGGCTAGCTACTCAACGTATGAATAATTGTATTGTTCTAAAGTTCTAAAGGAACATGAGAACAACGAGATATCGTTATGTCTAGCACCCGGTGTGCGCAGGCAGCAGATGGGCACATCGACATTACCACTAGTCACACACTGTCCAAGTGGCAAGCAGTCATTTAACATGTCGGATCCAGAAAAGCAAGGGCGAAACCACATAACGTTAGGTAGCCAGTTCTGTCAACTTTAGCAACCGTATTGTCTTTGCTATCTGTGTTAGCTAGATAATTACAGCTGGGGTGACTAATGTAAAATTTTAGTTAGTCCTTTGTGGAGCATCCGATGTGAAGCATCCGATCTCACCAAACTTAGTAGACATGTGCAGTCCTGTGCTGCATCCCAAACCAGTTTTTGCTCCACCCTTGTAAAATTCACTTGCAAACTTCACTTGGGAGGATGTGACGCACATACCAATAGAACAGGAGCATACACTTGCGTTTAGCGAGTGGGAGGGAGCGAGAATGGAGCAGGTTATTTGAATTGAGACGTATTTCACCCATCTATACTGTACCCTTAAATGGACGAAACGCTCAACCTGTTTCCATTGATTATCAGTCAAGCAATTAATTTACTGAATAACAAATATCAATAAATACAGCAAGTTTTTGTGTGATAGCATTTTTTTTTATGTCAAAGTTGTGTATCATTTAAATATGTAGGCTAGATGACAGCCGGTGAGTTGTATAATGCATTTAAACCAAATATATTCTCCACCTGTTTCTGTTTATTTTGCCTTCTTATTTAAATAGAAAAAATTATTAATTTAATTAGGGGCAAAAAAAAGACTGGGAAGTAAAAAAACAAAAAAAAACACCTGTTTGGAACATTCCACATGTAAACCGGTGATGTTATCATGACTGGGTATAAAAAGATATCAAAAGACTCTTGATATCTTATTTTCTGGTGAAACTATAACCTCTGCATTTGAATGGATCGCTATGAGAATTGGGGGGTGGGGACTAGATTAAGCTGTAATTTACACAGGAATAGTATGGAATCCATGGTTGGCTAAATGGCTGTAAGTCATCAAGGCTCTGCGGAATCAAACGAGCATCAAACCATCACTCTGCTACCAGATATGCAGTAGATAGTCATGTGAAAAGTAAGTACACCCCCAAACGGTAGTCAGTTTTTTTGACACATCTGGGAGTAGGCTACTGCTAACGTTAGCTTGCTAAGTAGAGAAGCCTGCCCGACAAGGTCAGAAACTGCACTACGGTTAACCACATGAAGCAATTCTAGCTTTTATTCCTTCAAGCTAACGTTAGAAAAAAGTGTTTATAAACGGAGCTGTGTGCTACTGCTGGCTAACGTTATATGACAACGTCTGGAGGCAAGGCTGCACGTTGGGAGGGAATTATGGGACGTGGAGTTTTTAAACAGTGCCAGCGCTGGTATGTTCACAAAAAAAAATACTAAAACGTAAAATATACTCTAAGCTGGTCCAGAAAAACGACATAGTTTGCGAGCAGGCGTTATATTGAACAATCCGGGAAATTGAAGGTAAGACCTAATCAGTAGAAACGGTTTAAAAGTAAGCTTCAGTTAATGTCTACGCTCTAAATGAATGTGGAATTTACTTCTGAAACCAGCGTGACGTAGTCACTTGAGTACTCTATGGGGATGGGCGTTACTGTGTTCTCGCGGGAACGATGATGACAAGTATGTTAGCACCGTGGTAATGGTCATGAGATGTTATGGTCCTTATTGAGTTGCACTGGTATGAGTGACAAAATCGTCTGCCAATAATCATGGAGATGCAAAAGGCTGTCATACAAGTACCTACTAATTTATCTGAAAAGTGATCGTCAAACTCCAGTCCTGGAGGGCCGCAGTCTCTACAGGTATTTGTGGTTTCCTTTCAATCAGCACCCAGTTAAAGGATTGAGAACAAGGTGTGTGGGCTTCTTAGCCAATCAGTGACTTAAATTAATCACTTGTGCTGAAACTCACCAAAAACCAGCAGACACTGCGGCCCTCCAGGACCGGAGTTTGACACCCCTGGTCTAGAGTTTGAATGGAACAACACTGCCAAAACGATGTATGGAACTTTGATAAAAGTTGACGAATATTGTCCCGTTTGTCAAATGCAACAAATGCCACGCGGCTTTAAAATGGATGTCTAGTGATGGAACCAGTGGTCTACAGGCTCACATTAATGCATGCTCAATGCTCAGATTAAGCACATCCAGTAACGTTACGCAAATCACCAATGTCCTGGGTTTCATTTTGAGGAAGCTAGAGCTGCCAGCAAGTGCCAAGAGCGAAATGGCAGACGCAATCGTTCACATGTGTGCGACAGATATAAGGTAAAATGTTATTTAATGCAAGAATTACTCTTATATACAATATAAATCCCAAATAAAGTGTTCTAACTTTAGGACAACCTTGTTGGTGTCGTAACTTCATTGTTGTTAGCAGTTGGAATTACAAAGATAACATTCGCCAACACTAACTAGCTGGCTAACTACATAACGTTAATGGCTGCTCTTTTATTACTTTTGGAGAACAAGGGAAATGTCAATAAGCAGCATTTAATTGTGGAAAGGATTATGGCAGACCTGAACGATGTGTTTAGTGACAAAACACTTATTAACACCTGTCACTCTTCTAATTTGTCTGTCTTAAAATT
This sequence comes from Ilyophis sp. 1 JC-2022, assembly GCA_022702515.1. Taxonomy (NCBI): domain Eukaryota; kingdom Metazoa; phylum Chordata; class Actinopteri; order Anguilliformes; family Synaphobranchidae; genus Ilyophis; species Ilyophis sp. 1 JC-2022. The sequence goes on along the minus strand of CM040403.1, from coordinate 70,885,081 downwards.
GAAAGCTCGTAGTTTTTGTTTAATTTTTAGGATAGTCACAGACTCAGCGCTTGTTGAGTTGTATCTTACTCCATCCAATCTTATCTCAGGTTAGGAAATGCTCAGATCAGAAATCGTTAATCAACCTTCATGTCTGTTACCTAACAACTGACGCCTCTTTTTCAGATTGCGCACAGCTGATCCGTTGGTTAAATAAACGAACCAACGTTAGTTCGTTAACTGTCTAGCAGAGATGTCAACAAGCGATGCGAGTCCATGACTAGCCTAAAAATGTAGCAAAAACTACAAGCTTTCAATTTCAAGCCAGACGATTTGGAAGAATGATGGGTGCTAAGTGTTTTGTCACTAAACCTAAACACATTGTTTGGGTCTGCCATAATCCTTTCTGTGGTGTTTTCATATCTGAAATGATACGCAGACAACTTCGTTTATGTCAGTCGACTCTTTACTGGACTCTGTAGAAAAACCGTGCATACAAGTGTAGCTCTCCAGCTTAACTCTCCTGCTTCCTGCGCATGACCGCAGGCACTACTGTCAGGCTCTGCGTCACTGTCGTGCAGTACATACACAAACACTACACTTTCCACAATGAAATGCCGCTTATTGACATTTCCCTCGTTCTCCAAACATAATAAAAAAGCAGCCATTAACATTATGGAGATAGCCGGCTAGCTAGTGTTGGCGAATGTTATCTTTTAAATTCCAACGGCTAACAACCACATTTACATGCACACCATATTTCTATATGAATTATGTACCAGTCATGTAAACGCCTTAAAACTATTGACAAATTCCGATTAAGCCAACATTCTGATTGCTAGAATTCCGAATAAGACACTTGCCGTATGCCTGTATTAACCAGAATATTTGGTCATGCAAACACGTTATTCGGAAAATGCCCCGGAACAGTATATTTATTTAGTCTGCACTATGTTCAATCTGCAAGGAATCTTGGGTGAGTTGGTCCATAATGGCGAAACGGTCGCGAAGACGAAACACACTTGTCTACAAATAATGAAAGGCATGAATATAATGGAATACATTTACGGGAGACAGCACTGTCATAGTGACATTTTTAAAAGGGTGTGTGACAAACCAATTAAGAAAGCAGGTTTTTGCGCATCAGTGACCAGGTCAAACATCGCCGGAATATACTCAAGGCAGCCTACTCTAAAGCCAAAAAACGAAACAAAAAAGCATGCTTCTTCATCAGTGGGCACTTTAAATAAATTATTAATCACAGAGCTTACTGTGCCTTGACAGAACATGTAGGCTACGCAAATCTTTTTACCTTACACTTGTGCACCCCAAACTGATTCGCAAACTATGGAGGTAGATTTCTATCAAAAATAAACAAGCACAAAAGTTTAATCCACAATTGTATTTACCATCCGCACACACACACCTCTCAATTTGTGTTTCGTAAAAATAATCCACAAGTATGTGTTTGCCATCCACACACAAACACCTCTCAACTTGTGTTTCGTAAATCATAATTTGGATGAATGCAAAAATTATATTCACAAATGCAAATAACATTTACAGATATGTTTCCAATGTTCACATGTACAAATCAAAAGCTTGGCTTGCGAACTGGCGAATCTACATTTGCCGATCGAAGGACACGCTTGATCTGCTTGGATTTACGGACAGAATTTTGAGACAAATATTCTGCTGTTTTTCACAGTGTCGATTCACGCTCGCTTAACGTGCGATTCGTAAACTAAACTTCTTCTTTGGTGCTACATAACACGGCGGTGTGTGTGTCGGCTCATCAGCGCCACTTTTAGAACAAGTGGCCAAAATTGCACATTATTTTAAAGAAGTGGATTCATGGTAAATTTAATTAAAACAACCGAGTTTTGAGTTTATTTAGGTTGTAAAGTTAACCCCACGCTAATCTTGCGATGGCAAGTTTTTTAAACAAATACGGGAGTTTCTGTATGGCACAAATGGCAAATTCCGGCAGATGTTAACTATAGCTCCATTTGCTCTTTCCTCACGCTCTCGTCTGCCATTAAGGATGTGAATGAAAACAAGTGTTCTTGTTAAATTATGTTGTAGAAGTACTAAAAAGACAACACAATATAACACAGAAGCAAGCATCTTCCAAACCTTTTGCGGAAAAGGGAATTATAGTGGGAAAAGAACGTGCATATCCTAGTTTATTCGGTATATGCCAAATTATTAACATTAAATAATTATTAACATGTAAACAGGAATATTCGCGGAGCTCAACACTCTGGAGCATGTAAACACTTTATTCGGAAAGAGAATATTGACCTTATTCTGAATATGGTGTGCATGTAAATGTGGTCATTGAAGATCTATGATATATAGGCAGTGTCCCCTGTTGTCCATTAGTGTCTCCAAATCTATCCAAATACATGTCATGAAATTAATACAATTAGTTTTGTCCATTATAAAGCATACACATTTGCCCCTTCTGATTGTTTAAGATGAAAACATTGATATCACACTGTTACACACACCGAAATATGTAGCCTAATCATTCACTCTTGTACCTCAATAAAACCTCACTCTACAGTATGTATACTTTTGCCCCGGGATTTTTCTAGTTCTTTTTTTATTTTATTCCCATTCATAATTACTCCAAGGAAAGTTTTACATTAATCTACCACATATCAGCACACAGTAAATTGGAATTTAAATTGGAATGAGTCAGGGTTTTTTTTTTTAACATTTTATTTTAATTTTTTTTTCAATTCAAAGATTACTGTACCGGTTTAAAATAAGATATAAATTGTTATAAATCCTTTCATATCGAAATTAGGTATTTGCCATGCCCTTCTTTCAATCCCAGCCAAAAACTAACCGTCTGCCTGTCAGTCAAAGCGTTGCGTTTTTTATTTGCCAGTGTAATTTAAAAGTAAAAAAAAAAAAAAGCCATTTCGCAATAGGGGGGCCCCAGCCAGAGGCTACGACTATTTGGGGGTCCTTGGCATGGAAAAGTTTGGGAACCCCTGCCCTAAGTGACAAGTATATACGCCATAGCCTATATTATGTACGATAACATGAAAATAAAATGCTGCCAAATGTTCTTCAATGAAAATCGGTAGCCTACATCAAAAATAAAATGAACAATTGCACTACAGTATGTGAAATTCACTCAAAATGCGAAAATAACAATAGACCTATTAATCATATTGGAAAGACAGTGCTCGAGTGGAAAAACTAAGGTACATATGTAGCCAGCGAGACCAACCACATTTTAGAAGCAGTACTACTTACATATTGGGAAGGGAATACTCCCTTCCCTAATACGTTTTCTATAGAGCTTGCATAATACTAGACCGTAAAACGAAAACTGCCGTTATGCTGGGCTGTAATTAATTTTTCAAAGCACAAAATAAGACATTGCATATACCACTGCTAAGGTTATACTGCTTGCAGGGCATAGGGTGTATTACGAGTCGATGTTTCAGAGCAATATCGGTATAAAGGGTTGTATATTTCTCAAACGGATTGTACTTGACAATAAATGACCACTGAATTTTGAAAGGAACATTTCTATCTGTAAAACCAATGGTAGTATGTATATTTATTTTATATTTAGTAGCAGATATTCATACTAGAATGACACGATTTATTTTGCATTTGAGTGGGCAGGGCTTTTCACAGCTTTTTTTTAGCCTATGATCAGGCTATTGTTGGGTTTATATTGTTGCTATGACGGAATTCTAATTTTATATGGTGAATAAATATATTTATGAACTCACACATAAACGTTATTGTCCACTATGTCACACATGGGAAGGTATAGACTGGGTGGGGGGTTGCTTGTTGAATGGACTTGCTACGGGGAAATTGTGACGCTTAGAAACTATTCAGCAGACTTGTCACGAATCATCTACCAATGAAGTTAAAACAGAGTTTGTGATTTCCACTAATACTTTGGCTGCAGGAGCAACGAAGGTCTCGGTTGAGTAAAATGTTTCCGCCGGCGGCATTATCACTAGGCATCTGCACAAACGGGTTAAAAAAGGTTAGAATAGACTGTGACATTCATGCATTAGGGTCAAACTGGAGCAAAGCTGCTCCATTTGTTTAACTGGCTAGTTTGTTTCCTTGGTGTGGCTCATTTATAGACTGTCCAAACCATTTTTGTATGAATCCTTGACTTCTCTCTCCCACTCTTTTGTGTTCCTATATGCTATATGCACTGCCAGATCTGGCTTAACACTGCCCTCTAAATGATAGCACTGGCACCAACAGCAGACGAATGGAGTAACTTTCAGTTTACGTTGTTTTTTATTCTGTTGCAGACGGATTGATCTGTCCCAGTCAGAATTAAAAACGCAGCCGACATTGAAAAAGGTGGGGGGTATGCAGGTATGTGAACAGGCAAACATTATATTAGTGCAGTCGTTCATGTGACCGATTGGGCACTTGCCGGCTAACAACAGATACAATGGACTTTTCTACTATAGCAACGGAGACACCAGCTTGCTGACAACCCTGGCGACCTACGGCATGACCTGGAGCGGCGTAGACAGGAACGCTTGGAAGGCGTAAAGATCACCATTCCTGGGGGAATCTTTTCACAGCCCTCCCTGCTTACTGAAAGGTCAGTTGAGCCACAGAAAATAACTTACTTTATTACTGTACATATGGTACTGGTGGTTATATACAGATACATAACACATTAAAACAGGATTGTTGTGGAACTCAAAATGTTAACTGTACCGGTATGTGCACATCAGATAATTACTAAAATTAACTGTAAAATTAGAAACCAAAGTATATCACTATGCGATTTCTTAACTCTCATATTGACATAGTTTTCAACTAGCCTATATACTACAACAACATAATACAATTCCTGAAATTCAGTTAAGGCTTTTGCCACCCCAAGATTTTCAGTGGCCCCATCTGGCCACCCCGATGAAAAATTTCTGAGGGCGCCACTGGTCGCCGCGACCTCATATGTAATTTTTCTTTTTCATCTCTGTCTTTCACATCCTCTTTAACATACTGCCATCTCTTGTTCTTTTTTCCCTGTCCCCCTCTGTCTTCCACACAGTGTTGTGAGTGATGATGAAGATGGTGATCAACTTGCTTCCTCTGGTCATAACTGGCCTGAAGAAGTGGTAGAAAGAGCAGCTGGGCACTGGAATAGAGAGTCGGTAAGCCCTTCCATCCTCCGCATCCTCCACAGCATTACCACTTTTTCTGTAACCCCCCCCCAACCTCTTTAACCCTCCCACCTCCACCTCTACCTTTCTACTCCCCCTTAATTGATCCCTATCATGTTTTTACCTGTTCCCGGGTCTTGTGATTTGCTGTCCTATGGTTTGTCCTGGTGCTGGGTCCTATTATTAGTCTGTCTGCTTTGTTCGGACCTGTTGCCAGGTCATGATTGGCTTGTCCTGTGTTCTGACCTGTTGTTGGGGTCTGTGATTGGTCTACACAGGGGAGTCTGGTACAAAAGAGGCCCAGTTTCGTCCAGGAGGGCATTGGTCCCCCAAGAAAATCCAGCCGCCCGCAGAACCGTAGGGGCCAGCGCATGCAGCAGAACTGGAGCAGCACCAGTGGGCAGGGTGGGTTTGGGCAGAGTGCACATTACTAGTTGATTAAGATGGCAGGTATGCTATTCGCTAAGTTACGGCTTGGCGAGGCATGCCTCATACCAATACAGCACTGAGAGTTTGGCACTTTTCAGGGTTTCCTATAGAAAAACCACAATGACCACAGACTCTCAGCCCTTAAAAAATTGTACTTCTATATGTTCTTACCTCATGTAACCACACAGAATTCAGATACAACTTAACACATCCACACAATAAAGCCTCAAACTTTATTTTGCTGGTTTTTCATCTTCTTCTTCTGTCCATTCATCCATCCATCCATTTTCTAGCCACTTGATCCAAGTCAGGGTCGCAGTGGCAAGCGAGCAAGCAGAGTGGCCCAGACATCCCTCACTCCAGCAACTTCCTACAACTCCTCCAGGGGAATACCAAGGCGATCCCAGGCCAGAGATATAATCTTTCCAGCGAGTCCAGGGTCTACCCCGGCTCTACTCCGAGATTCTTCTGGATGACTGAGCTCTTCACCCTGTCCAGGAGAGTAAGCCCTGCCACCCTATGGAGAAACCCCATTTCGGCCACTTGTATTCGCGATCTCACTTTTTCGGTTTGTACCTAAAGCTTATGACCATAGGTGAGAGTAGGAACAAAGATTGAATGGTAAATCAAGAGCTTTGCTTTTTGGCTCAGCTCCTTCTTCAGCACCACTGTCTGATACAACGCCCACAATACTGCTGCCGCAGCACCTAAACGGCGGTCAATCTTCTGTTCCCTTTTACCCCCACTCGTGAATAAGACCCCGAGATACTTGAACTCCTCCACCTGGGGCAGTTGTTCCCCCCCTCACCTGAAGAGAACAAACCACCATTTCCCGGGAGAGAACCATAGCCACAGAATTGGAGGTGCTGATCCTCATCCCAACTGCATCACACTCTGCTGCAAAATGCTCTAGTGCGCATCGGCGGTCACAGTGCGGGGCCAATAGGACGACCGCACCATCCGCAAACAGCACCCTTAGGTCCCCGAACCGGACACACTCCAGACCTTAGCTACACATTGAAACCCTGTCCATGAAAACCACGAACAGGAATGGAGACGAGGCGCATCCTTTAATTAAACATTAAACGAGCTTAACTTAATGCCAAGAATGCGAACACAGCTCTTACTCCGAGTGTACAGGGACCAAATGGCTCGCAGTAGCAACCCCGGTACCCTATACTCCCACAGCACCTCCCATGAGATACCTCGGGAAACACGGTCGTAGACCTTCTCCAAATCCACAAAACACATGTAGACCAGATGAGCAAACACCCATGCCCCCTCAAATATCCGCGAGAGGGTAAAAAGCTGGTCCACTGTTCCACGGCCAGGATGGAACCCGCATTGCTCCTCCTGAATCTGAGGTTCGACTAATGGTCAGAGCCTCCTTTTCAGCACCTTGGCATAGGCTTTCCCAGGGAGGCTGAGGAGTATCATTCCCCGATAGTTGGAACACGCCCTCCGGTCCCCTTTTTTTAAAATGTGGACCACCACCCTGGTCTGCCACTCCAAAGGCACTGTTCCAGACCCCCACGCGACATTGAAGATTTGTGTCAGCCACGACATTCCAACAACATCCAGAGCCTTCAACATCTCCGGACGGATCTCATCCACCCCTGGTGCTCTGCCACTGCGGAGCTGTCCAACTACCTCAGTGACTTCTGCCACAGAGATGGGTTCTGATCTCCCAGAATGATCCCGCTCTGCCTCTTGAAAGGTGGGCGTGTCTGTCGGATTCAGGAGTTTCTCAAAGTGCTCCTTCCACCTTCCGACAATATCCCCAGTTGAGGTCAGAATTTCATCGACCTGCTAAGGACAGCCTGG